>JAMPIV010018598.1:0-233392 GCA_024509875.1 Oreohelix idahoensis | reverse complement strand
GGTCACATAACTTAAATGGTTTTGTTTTTTGTTAGATTTATATAATAAAATATCCCCCCAACATTGGTTTTCCGAGAATATTAGTGATGCCTTTTTCTGAGATTGTTTGCTGTAAACATTGCTGTTGCCTATTTATGTTTGATGTGTGTGATCTTTGATATTCTAACTTTTATTGCTTTAAACAGTAATTTCAGTTTTGCCCTTGAACGTACAGTGCAATCTGGATAAGTAGAAATCACAGAAACCATCTTAAAATACTTCTACTTGCCAAAAATTCTGCTTATCAAAAGTTTCCCGAAAGATTAATATTTATGGTCAGAATAAGAAGTAAAGCATTGATTATTTTAACCATGCAAATACAAATTACTTCAGCTTTAATTTCTGCATTTTTTAAAGTTTTCACTTGCAATTTTATAAAGCTTAAAATGTAGTCTGAAGTTATTTGCTTTTACCATAGTTGCATGTGTCAAAACGTTTTGTGTCCTAAGTAACTAATTTTAAAACCATGTAGCAGTTCAGAATATAACATGATTACTAGAAAATCTGCTTTACAAGAGGATATACATTCAGTTCGTTATTGCCATATATATGACTTAAAACTGCAGGAATTTTAATTCATTATGAATAGCACTGCAATTCGTGTTTTGGCATAGTATTTTTGTATACTCAGCGTTAACCCCTGATGGACAGGTTAGCTGTTGTAACAGTCACTGCCCTGACACAGGAACTTTTCTGTTACTTTACCTATTGTCTGGTGTTTTTGTTTAATTATCTTTAGATACCAACTGTTTAGTCTTCTTGCTGCCAAATCTTAAACAATACTTTTCTTGCAAAACCGAAGGTGATCTAGTTTTATTTAGTTGCCATGTGATTACGTGCTTGCTGATGCAGTGAAAGTTAGCATTGTAATGTACTGCTGATGCTCCAGACAGTTTTTTAACCTTGTTCATTTGATTGCCTCACAATGGCATAGTACATAGAACTGCAACTTTTGTGACAAACGGTAGATGCATGCTTATGCAAGTAATAGTATAAAGTTGAGTTGGACAGAAAATTACGTCAGTTATTGCCGAAATTAAACCAGTTTGGTTTATAAGAAGCCTCTCCAGATTTCTTTTAGTTAAGCGAAATTGGCTTAAGTGGGGACTCTGCAATGTAATGTTATTTTTTTTACATATAACATGCCTTTTACTGTTTTTTTCACCATAATCTACTATTTTTTGCATCATCTCATAATAGTAAAGTAATGAAGTTTACTTCAACAACTGAGGGAATTTAAGCTAAGCTGTTTGGTTGACTTTCCAAGACGGATGGTTTCTTTTAAGGCAGCGTTCATGACACTAAAGTAGTCTGGGCTGCTGAACCTCACTTGTTTCCTTTAAGAAAAATTTCCTAATTGGTCCTGGAATGTTCAATCTAGGCCAGGACACTGATGTTGGATGGAAACCAGTGAGGAGAGGTACTGTCGATAGCATTACAAGGAACCCTTCCCCTGGAAACAAGTAGAGGAGGCCGAAAATAACTAAAGGAGGAGGGGAAGGGGACTGACATGAAATGGGTAAAGAATTCTTGACATGACCTAAGAGATGGTCGGCAATAGAACAAGATGGCTTGAATGATTGGCTGTGCTCTTAGGGAGTCTTCTGTGGTTATAACGTGATAATAAAGGCAGTCTTGTGAATGGTTCTCATGAAGATACATTTAGATTGATCTTTGTGAATGTTAGTTTTTAAAGTTAGATATTCTCTGATCAGTTTTTTTTTTGTTTTAACTGCAGAAATCTCTAATTGCTTAGTCAGTAGGTATAATTACATAGTTTGTTTGCATATGTTTAAATAAAAATATTAAATGCCTTTGTTTATTATTAGCCGCACCTCTGGATGCTGTGCATGATTAATTTGTGGACGATTTTGTGCTTTCCTGCTGAGATTGTTAGGCAAACGATTCGTGTTGAAGCTGGATGGTTCCAAGAATCATCAAGGTTCATTTAGAAAAAGTCAGCAGAACTATGTTGAACACAAGGTCAGTGTTGAAGGCTTTATCTTTGTTTTTTTAATTATTTTTTTGTTTGAGTGTTCTACTGTTTTAATTAGGATTTTTAGGGGCTACTTTTCTAGTTTTATTGTTATTAGCTGTTATGATTGCTTTACTTGGCTCCCCATGATCATGGAAACTCTTGATTTGTAAAAAATATATTTCCAACATTTTGAAAAAGTTTTAGATGTTTACAAAATTTATACAAATGTATGAAATAATCCTTAGAATTAAGCTGCTTGAGATTTCTGTACAGTAATTAATTCATACATCATTGGCTACAATCATAGCTGTATTGGAAAGCATTGTACGTTCATTGCTAAAGGAAGTCAGCAACGGATTGAGGAATGTAGGACGGAAATTAAACGAGAAGCTTGCTTGCATTTTATGGAAAGCATTGCTTAAAAGAGTCCATTGATTTTTCTTTTTAATTGTATATTTGTATCATATGTTATTTGTGATGTTGGACTTTGCATTTTTTCAAAGTGATCATTCTTGCATTGCTGGAACGGGCATGTTAATCAATTCTGATTGATCATATTCTTTCAAACTGTAAAAACATAAGCACGGTGAATTTGTATTTTTTAGTTCGAAATCTGACCGGCAGTGCTCGCTGAGTCATTTATGTAAGACAGTAACTATTTGTAAGTGTTGTAAATTTTGAGTTGTAAGATTCCTCTTTAGTACAGTAGTTGAGACCATCATTGATGTATGTTGGTTCCATATCTTGAGATAGCAGGTTAAATGTTGGTTGGAAATGTATTGCAACGAACAACGGAGTGCTTATGTTTTCAAATGTTCAAATGATTCAAAAAATTACGTGGATGGGATTTAAACAAATACTTACTTAGTCAGTCCCCTTTACGTTGAGTGTAATTGAAGGTTTGGAAGTAAAATTTGAGAGAAAGGGCCACTGACCATTCTATCAGCTGATTTAAACAAAATATTCAGATAATTCTGAGCGGAACAGATATATTAAATTTGTCACTCAGATGAATTTGAAGATACAGATGAATATACTTGAAAATGATTCTCTTCCTCGTTGTGTCCGTTTACAGCGAAGAAGCTGCTGTATTTGCGATTTCGGCCGACACATCCAACTTCCACACTGCATTTTTTTGGGACCGGGTTTGCCTTCCCTCTTTGTTCCTGCTCCTCAGCCAGGACCCACCACATGGAGGTGGGATAGTTGGGTTTGGTCAGCTCTGGTTCGATGACCCTGACACAGGCAGTCAACGCTATGGGTCGCTACTGCATTCCTCAATTTGTTGCGTCTTGTGTACCAAAATGAATCTGTATCAGATTTTATGATAGTTTTGGAATTGTTTTTGGAGCCTGTTGTGAATAAATGTACTGGATGTAGTATAGAAGTTCCTTAAAGAGTGAAGGACTTTGTGATTTCTGTAGATTGCTTTCTACTATTGAAACCTAAGGCATGAAGATGGCAGTTTATTTTTATTTGTAGGTTAAAGAAGGTGTGGTGCATTTTATGAATTGCTGCATTTTGATGTATAGAAGATTCATTGTTGGGCGGCCTGAACAGTAGTACAACAGACATAAATTCCATAGCAAAATACTGCAGTGCGGAATTGAATGTTATACACACCAGGTCTTGGTTTACGAGTTGATTGGCGATACTTCCTCACTACTTTGTCTTCCCTAACTGAAGCAGAGCAGTGTCCATTTACAGTGGGGCAAACTGAGAACTGTGAGGGCTTTCTGTGCATTTTTTACTTATATCATTTTACTACAACTCTACATGTATGGACATTGTAATTGTAGACTAGACGGTGTCTCTCTAACCACACTCACTGCAGATTTTTTTACTTTCCGCTTTGACACTTTCTCTGTGGTACTAAAATGCTTTACAGGGCATGATGTTACTCGAGTTTCGCTGAATGGGGTATTGTAGCAAGACATTGTAACTAAAGAAGATTTGAGGCATTGTGCCTGTTGAAACTTTTTCTATGGATGAAAAGTTACTGCTATTATTTGTATACCCGGGCAGTTGTTTTGTGTGTCGTTAAATGTTCCTTAAATGTTATTGGTCTTTTATCTTTCTGTTATTACAATTCTGTCATGCATTGTGAACGTTGGACAGACATCTGATTTAAATATATCTGTTCAAAAAAAGAAACGCACAGCTTCGAGGGCAACATGTTTATGAGTTTGTAGTAAATTTGGTGCTAGGGTATATAAAAAACCAGCTCAAATGTCCTTTACAATGGTCAATTGACACGTGTAGTCCTGAAATTGTGTTCGTTTTGTAGTGTTACAACGCAGTGGTTAATATGTTTATGACGCCTTTTTGAACAACTGCTAATGTTGCGCACACGTTGAATGAAGAGCAACAAATTTGGGCTCACCATAGCCTTTAATGTTTGACATTCAATACTTTGTTAATGTAATGTTATTGTTCAAATTGCACCACAAGAATACCTTTGGGTTCTACCAAATCAATTTGACTGTTGTTTTGCTTCTGGGTCACGAGTAACTTTTTGGCGTACGGGCTTTCCGTTAGTATGGTGGGTGGCCTCCTCATTGCAGTTCGATCAGCGACTGGCATCTCGTGGGGCGTGGATGCGATTCAGTCGTATGATGTGGGCCTGTACGGGATGGCTCTGCCACACTCTTAATGGAATGAGTGCCTGGAACAGATTCACGTACGAATGGCTGGAGCATTTGAGCGCCTCGGCGACAAACACCCCCCCCCCCCCCCCTACGTCTATTGGCAGCTCATTCCCACAGGGGTGCTCTATATCGGACTCATGGTTGGAGACAGGGATTAGGCCAGGGAAAGGGTGAGAATGGACGAATGTTGTGGTAGTCAGGTAACTGGCAGTGGTCACCCGTTGCACAATTGGGTATCTTGCCGTTGTCCTGTTTGAAAACACAGACCTTTTTGGCAGCCAAAAGTGGAAAGGGAACAATGGGGGGGCGAAGGAATTTCATTGTACGTATCGTTGCGCCATTCAAGGGCCCTGCCTTCAATGATTGAACACCAAATTGACTTCTCCCGTTTATGGAACTGTTCATTCCCCACACCATTGAACCATCCACCAACGTCGTGCGGAGTTTCATCAATGCTCAATTTTTGGGCACAAAACGTTCGCATTTCGGCCTCACGGTAGACCCTTTTTTTATCAACCCCCCCCGGGGGGTTATCTATCATGACGCTGCAACAAAAAAGAATAAGATTCGTCACTATACCAAGAACACTTCTACATTTATGTCAGCTGCTCCAGGGGACGCGATGCTATGTTGGCCCATAAGAAGTAGATTTTTGGTGATGGCTGACGAGTACTGGACAGGTCCTCGGTGAGGTCATTGTGTGACCAATAGTCTCCAGCGTTCATGCAAGTCTATTCCGGGGACAGTTTGATCAGTCACATGGTACGGTTCCTTGCAGGCTAATGTAACATGGGCTGTTTTAGGAAGCTGTTGTAAATCCTGTCTCTGAGGTGTTGACAAAGCCGAATAAAGCGATACCTCCGATGCTGTTGGTCGATTAACGGGTACGTCCCATCTGCGTTGCCGGTCTTCAAACTGAGCCAGGTACGGATTTGGAACTATCCCGGTGACCAATTATGTCACGACTGATGGGTTCTTCTGATGCACGTTTTTGATGCCTGGCAAACCTGTCTTTGAGACTCAACTTTGCCTGCACTGCAATGCCGGCTCAATAGGCACAAATAATGTTCCTTAAATTTTTCGATAGGAGATGCCATAAATGTGCTGCTTGATAATGAAACTGAATTTTTTTGTGTGTTAGCGTTATCCTTTTATTGGGTTTCAGTTGCGTAGTCATTGAATAGTGTCTCACCCAAAATTTTGTTTGCTTTCACGTGCGCAGCAACATGAGCTGTGGTCAAAAATTGCATCATAAACAACACTATTCACCACTGCGTTGTAACGATTACAAAAACAAACCGCAATTCAGGTCAACACAAACTGCATTTGACACTGTAAAGAACATTTGAGGCTGGTCTTTTATATAACCTAGCACCAAATTTTACTTACAAACTCTATAAAACGCGCCTCGGTTAGCTATGCGCTTTCTTTTTTGAAACAGTATACATACTTACTTAGTCGTTTCCCCCTTCAACCGTGAGGTGTAGAGGTTTGGAAGAGAGAACGCCAGATCTTCCTATCAGCTGTCTTCTTCCTGGCCTGGTTCCATTCTAGTCCTCGGTCCTTCAAAGATTGTCTAATGTTGTCCTCCCAGCGGACTCTGGGTCGTTCTGGAGGTCTGGATCCCTGGCTCTTTGTTTCCCATGCTTGTCGTGGTAGCCGATCTTCTCCCATTCTGCAGACATGCCAAACCATCTTAGTTGGGACTGTTCTATTTGGGTCTGCAGCGGATGGGATTTTAGGCCTTGACGGATCGTCTGGTTGCGGACCATGTCTCTTCTTGTTACTTCAACCACTTTCCTCAGATACCTCATTTCTGAGGTTTGGATCTGGATTTTGTGGGTTGTAGTCATTGCCCACGACTCGCATCCATATGTCAAAACTGGGACATAGGTGGAGCGGTATACAGCCATCTTCGTTTTCTTACCAACCTCTTTCTTGCTGAGGAATCCACGATTTATGGCCTGAAAAAGTCTCCCAGCCGCTGCTTTTCGAGTGGCCAACTCTTCTTTGATGCCTCCCTTTCGTGTCTAAATAATAGCTCCGAGGTATTTAAAGTGGTCGACCTGCTCCAGGACCTGTTCTCCCAGCTTACAATCTGATGTCTCTCTTCTTCTCGTGATATCACCATGGATTTTGTTTTAGAGCTGCTTATGACCATCCCTCTCTTCTCCAGCTCTTCCTTCCAGACTTGCAGGTTGGATTGGAGATGTGCCTCTGATTTAGCAATCATGGCAACATCATCAGCAAATGCCAGCTCTGAAATACAGATCTGTCTCATCTTCCAGTACCCCACTGAATACTTTCTTGTTCTCTCCTTACATGCCTTGATGACATCGTCCATGAGGAGTATGAAAAGATAAGGTGACAGGATATCACCTTGTCTTACACCAGGGGTGGTCCTGAACTCTTCTGACTTATGGTTTGCTGTCCTCACATAATTTCCTGCAAGACTTGTAGAAGCTCTGTATAGCATGAATCAGAGTGCTGGAATGCTTCTGCCTTGCCAAACAGTCCCAAAGTTTGCTCCAGGGACCCTGTCAAAATGCCTTTTCCAGATCTATGAAACAAAGAATTGGATCTCACTCTTATACTCGAGGACCTTTTCACTCAGCTTGTCCTGAGTGTGAAGATTAGGTCTTGAGTACTTCGGTTTGCTCGGAATCCGCACTGGGCTTCATCCAATTGTGGCTCAGCTAGGCGTCGGAGTCTCTGCTCTAGGATTCTAGAGTAGATTTTACCAGGGACACTGAGAAGGGATATGCCTCTATGGTTTCCACATTGTCGATTGTCACCCTTTTTGAAATTGGCGTTATGATGGCAATCTCCCAATCTTTTGGTATGGTCTTGTTGCACCATGCTGCCTGTAGGACCTTTAAGAGTAATAGGTCGCCTGATGCTCCCATGTACTTAACCATTTCTGGTGTTATGGCCAATCATGGCTTTGCCTGCTGCTTTCCCATCTTGATTTTTCTCCAGTGCTGCCTTCAGTTTCTTCCATCTTTTGTCATCTTCATCCATCATTGGTTTTCTCTTCTGTGCTAGTGGTTATCATTTCTGATGCTTCACCATGCATGCCACCATCCAGGTTCTGAGAAATATTCTTCCGCATCTTCCATTAACTTCCTTCGGGCAAGTAAGCAATTTGCCTTGCTTGTCCTTTATAAATTTGTGAGGGCATTGTTTTTTCCTTCCTCATGTTCTTTAGGGTCTTATAGAACAATTTCCGGTTTTCTTGTGCATCTTTTTCTAGCTTTTCTCCAAATTATTCCCAGGACTTCTGTTTTGCTGCTAGCACTTTGTTCTTTGCTTCTGTTCTGAGTGTCACATATTCTCTATATTTTTCCATTTGTCCTGTTGTGTTTTTAGCTCCTAAGTATTGTTTCCATGCCATTTTCTTCTCTCTCTTATTTTCTCTTTGACTTCCTCTGTCCACCAAGGTGTCCTCTTTCTCTGGTTCCCAAGTCGGACTTCACCGCATGCTTCTGCAGCAGCTGTCTTTATGATGTCCTTGAATTTAAGCCAGAGGGTTTCCAAGTCATCAGGTTGTTCTTCTGTGTTGCTCACCGCTGCAGCAATAAGCCCCTGATATCTGGTCTTAATTTCTGGCTCTCTCAGCTTGTAGGTCTTAATGCTCATTTCTCCGTTTGTTTTACTTAGGTTTCTTGCGTGATGTTGGGCATTTCCTTAGGCTGAGCAACTCTTTCAGTTGTTCTTTTGATTTGTAAGCAGGTAGTGATCACTTCCAATCTCTGGCCCCCTCCAGACGCTCTAGCATCCTGGACATATTTGAATGAGCTCTACCATCAAATGGCATAGTCAATCACTGACTTCTCATTCTTTGTTGGTTCACATCTAGTGTATGCATGTATGCGCTTATGGGGGAACTTTGTGTTTGTAATGTTCGAGATATCTGCTCACTGCAGACCTAAGGAAGTCCGCTTTCTGTTTTCACATTATAGAAGTATCTTCTCCATATATTCCGATCAACTCCACCCCATTCTAGCATGGTTGTTTCCAACTCTGGCATGGAAATCTCCGAGCATGATAATTAATCTCGGCAGTAATCCACTGCCCTTTGAAAGCTGCTCCAAAGAATTCCTCCTTGACCTCTGCTCTCTCATCTTCACTTAGGACCATACAGTGACGCAGGCTTGACCATGGTTTCTCTTTCTTTAGTTTTTTAGAACAACCATATGCGCTCCGAGCGAACAAAATTCATCCCTTGATACTATCTTTTTTGGTTTTTTGACCACAACAATGCAAACCTTCGCCCCCTTTAAGCTCTTTCAGTTGTGGGTACACCACTGTTAGAGAGCACGGTTGCCCATCGAGATCCATTTGGACTCCTTGTCCTTTTCTTCTTTGTTTCTGTTATACCCAGGATTTTCTAGTTTTGCTTTCCTCATCTCTTCTACCTGGCACCTCATCTTTCGCCATTTATACTTCGTGGTCCAAGTCTCACATAAGTCGTAGTCCATAAGTCCGTTCCAGTTCGCCGCCTATAGAATCAGTACGTCCGGTTTTCTCTCTCTTGGTAGTGTCTCATCATCAAAAGTGTACAGCAAAACAGGTGAATAGGCTGTTGTGCCTTTGCATGGTGGAGGGGCTGCTCCTTACGGCCTCCAAGCAGGCTGCCCTCCTCCTTTTTCAGCCGGCTTGGGCACCTAGGCCCAGTTCAGAATATTAGATTCGGATTCAAGACCATACATTCTCCCCAAGGAGCATGGCCTTCAATAAAACTGGTGATTTGTGTACAGGCTGATGTGCTCAAGGTTTTTCCACAGTTGGATTGTAGGCATCCAGCAATCTTATGTGTTGCTAAACGAGACTCTTAAAACCAGTGTTGATTAAAGTGTCATATTTAATAATATTTTGACAAATATGTGTTGGCTCATATCAGATTTGATCTACTTTGGCATGGGGGTGCTTTAAGGGCACTTGTAAGGCTTGGTCTCCAATTTAAAACCAGTTTTTTTAAATGCACTCTTAGAGATAGGTAACAGTTTCAAAGAAGAGATGGATAAAACACAAACCACAGTTTTGTCAAATGGACATTATCATCATCATAAAGTTGTTCAGATTTTGAGATGTGTTTGTTCATGAACTATGACATCTGTGCAGTTGTCATCTATCAATACTTTGTATTAAGCAAAAGGCGCACTGCCAGAAGAACCATAGGCACATTTTCTGTAAAAGAGAATCTCGAACAGGTGTCAGCAAAGCATAGAATGACCACAATAGTCTTTGATATTTGGATGTGTAACCTAATTTCAACTAACAGCATATTATATCCATCACCTTTTCGGGCTCCCCAAGGAGTATAAACATTAAAAAACTTTATGCTCAAGGTCTTTCCTTGTTTTTTTTCTTCATCCATTTCAATGTGCATCAAGTATAAAATCTGTTTCACATACATTAGTGATCTTGAAAATATTTGAAGAAACCTAGCTTACAAGCCATAAACCTGTGAATTTAATAAATGATCACTATTTATGCTGCTATACATTAGCACAGAATGAGAGGATTATGATCAGTTCATCATGAACTTAAGCCTTTCAAAACAATGACTAAGTAATAACTCATTTGTATATATATATAATAAATCCATCATTTCCATCTACAGTCGATACGCACGACTGGTAATAGATAATTATTCACACATCAAAATCCATAAGGTTTCTGTAAAAGCGGAGAACATGTAATCTACTTCAGTTAGAACTTATAGGATCCACAACCATTAATGAGTCCAAGTGGAACACTTGGGAACACGACCATGCTGGTCAAGCCCACACAAGTATACCTGCCGTTGCTGTATACGACTACCCACATCATAAAACTCACATATAAAGACGTGCTTAGGTGAGATGGAATATGACATGTAAATGAGTATTTGCCAGCAGAGGAATGTAGTACATTATGTACAATCTTTGGACGAAAATATTTTTGACTCTTTCAGAAAGAACAAACTGAAATTATTCTAGCAGGAACATACTGATCTAATTTGATATGTGTGACTGAAAGCGAGTAGTGCAAAACTAAAATACATGGATTCCCTGTGACTTCCCTTGGAGGCGGTGCACATAGTGATTGAAATGTCACTTCCTATTTTTAAATTATTTGAAGACCCTCACATGTATCCGTGGGATAAACATGAAATAAATCTCATAACATGGAGCAGAAACTGCCACATGAAGATATAAGTTTGGGACCCAAAGACGCAGCAATAGAGACCGCAGTCAGCGACTCATAGCTTGACTGCCTTGCGTCAGGACCAGCGAACCAAGCTGGTCAAGACCGTTGCTCCACCTCCACGTGGTGGTCCTGGAAACAGTCTGCAGCAGTTGCAGTTGGCTGAGCGAGCACGGATCGAAGAGGGAAGGCAAACCCGGTCCCAAAAAACAAAAAATGCTGTGCAGAAGTCGGATGTGTCGTCGACCGAAAGGTGCAGATATCACAGCTTAGGCGTAAACAGACACAACGCAACCACCGTCCTTTTCAGGTGACGAACGAGGAAGAAGAAGAAGAAGATATAAGTTTTTATTGTTTATTTCCAGAAACAATATAAAATCTGAAATAGCTTACAAGGGACAGGACAAATTACTGCCCTCTAAAAAATTAGTTTTAATAAAACAGACCGATCACATGCCAAGCTGTAATGCCATTGTGGCATCACTTTATACAGTCCGGTGTAAAAGCTGACCTCATCACCCCTAGTGTGCCGATGGTCAAGAAAATATGCGTCTAGCCCCATATTCCCAATATGCCTCATTGGACATGTAATTGGAACCTTTACCCTCTCCCATACAGCTCTATGGAATAACCACTCGATCAATACCTTTTAGCATCCCAAGGAGCATAGGCCTTCATCAGAACATGCCAAGTCCTGTCAAGTGCCATCAGCTTACGTTTTTTCTCATCATTTTCACTTCTGTCTCCAGTTCTCTTCTCCGTGTGTTTTTTGGTCAACTTCTTCCTCTTGTTCCCTGGGGATTCCAGAACAAGGACTGCCTTGTAATGCTATCAGTAGGTTTCCTCATTGTGTGTCCTATCGATCACCCATGTCTTCATCTCATCTCTTAAGTTAATTCGTTCGTTCATTCCACTGGCACTTATCTGGTTCTTGCCATCAATTCCACATTGGTGAAATGTGTCATACCATGTCAATCCTTCTGTTCTACTCAAGCAACCATTGCTGTTCTCCATGTCTCAGAGCTGTACAATAGGACTGACTTGACAGAGTCATACAATAGGACTGACTTGACATTTGAGTTGAAGATTCTTATTTTTGTGTTGGTCTTGATCTCCATGTTTCCCGGTGCAATGAAAGATCCTCTTGTAAGACTCTACATCTTGTAGTGGTGTTTCCTCAAGTTTGACATTGTTATCACTTCTTGTATTTATTCTCAGTATCTTTCTCTTTTCCCTGTGTATTATTTTCAGACCCACGTGACCTCTCATCTACTATCTAGTATTTTCATTTTGTCTTGCATCTGATTATAGTTTCTTATGGGGCAGAAGAACCAAGTCATCTGCAAAATCTGTATCTTGTGGCTGTGTTGTTTGATGATTTCATAACCCAGTCTACTGCTAGTAACAAACGAAATCGAGACGAGGCACCCCCTCGCACCCCCGTTCTTATCCCAAATGGTTCTGTAAGTTTTCCTTCATGAAGAACTCTGCATCTTCATAAGTTATATTTATTAAGTTAATGATCTTCATGGAAACTCCATAATAATAGTCCACAAATCCTATGTATAGCGGTGAATTCCGTTACAGACTTTGTTCAACTATATACCGGTATTCAATTTATCTGATCTGAACAGTTTTCTGTTTTGTCGAAAACCTGCCTTCATCTCTCGGTTGTTTGTCTACAAAACTCTTAATCTCTCAAGGACGATCCTGTTTAAATACTTGACCTGGCGCTGATAGCAACATTATTCCTCTATAATTTGTGCACTCTTGTAAATTGTCCCTTCTTGGGCAACTTGACCAGATAACCTTCCGTTCTGCTGGTATTTCTTCTCTCCCAAACTTTACCAAGTAGTATGTACCGGTAATAATAACATGGCTTCTAATTGAAAATTCTCTTTATTTTGACGTTTGTTTCATATGAAAGGAATAAAGAAATAATAGTTTACAAACAGAAATGACTTTTTTCTTTTTTAATTGCCCCCGTAGATGCTATTGCTTTGAATAGTTGAAAATGGTTATGTTTGTATGTGGCCATTTCATTCTTTTCGTTGTTTTTTCATATGGACCCAATAACTTTGGTATGGCCCGTGGGGAACGGGGGAATATGATTCCAAATAAGAACCCCGCTCTAGACCGCAAAGGATGACGGCTCCTTGCTTTCGAGTGTGCAGTGGTAATTTATTTTTTTCAGAGATCCACGAGGCAAGGCCATCAGCAAACAAGGAATGCTAGAACATTTCTGAAACTACGACATGAAAGGCAAGTGGTGTTTTTTTTCAGATATGTTCGGTACACGTAGTCCAATGGATCATACAGTTTTCTTTTTCCACAAACCTTCCAGGAATAACAGATCTGTCATCATCAGTCCCTATTCACTCCCAGTAGAGCATGGGGTCACCACTGCAGCTGGTCCCATTACAGGAAGCCTGCACTAAGCAATACCATTCTCTAACACCGTGGTTTCTGTAGCCATTTGCCTTACATGAAGCGGCCAGCCAACATGTTATGTCTCATATTAACTGCCTTGTACACCTGGGGCAGTTGTCCTTTTAGCTATATCCCCTTCTCTTACACACACCATTCTCTTCTCTCTCTCTCCCCCCCCCCCCCCCCCCCCCCCCCCCCCCAACAAAAAACTGAGTTTCTAAATTCGTTTGAGTTATGCCCAGTATTCTTAGCGTTAGAGGTTACGGTAATATGTACTCAACGTATGTACGCATGAGGTAATCATCTAATCTAAATATTGAAGAAGCAAGTGCCACTCCATTGTTTCACTGAGTCCTGGCACATATCTTTCAAGTGAATTTGACATGGTGTACCAGAAGACAGAGCACACACAAGACTCACCAAATATTTGCTGAGCCTGAAGAGTAAATATGTGTCAGTGTCACGTTACGTCTGGGGATTTGATTGACATTATGTCGGAAATACTGTAAAGGCCCTGGTAGTTCTTGTTCTGGAGTTGGAATGAGACCGAACAATGACATGGGTAAAGAAGTCATGGAACGATCTCTAGAGCGGATGACCTGGGACAGGAGGACTTGGAAGGTAATTCTTGAAGATCTCTGCTACATGGGGAGCAAGAAGAAGTGTAACTGTACATGTTCTTCTTTCTCGTTACATTAACTGTACATGTTCTTCTTTCTCGTTACATTAACTGTACATGTTCTTCTTTCTCGTTACATTTAACTGTACAGGGTCAGTTGACACGGTTAGCCAGAAAATTAATTTAAACTCACTAGGTCAATAAAACCTCATATTCAGTGATTGATTATCACTGTAGCTACATCTTTTTATCCTTAGGTCCATGTATCTTACTATCTATCTGATAAGTGATCATGCCAGGGATGCTGATGCCATTGTGTACACTGATGGGTCTGTGCGCCATGGTGAGACATCAGGATGGGGCTTCTTGGTTGAAGAAAGCGGAGCGTAGGCCTACATGAAAACAACATGCAACTCAAGAGTGGGGACAGGGGCAGCTACATCAGCCATGCACGGGCTGTCTGAAATTACATCACCCAGGGCAGTTATTGTGTCAGATTCTCAGTCCATGCTTTGGAAGGTTCAAAATGGATGACTCCAGCATGACTGGAAAACATCTATAGAAGCCTCAGGACCTGGTGTACACCTACTGTTCTGGTCATGCGGGGGTGCGTGGCAATGAGAGACTAGCTTCGAGAGCACCCATTGTGGGGACATTGGATATGGATAAGGGAGAAATACTTAGGACTATTAGTAATCCCCTGTTAGAGAACGATACGACAATCGATGAATCAACCAGGCTAAGACTTGGAATTTGGTATCAAATGCAGTGGCGGTTCCAGGTGGTTGTCATTGGGGGTGCTGCACTGTTCATTCATTTAAAATACTATACATAATACTCACAAATTATGACCACCATGTGAAATATCAACCCAGACACAAATGATTATAGTCCGTTCGGAAATTCGTGCCCACAGAAAGTCAATTTTCTCCAAAACTGTTTGTTGTATGGACATGAATTTTCGCATGCAGTCTTAGATTTTCCATGCAGTTATTAATATATTTTTTGCCCTTACAAAACTCATGTCATGTTCGAATTTTTTTCTTTACGTTATATAAAAAACTCTTACTGTTGTCTGGGTTAATTTTCAGTAGTTTTACAGGAAAGTTACAAGATCCGTTCAAAAATATTTTTTTTTTGTTTGAATTAGTGAAGTGACTACATGTCCGCACGAGTGCGCACCTATTGTACACAGTCGCGAGTTAAATAACTCTTTAATCACAATACATTTTTTGTTTTTCTAAATATAAGGTTATCTTTAAAATCTTTGCCTTGATCTATGTCCAGAATATATATCTTAAAGTTTGTTTTGGGTCTGTCCTGGCGTGAGCGCAACATAAAGTTAACCACGAGTATACTGCTTCTGATAAGTAGACACCTAACATAAAGTTAACCTCGAGTATACTGCTTCTGATATGTAGACACTTAACATAAAGTTAACCACGAGTATACTACTTCTGATATGTAGACACCTAACATAAAGTTAACCACGAGTATACTGATTCTGATATGTAGACACCGAACATAAAGTTAACCACGAGTATACTACTTCTGATATTTAGACACCTAACATAAAGTTAACCTCGAGTATACTACTTCTGATATTTAGACAACTAACATAAAGTTAACCACGAGTATACTACTTCTGATATTTAGACACCTAACATAAAGTAACCACGACTATACTACTTCTGATATTTAAACACCTAACATAAAGTTAACCACGAGTATACTACTTCTGATATTTAGACACCTAATTTATAATCATTTTTACTTTTGCTCCTTATGGAGCATGGATCCATCACTGCAGGTGACCCCTTTGCAGGAAGCCTGCTGGGTGTCTCTTTTATTATGCTAAATCATTTATTGAAGGGTAGACTAGAATCCAACAAAGAAAGTGGTAGGGCTTAATAGAACCTTTACAAATGTAAAAACAAGAAGCCAAAAACAACAAGTACTTCAGAGCCTATAAGACGGCCAAATAAAAATCGGCAGTGAAGAACATTTGCAGCCTTTTGTTTCAACGTGAGCGAAATCAGTCGAGGATTATAATTGTGCAGTAAGACAAGAAGAACAATTAGTTAAATTAAATGTGGACAGTCTTGTTATGATAAGAAAAGCACAATTAACGTTGAAATCACGGGGTCTTTATCCCGAACGGAACTCATGAAATCAGTACAGAAAGTAAAATGTAAGCTAATGCAAATGCATAAACCAAGATTGAAAATCAACGCAATTATTGAAAATCAACGCAATTATTAGGAATCAAAATGTTGTGAGAATCAAATGTGAGGTGAATTATTGATCACGAATGCTGACGTAGTGAATCCAGAAAATCGCAAAGAGGTGAATGCTCATATTTGCCGTCTTAATCGTAGCTTCTGTAACTTAAAAACCTGCTTTTCTTTTACTGTATTCAATTTGTAATCCCATGCTACCTTATTTATTAATCAGCATCAGCGTTCCGGTGTCCAGAGGAGCTACAATCACAGCGGCAAAGTGCTATTTGATCGACATATTTTATAGGCTGAAGACAGAAAAAATTGCAGAAGATGTCTCCACAGTATGATGACTCTGATCTGCATGTACAGTTCGTCTTACAACCGTCTACGTCTACATCATAGATGAACCCTTCAGAACATTCCGCAGTAGGGCAATCTGGCTGTAGGCACACTGGTGGATTGCATAAGCATGTCTGACAACCACTAGCATCTGTTGCAAACCCGTTGGGGCAGTGGTTTTGGCATCTGATGTGTGGACATAAAGGAGGATTACACACACACAATGGGCAACCGTTCATATCACGTTCAATGCCATCTGGGCACGACATATGTGGACAAATAAATGGACAAGGAGAAACTGGAGAATTGCAGGTACACGTTCGGCATCCATTAGCATCACTGATAAATCCTGCAGGACAGAGTAAAGAAGAACAATTTAATTCAGGGCACGCATGCTGTTTACATTTGCATATTTGACATCCCAACGCATCCGTTTCAAAACCATGTGGACATAATGCGGGTGGGCACAGCATCAGTGGACAGACAGGCTGGTTGCAAGTACACGTTGTGCAACCATTTACATCTTTCACCAAACCGAAGGGACATGTTTGATGAGGGCAGTTTGTGGTTGTACAAGAGGTCGATTTGCATTTGCATATTGGGCAGCCGTTAGAATCTGTTTCCATGCCATTTGGACATGTAAGAGACAAAAATCTTTGAAGTAGATTAAATATTAATTTAGATGCATTTTTTTCAGTGAAGTCGTATACATTTTAAATTAAAGCTAATTGAATTTAAAATTTAAAAGTGATGCCCATCTGTTAAATTTTGCCGAAGTAATAAGCTTCAAACTAATATTTTAACAACACAACATTGCAGATACCGTAAACTCACGTTGTCTAATTTTAGCATTTTCTCACTATGCACCAGTGCGAAAGTGATTTGATTGGTCTCTCTTGTGATACTGATTATTTCCTTTTTTTCGTCCTCATTTTCATATAGCGACGATTAATGCTTACTTACTTACTTAGTCGTTCCCCTTCTACCGTGAGGTGTAGAGGTTTGGAAGAGAGAGCGCCAGACCATCTATCAGCTGTCTTCTTCCTGGCCTGGTTCCATTCTAGTCCTCGGTCCTTCAAAGATTGTCTAATGTTGTCCTCCCAGCGGACTCTGGGTCGTCCTGGAGGTCTGGATCCCTGGCTCTTTGTTTCCCTGCTTGTCGTGGTAGCCGATCTTCTCCCATTCTGCAGACATGGCCAAACCATCTTAGTTGGGACTGTTCTATTTGGGTCTGCAGCGGATGGGATTTTAGGCCTTGACGGATCGTCTGGTTGCGGACCATGTCTCTTCTTGTTTCTTCAACCACTTTCCTCAGATACCTCATTTCTGAGGTTTGGATCTGGCTTTTGTGGGTTGTA
This sequence comes from Oreohelix idahoensis, assembly GCA_024509875.1. Lineage (NCBI taxonomy): Eukaryota > Metazoa > Mollusca > Gastropoda > Stylommatophora > Oreohelicidae > Oreohelix > Oreohelix idahoensis. Next base: position 215,567 of record JAMPIV010018598.1, on the reverse strand, counting down.
GTCATTGCCCACGACTCGCATCCATATGTCAAGACTGGGACATAGGTATACAGCCATCTTCGTTTTCTTACCAACCTCTTTCTTGCTGAGGAATCCACGATTTATGGCCTGAAAAAGTCTCCCAGCCGCTGCTTTTCGAGTGGCCAACTCTTCTTTGATGCCTCCCTTTCGGTCTATAATAGCTCCGAGATATTTAAAGTGGTCGACCTGCTCCAGAACCTGTTCTCCCAACTTAATCTGATGTTTTCTTTCTTCTCGTGATATCACCATGGATTTTGTTTTAGAGCTGCTTATGACCATCCCTCTCTTCTCCAGCTCTTCCTTCCATACTTGCAGGTTGGATTGGAGATGTGCCTCTGATTTAGCAATCAGGGCAACATCATCAGCAAATGCCAGCTCCGAAATATAGACCTGTCTCATCTTCCAGTACCCCACTGAATACTTTCTTGTTCTCTCCTTACATGCCTTGATGACATCGTCCATAAGGAGTATGAAGAGGTAAGGTGATAGGGTATCACCTTGTCTTACACCAGTGGTGGTCCTGAACTCTTCTGACTTATGGTTTGCTGTCCTCACATAATTTCTGCAAGACTTGTAGAAGCTCTGTATAGCATGAATCAGAGGTGCTGGAATATTCTTCCTTGCCAAACAGTCCCAAAGTTTGCTCCAGGGGACCCTGTCAAACGCCTTTTCCAGATCTATGAAACAAAGATGGATCTCACTCTTATACTCAAGGGCCTTTTCACTCAGCTGTCTGAGTGTGAAGATTAGGTCTTGAGTACTTCAGTTTGCTCGGAATCCGCACTGGACCTCATCCAATTGTGGCTCAGCTAGGCGTCGGAGTCTCTGCTCTAGGATTCTAGAGTAGATTTTAACAGGGACACTGAGAAGGGATATGCCTCTATGGTTTCCACATTGTCGATTGTCACCCTTTTGAAAATTGGTGTTATGATGGCAATCTCCCAATCCTTTGGTATGGTCTTGTTGCACCATGCTGCCTGTAGGACCTTTAAGAGTAATAGGTCGCCTGATGCTCCCATGTACTTAACCATTTCTGGTGTTATACCATCATGCCCTGCTGCTTTGCCCATCTTGATTTTCTCTAGTGCTGCCCTCAGTTCTTCCATCTTTATGTCATCTTCACCATCATTGGTTTCCTCTTCTGTGTCAGTGGTTATCATTTCTGATGCTTCATCATGCTCACCATCCAGGAGTTCTGAGAAATATTCTTTCCATCTTTCCATTACTTCCTTCGGGGCAGTAAGCAATTTGCCTTGCTTGTCCTTTATAAATTTGAGAGGGCATTGTTTTTCTTTCCTCATGTTCTTTAGGGTCTTATAGAACAATTTCTGGTTTTCTTGTGCATCTTTTTCTAGCTTTTCTCCAAATTCTTCCCAGGACTTCTGTTTTGCTGCTAGCACTTTGTTCTTTGCTTCTGTTCTGAGTGTCACATATTCTCTATATTTTTTCCATTTGTCCTGTTGTGTTTTTAGCTCCTAAGTATTGTTTCCATGCCATTTTCTTCTCTCTTATTTTCTCTTTGACTTCCTCTGTCCACCAAGGTGTCCTCTTTCTCTGGTTCCCAAGTCGGACTTCACCGCATGCTTCTGCAGCAGCTGTCTTTATGATATCCTGAATTTATTCCAGAGGGTTTCCAAGTCATCAGGTCGTTCTTCTGTGTTACTCACTGCTGTAGCAATAAGCCCCTGATATCTGGTCTTAATTTCTGGCTCTCTGAGCTTGTAGGTCCTAATGCTCATTTCTCCTGCTCGTTTACTTGGTTTCTTGCGTGATGTTGGGCAGTTCCTAGGCTGAGCAACTCTTTCAGTTGTTCGTTTGATTGTTAGCAGGTAGTGATCACTTCCAATCTCTGGCCCCCTCCAGACTCTTGCATCTCGGACATATCTGAATGAGCTTCTCCGAACAATGGCATAGTCGATCACTGACTTCTCATTCTTGGTTGGTTCACATCTAGTGTATGCATGTATGCGCTTATGGGGGAACTTTGTGTTTGTAATGATCAGATTCTGCTCACTGCAGAATCTGAGGAGTCGCTTTCCATTGTCATTGAGAGTATCTTCTCCATATCTTCCGATAACTCCACCCCATCTAGCATGGTCATTTCCAACTCTGGCATTAAAATCTCCGAGCATAATAACTTCATCTAGGCAGTCATCCACTGTCCTTTGAAGCAGCTCGAAGAATTCCTCCTTGACCTCTGCTCTCTCATCCTCATTTGGCCCATACACTATGACCAGGTTGACTATGGTTTCTCCTTCTTTTAGTTTTACAACCATAATGCGCTCCGAGACAAAGTTCCATCCCTTGATACTATCTTTTTGATTTTGGGCCACAATGCAACCCACGCCCCCTTTAGCCCTTTCAGATATGGGTACACCACTGTAGAGCAACGTGTTGCCATCGAGATCCATGACTCCTTGTCCTTTTTCTTCGTTTCCGTTATAGCCAGGATTTCTAGTTTTGCTTTCCTCATCTCTTCCACCAGCTCCTCTTCCTTCCCATTTATACTTCTTGTGTTCCAAGTTCCATAAGTCGTAGTCCGTAGTCCGTTCCAGTTCGTCGCCTTTAGAATCAGTCCGGTTTTCTCTCTTGTAGTTCGCGTAATCATGATTTAAAGCAAACAGGTGATTGGCCTGTTGTGCCTTTGCATGGTGGAGGGCTGCCTCCTTACGGCCTCCATGCAGGCCGCCCTCCTCCTTTTTCATCCGGGCTTGGGACCGGCATTGGCGGAGTTACGATTAATGCTATCATTTGTTACTCTCGTGGGACCAGTATTTCCGGAAGATATGTTCTACAGTTTGCTTTTGCTACTCATGGGGATACATAGCCTTTGTTAAATTTTTCATTTATTGAATCTTCTTTGGTCCTTTGACTGACAAAGCAATCAGTGACCATCACGCATAGTGGCGTTTTGTATGGCAGCAACAAACTGTCTCCAGTTTGCTCGGTCGACAGTCATCCTTCGTGTGGTGCTCCCTCTCTGGTTCGTGCTCAGCTACTCCGCCTTTACAATTCTCCGTCAGGTGGCTTTTGGCCGTCCTTGCTTTCGCTTTCCTTCTGGAGTCCATAGCATGGCAGTTCTGGTGATGGTGTCAGGATGTCTCTTATGAGGATGTGGTCAACCCAACTGCAGCGCCTACCCGCTATGATGGTGCGCATGTCCTCTTGGTGGCTGCTAGTTAACAGTTCTTGGCTTATGATGGTGTTCGACCAGAAAATCGAAGAATTTTCCTTAGGCAGGTTGTATGGAAAAAGGACAATTTGGACATTTCCTTTTCTGTTACTCTCCCGCATTCTGCGCCATACCATTTATTGAAAGGCTAGATTTTAATCTCACTGGCCGGATCTCAGTCTGAAAATCATCACCCGGTCTCTTCTTGATATGGAGTAGTGTGCTTCTGTTTAATCTGGCTTTAGTAGTTCCTCTCCCCCAATCTAGTGTTGATTATTGTTTCTTCATCCTGTCTTGTCCTACCTCGGTTTGCTAACTGTTAAAGACCTCTTTGACAAGTGTATTTACTCACTGATTTTCATATATCTTGAAATTATAGTGTACTTCCATAATGCTTCCTACATCTATTTCATTTTTTTTTCATAGTTCATTTGGGCAGTTGTCACTTATAGGGAGTCTGTAAGGAACACTATTCTACAATATCTGCTTCTGTTTACACAAGTCGCATTTGCTACTCTGTTAAGTGATTCTGACTCAGCTTTGAACTTACTCAGAGTTCCTTTATCACAAGTTTATCTCGGCCATATTCAGAATCCATCGCCCATTGTGTGGTTTGTGAGCATTTACACTGGTTTGGTTGCTGTAGTAATCTTCAGTCTCTCCCGTTATTCACGGGACCAAGTTTTGGTATTGTATTAATTAAGTTACATATCTTTCACTGAGTCTCTTTTTGTGCTGCTTAAGAAGCACGGGGCCACTGCTGTAGTTGGCCACCTTGCATGAAGACTGCTCCAAAGCCCTTCACGTTATGGTTTGTTTAGTAAATTGTCTAATATGATCAGTGTGCCAGTCCTATGTACAATCTCTCATTATTCACGTCTTTCGTTATGCTTGCGGGAGTAGTGGCGTTACTCTTTGTGACAGTTAATTATGAAAAATAGATTTTATTATCTACATTTTTCTTCCACCTGGCTTCACCTTGCTCCTTATTAGTTATGCACGTTTTTTTTTTAACGCAGAACTCTCCTACACTTAGATATCGGCCTCTTTCTTAATTTAGCCACGCCTAATTCTTTCTTTTCTCTACACTAGGAATGTTTACTATGATGTACGTAGCGAGAGAGAAGGGGTAGATGAGCTAATGAAGAAAAAACCAAGGGGGCGATAAGTTTAAACTTATTTTCGGTAGGCATTGATCAGGGGGAATAAATCTGAGTAGAAGGGGGAGCTGATGTCAAACATCAAAGAGAGGCCGACCAAAAACAACCTGGCGGAGGACTGTGGAGGCTGAGATGCAAAGAATGAACCAGAGTTGGGGCACTGTACGAAGGATGGCCGCCGACCGAGCAAAGTGGAATCAATGTGTTGTTGCCCTACAAGACGCCACTAGGCGTGATGGTCAATGAAAAGAAGAAGAAGGGGGAGAGAATCTGAAAGAAGGGGAGATAAATTACAATTCCCCCCCCCCCCTTTCCCCTTATTCATTCGTTCGTGAAATGTAATTAAGCTACAGAACGACGAAGATCTAAGACCGTCCGCTCGTTGCCAGAGTCCAGCAGGCGGCGAAAAGGTGGCAAATTTTCCTTTCATTCAGAATTTGAACACAGAAATCCCCAACGGTATTTACCGTATACATTAATGATCTTCCTCTATATTTCAAACACTCATCATGTGACCTTTTTGCCGATGACTGTACTGTCTATACTAGTGATAAATGTTGCACCACATTAGAACAATCTTTACAAAACGATACACATAATCTTATTACGTGGAGCAACGAGAATCGCATGCAAATAAATATTAGTAAAACAAAATGTATGTTAATATCAACCAGACAAAAACTACAAAACTTGCAGAAAACAACACTTCAGCTCTTCATTGGAACATCACTAATTGAAAACGTAAATGAACACAGAACTCTAGGTATCACTGTTGACCAACACCTAAGTTGGAACTCACATGTACATGCACTCACAAAGCAAACGGTACAAAAAGTTTACCAATTAGCAAAAATTAAACATTTCCTGGATGAAGAGGCAAGGAAAATGTTCTACATATCTCATATACAAACGCATCTAGACTATTGTTCCACAATCTGGGATGGTTGTTCTGTCTCCAACACAAGAAGGCTCCACTCGCTTCAAAAAAACGCGCAATGCGCCTTGTTGCTGATAAACACCAATCACATTGTATAGATTTATATAATTATCTTCAAATATTACCCCTCAGGAAGCGCTTCCTCTTTAACAAAGGGAAATTTATTCACAAAATCCTGTCACAGAATGCTCCAAAGTATCTTTGGCCGCTTTTAAAATACAATGACAGACGTAGTCAGCGCTTAAATAAATTACAGGTACCCAAGCCCAGGCTTGACCTATTTAAAACTAGTTTGGCTTACTCAGCTGCTCATCTTTGGAACAATCTTCCCAATGACCTGAAAAACACGCACAGTCCTTACTCATACAATCGTATACTATTCAAATACTTTATGAGTGCTGATTATATGCCACCCTAACTGATTGTGTTGTACTTTTATCTAATATACTGTATGGAGGCTCTGATGATCTAGTTTTCATTACAATATACTTATTCTTAATATTATATTCTTAATAACTTATATTCTTAATTTTATGATCAGGTACTGTTAATGTATGCTGTTATACTTCCTTGTAATGTTGCACTGTCCTTAAATGAATACTTTCAGTACGCTGGAGAATGTTGAGTAACAGTAATAAAAGATGAGCAAGAGGATGGAAGAATGCAAGAGGGGACTGTGTCCGATTTTCAACCCTTGGCAAATTAATTGCTTTCGTATATGTCTATCTAACTATCTACCTAGTCTGATTCTGGTCTTGAGTTTGGGACGCAAAGGAAATGGAAAGGAAAATGGAAAGTACAGTAACTGTCTACCCACCTCATCTTGATGAACCTAAAAAATAAAAAAAAATTAAAAAAAAAAGTCCCTGAGTCATTCAGTTGAACACCGTATGAACATTTTACAAGTTCTCATAACATACCTCTGAATATGTCTCAAATCACTAATTTACAGTACGAAGAATTCGATTATTTTTTTCTTTTTTAATTAATTTATTTTTTATTTATTTATTTATTTTTCAAATTCATTATTACTATTAATTATTATTTTTTTTTAAATTTTATTTTATTTTAAAAACACTTTAATTATGATGATTATTGCAAATGTAATATTACTTTTATAATGATAAATGCCTTAATAATGCTTAAAGTAAATGTGAGGATGAAAGGATATTAGTATACATGATGAGAGAGAGAGAGGAAGGGCAGAATGTCAGACGGGCCTGCGTGCCCAATTCTTAACCCTTTGAAAATAAAGTTCGTTCGTTCGTTCGTTCGTTCGTTCGTGTAACACTGGTCAGCGACTTTTCTACCATTTTAATACAAGGGGATTGACATAAGTCTTGGGCCTGACCATGAAGGACATGTCACAGAGAGCTGAAATTTTGTATAGTGTTTATTCCTTTTCAATATAGCCACCGTCTAAATTGACACACTTCTGCCATCTCTGCTTGACCTTGAAAAGACCTTGGGAGTAGAACACTCTATTTTTCAAACTAAACCAGTCATCACATGCCAGTATAACCTCTTCATCGCTGTCAAAATGATTTCCTTTTAGCTGTTTTCTAAGATTTGGGAATAGAAAAAAGTCTGATGGAGCCAAATCTGGAGAATATGGTGGATGTGGAAGAATTTCAATATTCAAATCGTTGGCTGCTAGCTGCACAAGCCGTGCTTGTGAGAGGGCGCGTTGTCTTGAAGCAAAGGACGATTTTGAGTGCGCGTTATCCCTCGTTTCCTGGTCACAACCTTTCTTAGTTTGGTGAGAAGATCTGCATAGTACTGTCCATTAACTGTGTTGCCACGAGGCAGATAATCTTTCAAAAGGACACCTTTGCCGTCCCAAAAAGCAGTCAGCATCACTTTTCCTGCAGATTTCTGCGCTCTCGGCTTGACAGGTGTTGGGGAGCCCGGGTTTTCTATTGCATGCTGGCAATTTTGGATTCCGGGTCATAATGGTGTACCCAAGTCTCATCTACTGTCACCATGGTCTCCAAAAATTTTTTTGACTGACACTTTTTGAGCAACTGTTGACAGCAATTTACCCTCGTTTGCTTCTGTTCACGTGTCAACAGTCGCGGAACCCAGCGTGCACACACTTTTCTCATGTTCAGTCTGTTGTGTAAAATTCTATAAACTGTTCTTTCATTTAGTTTTACTCTACTAGCTATCTCCACAATTGTCATTTTTCGATCCTGGTCAATGATTTTCTTCATTCTTGTTGCATTTTCATCGTTGCACTCTGAGGCTGGTCTACCAGATCTTGGCAGATCAGCAACATTTGAGCGGTCGCACTTAAACTGTTGACACCAGTTTTTTTTACCGAAGTATATTAAGGACAAGAATCACGAAACACTGGTTCCATCTCTCTGTGTATTTCTGTAGGTGTTTTTCCCTGAAACATCAGAAATTTTATCACAGCTCTGGCCTCCTTCTTTTCCATTGTTTTGTCAAATCTTTGGAGCAGCAGATCCAAACAATAGGGTACATTGCGCCGTGCACCGTAGCGGAAAAACCCATTGAAGAAACAAACGCCTACTTCACACATTCAGTGCAAATATGATGAACTTTAAATGTGCCAAGTTTCATCTTCCTCCTTTGACTCCTTCATGGTCAGGCCCAAGACTTAATGTCAATCCCCTATATATCTCTGCCTTTAAAATCCATTATTCAGTACCCACAGATTTTTCAAGAACCTACTAGCTTCGATTTCTAGACCATTGTTATAGAGGATTTCTTAGTATTTGTGGTGAAGTGGGATGTTATAAATATTTATAGGGGGACTTAGTGTACTGACTGAGATCAGCTGTGAAGGTATCTATATCTAATGAGAGTAGTGTATTATAGATAACCTTACTTGCTGCCACATATGTATACCTCAGTCAGAATTATTCTGGAATAGTGTGATGACTACGTTATATGTCTAGGGTATGTGTATGATGAAGTGTAAGTCATAACAACAACAGACAGATAAACAATTTAATTTATTCCACCACACTTGACAACACTGTGACACTCACATACATAAAACACTCTACGAGGATATCTTAAAGGAGTCACTGATAACTTTCAAATAACAATATGTATTCAGTGCTGTCATGAATGTATATGTGTCCTGATTCAAATACAAAGGGAACCAGGAATCACAATCAATTTTAATTATAAGTTATATATACAGAATTTATCAATATGAATCTTGTAGTGACATATATTATTAATAGTATCCTATGTGTGTCAGTTGTGTAGTAGTAATATGAGGTAATACTGGTTTTGTTTTGTTCAAGCTCTGTTGGTATTTGTCATCATGACTTCAATAGTTTGTCTTTATTGGAACTAGTATTGGAGATGTTCTCAGTTCCTGATATTAAAACAATTGAATTCCCCTCTCAATTTTATTTTACAGTGTCATTTTAAGATGGGGTTACATAATGTTGAGCTCCGTGGCCACACTCTCTTATCTTTCGTGATGACTGCAGAAAAAGGCTCCTCTGCTCGATTACTTAAATGAGTTCTGGAGCCACCCCACTGGTTGCTATATGGACCAAGGAGTATGCTGTCCACCTCTGGCTTCAGCAAAGCTCTGACCAGGTGCTGCTCAATAACTTTAAGACCACGGTCCCTGAAACAAGAAGGATGTACCTTCTACGTCATAACTAATTTATACTCTCTTTCTACACTGAGCACAATACATCACAAACATTGAGTTCAGAGCGTTAGGCCAACTGTCAGCTTCATCTGAAATACTTTATACCAGTATTTCCCTCCCTAATGGTTACTACGCCTCTGCAATTCCAGCATTATTTCTTTCTAGTCAATCATCTAGGTGTCAGTGTACTGTTTGGCCATTCCATGCAGTTTTACTTTCCTCCGACACCTTCTGTTCAGGCTGGAGCATTATAGGCTTTACATCATGTTTGCTACTGAACTACACATATATATAAAAAAAAAAAAAGGTAAAGGAACCCGTTACACGCCCATTGAGGCATATTGGGAATATGGTGATAGGCCCATATTATCTTGACCGTCGGCACACGAGGGGTGATGTGGTCGGCATCACGCCGGCTGCCTTAACCTTCCCAGAGTAGCTCTGGTACCCATTTGGGGCTGGGTCGACCCAGGAGCCGTTTTTGTGGCCTAAAAATTTTCCGCCTCATCTGGGGATCGAACCATATACCACTGCGCTAGGAAGCCAGTGCACTAACCACTATGCTACCGCGGCTCCCTACACATATATATACAGACATAAATTATCAATTTACATTCAGTTTTCATTAAAAGATATTGAATATTTCAAGCTTACCACAATTCATGGAATAATAAACAGTTTCGTTGACTGGCAATGAATATAGCACAACTCCGATCTGCCGATGTCCCAGGCTTTATTTTATAAAAAATATACACTGGGGCTCAACGCACTGCTTCTTAGTAGGTTTATTACAAGATGTGGCAATGAACAGACGCTCTGAATCGAGTATATTCGCAGCTCTACCCAATGAAACCATGTCTACACATCTTTTCAAAAAAGTACTCCTTTTCACGTTTCCCCTGACAACACAAGATAGTATTTATAGCCCGACCAATCGTGTTTAGTCTTATATTTGTTGCGCTCCAATCAAATAGGAGATAACATGGTAGGCTATTTTTGTAACGTAATGTTTTTTCAAACACGTTATAAAAAAAGTTTATGAGCAGAAATGATTTCATGCTGTCAGGCACCCCCACTATTTTATTTTGGTTATAATTTGGTAATTCCTAGACTATTTGCGTAACGTTTTACATATTCTTTGTCAGCAAGCCCTAAGGAACCCAAATATACAAATTTAAAAGAGCTAAGTGGCTGCGTTCAAAATATGCAATTTCTTCTACCTCCTGTTTCGAAGATGTGCTGTCTGGGTACTGTAATGTTTTCAAACGTAAACCCATCTAATGTCATCTTTTCTAATAAGCGTTTTCCAGGTTTTTTTAAAACCTAACTCTGGGAAGGTTAGTGTTTTTATCACTGTCCGTCTGAAAAAAAAGTTAGTGCATGTGGCCTTACACGCGTGATGGCAGCAATTGTGTATCGCGCGACGCGTGTTTAGTATTGCATGCTTCCTGCCTTCATTCGCCCCTCTCTCTCTCCTGCTTTATCTGTCTTTTAGTTACGCCGTGTATGGAATGAATGAAATATTAAATCTAGGTCATTGATCAGCTTGCGTATCCCAAGGTCAGTACACGTTTCATTGAAGAAAGCGGGTAATAATACAGTAGGCTTTTACTATCAACGTGAAAGCGTTACAATTTGCAGACGAATGAGAACACAAGGGGATTTTGCGTACAGTCATTGTGACAGCACTGTTTCTTTTACCATTTCTCTTTTCTTTTATTAAATTTATTTGTTAGGCTTTACATTTACCTTTTAATTTATATATGTGGATTAGAATATTCCACGACATCTCCCCTCTTAAAACAGACATTATATGTCAGTCCTTTATTCTATATACACATAGAGAAATTTATTATTATTTCTGGGGTTTACGGTGATTCTCATCACACGGATGGCGGCTTAAAAAATCCGCCCCAAATTTGTTTTTCCAGATATATACTCAATGCTAAAATTATATGGAGCCAAAAGTAAGGACCATCGGAGTAACCTAGAGTTCTCATGCCTAGCCTGTGCTAGAAACGATAAAGGTTTGTGATCCGTTTGCAACTTAAATGCCTTCCCATACAGATAAATATTGAATTTCTTTATTGCCCATATTACTGCAAGACATTCTTTTTCGCTAGTTGAGTAGTTGATTTCAGCTTTATTCAACTTTCTGCTAGCATATGCCACTGGGCTTAATTCCCCATCCAATGCATCTGATTTCTGTAGTAGAGTTGCACCTAACCCAATATTACTGGCATCCGTCCTTACTATGAATTCTTGACTTAAGTCAGGTAATTTCAAAATAGGTTTACTTGTGAGCTTTTCCTTCAATTCTTGGTAAGCCATTTCACATTGTGGTGTCCATGTAATGCGATCTGGATGTCCTTTACGTGTCAAATCAGTTAACGGTGCACATATGGAATTAAAGTTTTTGATATACTTCTGGTAGAAACCACATAATGAGACAAAGGATCTCACGTCCTTCTTGGTTTGTGGTCTCGGGGCTTTCTGTAGTTTCTCTAAATTCTTTGGGTCAGGGGTCATGTTTCCCTGATAAACTGTGTGTCCCAAAAAAATTCCAATTCTTTACATCCAACGCAACATTTGGTTGGTCGGGCTGTTAAATTTGCTTCCCTAAGTCGATGAAACAGCATGTTCAGAGAGTCAATGTGTTCCTCAAATGTTTCTGTGGCTATAAGGATATCATCCATGAAATTTGTTATATATGGATTATTCAGAGGGTCCAATAATTTTCTCATCATTCTAGAGAAGACACTAGGCGCATTCTTCAATCCAAATGGCAATCTATTAAACTCATAGTGTCCTTCTGAGGTACTAAAAGCTAGGTATGGTCTAACCTCAGGCTTTACTGGAATCTGATAGTATCCTTTACTCAGATCCACTTTTGAGAAATATTTAGCTTTATTTAGTCTGGCAAACAGCTGATTTGTATCCGGCAATGGATCCACCTGTCCTTCTGTAATAGCATTCAGTCTCCTGTAATCTATACAGAGTCTATGTTCTCCAGAGGGCTTCCTTAAGAGTACAACACCGGAACTATACGAAGATTCACTGTGCGAAATAATTCCTTCCTTCAACAGATAGTCTATCTCTTCCTTCAAAGCTTTCTCCTTAGCAAACGGAATCGAATATGGTTTCATACAGACAGGTGTGGGGTCTATCATTTTCATATCATATTCCAATAGGTTTGTATGCCCTGGTCGGTCTGTTAACACCTCTGCATGATTATTTAGAACCTGTTGCACTCTCTCTTTCTGAGTTTTCGTTAAATGTGTACTGATTTTCACCTGTGCTGCTGTCTCACAGGGGTGTAATGGATATTCAAATGATGAAAGTGGTTCCTTTTTCATCTCCATGGCGATGGACAAGGTCAACAAGTGTGTCTCTTCCTGATGTTCTCTTTCCAAATATTTCTTCAGGAGATTCACATGATAGATTTTTTCTTTCCCCTTCTTATCTATCTTATAATTTGTTCTAGACACCTTCTCTAGAACTGTATATGGACCCTGCCATCCAATTTGTAACTTATTCTGACTCCCGGGGAGAAGAAGCAGTACCTTCTCTCCCACAGCCAAATCTCTGTCTTTCGCCTTCCTGTTATAATAGGCAGCATGTTTCTTCCTGGCTTGTTTCAAATTTTCATTGGCAAGTTTCCAGCCAGTTTTTAAACGAGTGGTCAGCTCATTCACATATTGGTATGAAGATGTAATGTTTTCCTCTGCCTTTTCATCAGTCCACGTTCTTAACAAAGCTACATATGGACCTTTAATTTTGGGGACCTATTTGTCCATGCACCGGTATGGTCTCTTCCACTCGAAGCTCTATAGTGATGATTTTTCTTCCCAGAATTATCATACATAAAACGACCGCTACCAATTCTTTTCCTGGGGCTTTCTCCCCACTTAAAATTCTTGATGAGAGATTTCCTCTCTACATCTTCTTCCTCCAGTTTGTTTAAGTCCGATTGAGGGATTTTCGGCTTATCCTGGGGTAAGACATCCTTTTGCACTCTCCGCATAGTGGCCATTGTAAAACAGTTAAGTGAAGCTTGTCCGTGAAAAGGGGCTTCCCATTCCATTTGGTCCACTTTATCAAATCTATTTTTCTTTTTATTATCAGGCCTAATTTTGCCCCGTGGCGTGTCCAGGTCCTGATCAATGTTCCCACTTGTGGGTGTTCCCTCATGTGCTATGCTACACCTTTCTACAAAATTCTCAATGTCCCATCTTGCTTTGGGCCAATAATAATTGTGAGCCACCTTTTGAATGATGGTACCTATCTTCTCATGGTCTCCATCTGGTTTCACATGTAGGCTCCTTATTAAGTCTGCCCTATATCTTTTAGGAAGTACCAGCTGTCCCTGACCTTTGGATCTAGCTCCAGTCTTCCTATACATCAACTTGTTTTTCATGTAAAAATCTCCCTTGCCTGGAGTTGTATGATAAGTTGACAATTTCCTGAAACAAGGCTTGAGGGTCTTGTCCCCAGCCTGTGCCTTCCTCATCTCATCTGGAGTGGTATTCAACATAATATCCTCCTCCTGTCTTGAGGTCGACCTGACCTGAAGGGTTGCCATATACACAGGTTTCCTTCTGCAACGGTCAGTGTCATGATTGTCCATCTGACAATTTTTACACCACCTTTTTCCTTGGTTGAAAGATTTTCTTTCATCATATTTCCTTTCATCGAATTGTGGGGTTTTATTTTTATTTTCATACCGTGGCCTATCAAACTGGTGCTTACCTTTGTTTTGATCCCTAGGATCAAATTTATTAAAGTTCTGTGGTGCCCTAAAGTTATCCACTTGTTTCTTTTTATTACCTGTTACCTCTGCTTGAGCTGCTTGATACCTTTCAGCAACATTTAGCAACTCACCCAGCCTCTCTGCACCTTGTTCCATGAGAAACTTTCTCAGGTCTGGAGCCATGGACTCTCTTAATTGCTCTATAAGGACCATTTCCTTAAGATCTTGGGTTTTCCCCAGAGAAGTCCATTTCTCCAAGTATGTCTCTATTCGTGCAGAGAACTGGTGATAGGTTTCACCTGACAGTAGTTTAGCATTCCTAAATTTTTTCCTATAAAATTCTGCATTCTTTTCATACCTTAACAAAAGAGCCTGCTTTAGCATGTCATAATTTTCCTGATCACCTCTGCTCATTTTTGCAAAAACTGCATAAGCTGCCCCACGAAGTCCCTGAGATAACTTTAAGCTCCACCTTTCTCTCTCTAACCCATACGTGGTAGCTAATAGTTCATACCTATTTAGATAGCTCTCTATATCATCGTCTTTCTCAACAAAATGATCTAAATGAAAATTCATAGCTGAGGTTGAGGCTCCTTGGCTAGCAGTGGCATCAGAGGCAAAGGGACTGGCCCCATTTTCAGGAGCATGGCCCTGAAACTCAAACTCCCTTAGTCGTAACTCATGTTCCCTTTGTAATCTCTTCTCCTCCTTTTCTGCTTCCCTTTCTGCAGCTAATCTCTTCTCTTCTCTTTCTGCTTCCCTTTCTGCAGCTAATCTCTTCTCTTCTCTTTCTGCAGCTAATTTCTTCTCTTCTCTTTCTGCAGCCTGTCTTCTTTCCTCGGCTTCCAATGCTTTAGCCTCTTTGTCAGCCTCAATCTGCAACCTCTTAGCCTCAGCCTCAATCTGCAACCTCTTAGCCTCAGCCTCAATCTGCAACCTCTTAGTCTCAGCCTCTAATTTTCTTTCGGCCTCTTTTTCTAATCTTCTTTCTTCCCGTTCAATATATTTGTCACATTCCGCAGTGACATAAGAAATCATAATTTGCCCGTCCATTCCTAACTCTTTCGCAGTCTGTACAGCAGCAGATCGAAATTTTGCCAGGTCGGCCATTGTCTAACAGATAAATGTCTAAAATATGTAACTAAACAATTTTATCTATGACTAACTAACTTAGGACAACACAGGCACTGTGAGCTCAACCTTATTTATTTTCACCCAAGGATACCTTTTAATTCTTATTATTCCCTGAAGTGAATTACCCCCAATATTTGTAATAGGGAAAGATTCAAAATCCCGAGAGCGAGACCCCAATATATGTGGTGAAGTGGGATGTTATAAATATTTATAGGGGGACTTAGTGTACTGACTGAGATCAGCTGTGAAGGTATCTATATCTAATAAGAGTAGTGTATTATAGATAACCTTACTTGCTGCCACATATGTATACCTCAGTCAGAATTATTCTGGAATAGTGTGATGACTACGTTATATGTCTAGGGTATGTGTATGATGAAGTGTAAGTCATAACAACAACAGACAGATAAACAATTTAATTTATTCCACCACACTTGACAACACTGTGACACTCACATACATAAAACACTCTACGAGGATATCTTAAAGGAGTCACTGATAACTTTTCAAATAACAATATGTATTCAGTGCTGTCATGAATGTATATGTGTCCTGATTCAAATACAAAGGGAACCAGGAATCACAATCAATTTTAATTACAAGTTATATATACAGAATTTATCAATATGAATCTTGTAGTGACATATATTATTAATAGTATCCTATGTGTGTCAGTTGTGTAGTAGTAATATGAGGTAATACTGGTTTTGTTTTGTTCAAGCTCTGTTGGTATTTGTCATCATGACTTCAATAGTTTGTCTTTATTGGAACTAGTATTGGAGATGTTCTCAGTTCCTGATATTAAAACAATTGAATTCCCCTCTCAATTTTATTTTACAGTGTCATTTTAAGATGGGGTTACATAATGTTGAGCTCCATGGCCACACTCTCTTATCTTTCGTGATGACTGCAGAAAAAGGCTCCTCTGCTCGATTACTTTAATGAGTTCTGGAGCCACCCCACTGGTTGCTATATGGACCAAGGAGTATGCTGTCCACCTCTGGCTTCAGCAAAGCTCTGACCAGGTGCTGCTCAATAACTTTAAGACCACGGTCCCTGAAACAAGAAGGATGTACCTTCTACGTCATAACTAATTTATACTCTCTTTCTACACTGAGCACAATACATCACAAACATTGAGTTCAGAGCGTTAGGCCAACTGTCAGCTTCATCTGAAATACTTTATACCAGTATTTCCCTCCCTAATGGTTACTACGCCTCTGCAATTCCAGCATTATTTCTTTCTAGTCAATCATCTAGGTGTCAGTGTACTGTTTGGCCATTCCATGCAGTTTTACTTTCCTCCAACACCTTCTGTTCAGGCTGGAGCATTATAGGCTTTACATCATGTTTGCTACTGAACTACACATATATATACAGACATAAATTATCAATTTACATTCAATTTTCATTAAAAGATATTGAATATTTCAAGCTTACCACAATTCATGGAATAATAAACAGTTTCGTTGACTGGCAATGAATATAGCACAACTCCGATCTGCCGATGTCCCAGGCTTTATTTTATAAAAAATATACACTGGTGCTCAACGCACTGCTTCTTAGTAGGTTTATTACAAGATGTGGCAATGAACAGACGCTCTGAATCGAGTATATTCGCAGCTCTACCCAATGAAACCATGTCTACACATCTTTTCAAAAAAGTACTCCTTTTCACGTTTCCCCTGACAACACAAGATAGTATTTATAGCCCGACCAATCGTGTTTAGTCTTATATTTGTTGCGCTCCAATCAAATAGGAGATAACATGGTAGGCTATTTTTGTAACGTAATGTTTTTTCAAACACGTTATAAAAAAATTTTATGAGCAGAAATGATTTCATGCTGTCAGGCACCCCCACTATTTTATTTTGGTTATAATTTGGTAATTCCTAGACTATTTGCGTAACGTTTTACATATTCTTTGTCAGCAAGCCCTAAGAAACCCAAATATACAAATTTAAAAGAGCTAAGTGGCTGCGTTCAAAATATGCAATTTCTTCTACCTCCTGTTTCGAAGATGTGCTGTCTGGGTACTGTAATGTTTTCAAACGTAAACCCATCTAATGTCATCTTTTCTAATAAGCGTTTTCCAGGTTTTTTTAAAACCTAACTCTGGGAAGGTTAGTGTTTTTATCACTGTCCGTCTGAAAAAAAGTTAGTGCATGTGGCCTTACACGCGTGATGGCAGCAATTGTGTATCGCGCGACGCGTGTTTAGTATTGCATGCTTCCTGCCTTCATTCGCCCCTCTCTCTCTCCTGCTTTATCTGTCTTTTAGTTACGCCGTGTATGGAATGAATGAAATATTAAATCTAGGTCATTGATCAGCTTGCGTATCCCAAGGTCAGTACACGTTTCATTGAAGAAAGCGGGTAATAATACAGTAGGCTTTTACTATCAACGTGAAAGCGTTACAATTTGCAGACGAATGAGAACACAAGGGGATTTTGCGTACAGTCATTGTGACAGCACTGTTTCTTTTACCATTTCTCTTTTCTTTTATTAAATTTATTTGTTAGGCTTTACATTTACCTTTTAGTTTATATATGTGGATTAGAATATTCCACGATATTTTCGATTTTGAGTAGTTCAATTTCTGTGTTTGCGGTAAATATTATAATGGACGTTTGAGTGATTTAATTGTTAAGTCCGTCATTTTATTTCACTAAGATTTTTCAGTGTAGAGTGATTTAATTGTTAAGTCCGTCATTATATTTCACTAGGATTTTGTGCTAATTGACTAGCGAATTAAAATAAATCTGTAGCTAAATTGTTCCGGCTGTAGCGTTAATCTAACTAACTGATTTAACCAGTAAGAGATATTTTAATCGACTAGTAAATGCACTATTCATTTTGAGTACTGACGAAATATATATTTATTTCTAATTCACTGTGAGAAATTTATAAATGACTAGCGCTTATTTCACGGGTTTTTTTTGTTAACGGTAAATAAGCTATACCCGGTTAGTTCTATTCAAAGTTAAATAACCGAGTGTATAATAAATTATAATTCTGCTCGGGTTAAGTAGGATAGAATAGTGGTGTAGTGGTTATTGTGATTTTATGGTTGTTTCTTTTTTTCCCATTTCTAGTACTGGGTCACTTACCCAAAAACCTACCAGCGGTCTAAGCCTACGTCTAAACCTGAATCGGAGAATAACGGATCTAAGTCCAAAAGTACAAAGATCTCATTCATATATATATATATATATATATATATATATATATATATATATATATATATATATATATATATATATATATATATATATATATATATATATATATAGGGTCTTCAAGGTGAACCTGTCTGGCCTCTTGTTTACACCCAGAAAGAGACAGAGTACCAACCCAAAGAATATTAAGAATAACTTTTTTAACTGGGCCTGTAGCTATCCAGATTTCTTTTTCCCAATTTCATTAACATTCAGCCCGTTGTGGCGACAAAATCAAACATTAACATTTCCCGACCATCGACCATTTGCGGTGCGACAAGGAATTTTATACTGAGAGAATTTACCGACCTGACATTCCTTTATGTAAAATGGAAATCTCAAGCTACTGACACTGTAAAAAAAAAGTAAAGGAACCCGTTACACGCCCATTGAGGCATATTGGGAATATGGTGTTAGGCCCATATTATCTTGACCGTCGGCACACGAGGGGTGATGTGGTCGGCATCACGCCGGCCGCCTTAACCTTCCCAGAGTTGCTCTGGTACCCATTTTGGGCTGGGTCGACCCAGGAGCCGTTTGTGGCATAAAAAATTCCCGCCTCATCTGGGGATCGAACCATAGACCACTGCGCTAGGAAGCCAGTGCATTAACCACTATGCTACCGCGGCTTACTGACACTGTGAGCACTGTTAATTTTCTTACCTGGAGTAATTAATGTGACTTAAACAGAAATCATTTCGATTACGGAAACAACAGCAAATGGGTTGATTTGCCGTTGCCCTAAAGACGCCACTAGGCGTGATGGGAAACAGTGGCAAAGAAAACCTATCTGCTGGTGCCCTAAGACGCTACTAGGCGTAATGGCCACTGACTGCTTTGACAGTCGGTGGCTAAGGACGGAAGAAGAAGAAGAAACAGAAATCATAATAACAAGTAACGAAATAAACGTTCCCCGAAGAAGAGGATTTAATCAATCTTTGTGGAGCTGGGGTTTATTTTGCCAAAATAACACTGGATTTGCTGTGTGACCCATGAAACTATGTTCCAGATGCTGTTAGATCTACAATTCGGTAAGAAAGAATGAACGTGGCCACGGTCGACTGAGAAGAGAGGAATGAATTAATGAATAATTCTCTCTATTGTATAATCCGTGTACACTGTTTATTTCTTATTTGGTTTTGCTAATGCTGTCCATTTCAGAATAGATTAACTTATAAACTCTGTTCTTTACAGTATAGGCAAATTCTAGACCATAGCGCAAATCTTTTTGACCTTTGGAGGGGGGGGGGGGGGTTAATAACTTTCTTCTAACGGGATCTTGTCTCAACAGAGGGAGGGGGGGGGGGGGGGGGGGGGGGGGGGGGCGCGGGGGGGGGGGGTATTACACCTATGAGTCTATTCCTTTACTAATTCTAATACCTATGATTTTTTTTATATTTTTGTTTGATATTAATAGCTGTTGTAAAGTTTCTTTATTGTAAATAAAATTTACATAAAACTTATTTTAAATGTGTTGGTCAGCTCGTCCCAAATATCCCTATTCCATTAATATAGTGTTTCACATTTGTGCGTCTAATTGTCGTCACTTATCTCTGTGTGTGTATGGGAGTTGTTTATATATATATATATATATATATATATATATATATATATATATATATATATATATATATATATATATTAATATATATATATATATATATATATATATATATAGTATATATACAGTACTTTGCAAAAAAAATGGCAGTCATATTTTCGCAACGCAGCACACTCATAGAAGCAAATAATAATAAAAACTGTATGTCCAGAGGAAGATTGGTATCTCCCCTATCTATTAACAGTGGTTTGAGTACAATATAATGTTGCCTTCTCCAGCAAGGCAAGCCTGGATGCGGCGAGGCATACTTCCCGCAAGTGTTTGTAGGTAATTGTGAGTCAGACTGTCCCAGTATTTTTTCAGCTACCTTCTTCAATTGTTCAACGTCTCTGAGTCCACTCTTTTTTAAATGATTCTTGAGTAGTGCCCAAACGTTTTCAATTGGGTTTAGGTCGGGACTATTGCTGGGCCACTTCAGCACTATCACATTCTTCTCTTGCAGCCATGCTTTGGTGGTATGAGCTGTATGCTTTGGGTCATTGTCATGTTGAAATGTACACCCATCGGGGTACATGACCTGCATAAATGGCAGAAGGTGTCCCTCTAGTATGTCGATGTACCTTTCTTTCGTGAGAATTCCTGTGAAAACACACAGTGGGGTGGCACCTCTTGCTGCCACCCCTCCCCAAAGATGGAATTTATGGGTATGTTTCGGTCGCTGGTACACAGGCGTTACAGAGTCTTTCATCCAAATATTTATTTGAGCAGGATAAGACCAAACAGAGCATTCATCTGAAAAAACCACATTGTCCCATGACAAATTTTGGTGTTCGTGGCACCAGTTCAAGTGCATCTGTTTGTGAGTCTCTGTGAGAAATGGTGACGAAATTACCCGCTTTTTTGTGTAATTCATCCTGTGTAGTTCCCGGTTGACAGTAGCATTAGATACCTCTGGGTTTCCCAAATCGATCATGCGCTGCCGTATGTTTTCTACACTCTTCATTGGCCCAGCCCGAACGATTTGGGCGAGACGCCGATGGTCCTTTGTGTCCAAAATTCTGGACCCCCCACTACCTTCTTTTCGCTCGATTCCATTACCTGCTTTTAATTTACTCACAACTCTGTAGACAGTCCGCTCAGGAATGTTCAAGGTTTTAGAAATGTTGGAACATGTTTGATTTCCTTCATTCCAAAGCTGTGAAATTAACATACACTTTGACTTTGTGTCCATTTTCTGCCACTAGCATTAGAAATTGTCGTCTGCTCTATTATCAAGGGACTTTACTCTACGCTAATTTTTTTTTTACTTTTGATAGTGTTTGCTCACTTAAGTGGAGTGTAAATTTGGGGCAGAACGTGCATATTTAATTAGATTTCAGCATATTTAGCTGAGCAATATGACTGCCATTTTTTTTGCAAAGTACTGTATATATATAAATACAGGTATACTGTCTGACAAACAAAGTTCTGTTGTAGATATAGGCTGGACTATAGAGGATCTTCTCAAAATCCAAGGACAGACTACCTTTTTTCACCATTTTTCACTCGTGAAATCTATTCCTTTACCTTATCTCTCACTGAGTTACCACCTGTTCTAGTTCTATTCAGACGGGACCACAATATATCTTAAATACCTATCAAAAATCTACGACACTCTTTCATCACATCCTCAAATGCGGCTGTAAACCACTTGGAGTATATCGTTAGTTGGAATTGACTTCTTTGCCGCAGTAATAGTACTGTAACTTTAGTTTTGTATTCTGGCTGTTTCTCAAAGTTTGATTAAGAAGCATTTGCATAGGCTGGAATTCTGCGTATTAGTACCATCTTGACTTATTCATCCTTGTTTGTAAGAGGGAAAATAGTGTAAGTCCGACTTTAAGAGTGTGAAAATAGTCGGATTTACATGCCCTCCCTCGTTTGCAAGTGTTAAAATAGTGTTAGTTTAACGTATTCTTCCTGTTTACGAGTGTGAAAATTGTTTATGAGGGTTTTTCTCCCCTTGTTTATCATTATTAGGCATTCTTGCAACCATTGTAACAATACATGTTTGCTCTTTTCTTTCGATACATATAGTTCTAGTTCGCCTGCACATAGCGTGTGTGCACGTTATTTAGAATCTTCTGTCACATCATTGATACAGATCTCGTATTGAGTAGGCGAAAGCCCCCCCCCCCCCCCCTGGCGGGGTTCTACCAAGCGCTTTTCATCTAATCGAACGTATCTTCAATTTCCTTGGGCGATATATGTTATCTGGCATACTTTTTCTCGTCCTGTCGCTTAGAACCAGCTTGTTGATGTGTAATCAACTGCTTTCTTTCTACGTGGAGCGTAAATTTGGTATTTACTAGTTTTATTTTTTCCCCACTGGTTAACCTGGGCAGTAAAGTAAGCAGATGGGTCTGGGGTCGTCAGCTGTAATTTCTTGGCCTCAGTTATAAGATCTAATTTATTCTTTCCAAATTTGTGGCGCCGTCCATTCTTTCCAACTCACATTTATTATTTCCAATATCATCTTTTTATTTTGCGTCCTGAGACGTTTTAATGTTTCGTATGTGATTCCTTCCTGCATTGTTTTTCAGATCTCCTATCGCATCATCCAGGTTTTTCAGTGCACATTTTTAAATAATGAAATCTTTTCCTACTTAAATAAAAAAATTAAAACAATATATTTTAAACGCAGGCTTTTAATGAACTAAAAACCCAAAAATAATTTTTCAAGTAGTTTATAGCTTGCAGTAAAAATGTAACATCAAATTGACAAAAAGAAATGAAGTTTCAAGAGAGACAATCTTGTTGCAAAGAATACACCTAGATTATTTGCAGTTATCACCCATTTTAGTGATTTTTTTTTTTTAATTAAAAAAAAATTAATATTAATTTCAAGTTTATTAATTTTATTATTTTTACGACTGATTATTGTATTGTCATGGAGAATACACAACTACACCAATTTTCACAGCTATTAGTCATCTGGAAGTGATTGAAAAATCGATTGCAAGATTTGAAGGTGACAACAGGGTGACATACGTTACGAGTTAAAGAAAAGACTGTAAAAAAGCGCTTTTGTGTGACGGTGCAGAATTTAAATTCAGTATCAGTTTTACTGATCTGTGGTCATTTCATGCGAATGGTAGCCAATGAAACAAACGAACACAGGTTCAACAGCTAACATCATTTCCCCACCGTCCAATCTCTCTATGTATATATATATATATATATATATATATATATATATATATATATATATATATATATATATATATATATATATATATATATATATATATATATATATATATATATATATATATATATATATATATATATATATATATATATATATATATATATAGGCCGTAGCAATTTTTCTTCCACTTGACATGAGTGAAAGCTATTTTGGTAGCTGTACTGACATCACACCAGTTCTATGGGCTTCTGTAACACTCAAGCCTATCCACCTCATTAATGTGACAGAGAAGATGTAATTTCAGGGCAATGGGACAATCGACAGTAAGATATTTGGATGGTATTAACAAAGATCTGTAAACTAGTGTATGGACTGCCAAGGGTATAAATTTGGCAGTGGATAGTATACATATTGAAGAACTCAGCTAACGCAATCACAATGTTGTAATCAGCGGTGACAATGATTTTTTTTTAATGACATCCAGTGACACATTTACGTGAGAAAGGAACTCGGTCAACATTTTAAAGTTACAAATTCTTAAAGCTTTGGAAAACAAAAACATAGACTTTCACTGAAAAAAAAACAATAACGTAGAAACATAGATGATAAAAAAAAAATCTAGGTGGAAAAAAACATAGAAGTGGCAACGTTAATTGTAATAACTAAGGACGTACCTACACCCTCTATGAAAAAAAAAAAAAAAAGGAGAAAGAAACTGGAAAAAAAACATGATAAGGAACACATGAAACGAATATGAACGTGAAGTAAGATTGGAAGTCTTGGCATGAACTAATTGAAGACATATGCTTCACAAGGGAGCTGAAAAAAAGATGAAGCAGGCGATGCCCTAAGGGATGTGACCAATGACAACTGCTTGGCAAGAAAACACATACTTTGCACAAGAATGGAAACTGCATTTTCCCACGCCGCTTAACAACACAGTGGAATGAAACACATACACACACTTACATGCACACATATACATGTAGTTCTTTGTTTACGCGATATATGCGTTCCCGAGACCGTCGCGTAAACAGATAACGCGTAAATTGAACAAGATTTTTCTCGGTCAAAAACATGTAAAGTAAGGGAATACGTTCCACCGATGCCGTACATAATAATACAAATAAATACATGTAATAAACCACTGTTCCAATCAATACATACCATTCATATTAAGAACATGTACTGAAAACAACATTGACAAATTAATCAACCTTGACCGTGGCAGAGCCTATACCTTCTTCATCTTTCTTCTTCTTCTTTGATCCAAAGCCGCCAACCGTCAAAGCAGTCAGTGGCCATCACGCCTGGTGGCGTCTTGTACGGCAGCAACAAATTGATTCCACTTTGCTCGGTCGGCGGCCATCATTCGTACAGTGCCCTAACTCTGGTTCATTCTTTGCATCTCGGCTTCCACAGTTCTCCGCCAAGTTGTTTTTGGTCGGCCTCTCTTTTGCTTTCCCTCGGGGGTCCATAGCATAGCTGTTCTTGTGATGGTATCAGGGTCCCTTCTGAGGAGGTGGCCAACCAAACTCCAGCGTCTGCCAGCTATGATGGTGTGCATGTCCTCCTGGTTACTCCAAATAAGTAGTTCTTTGTTGCTGATGGTATTCGGCCAAAAGATTCGGAGAATTTTCCTTAGGCAGATTACTGGGAAGACTTCCAGATGTTGTTGAGAGTAGCAAAGGCCGTTCTCGCTTTATTCATTCTATTGTTAATGTCCTTGCTTGTTCCGCCCTCAGGTGTTACTATGCATCCTAGGTAAGTAAATGTGTCTGTCTGTTCTAACTTCTGGTTCGTTATTGTTATTGGCTCAGGATTGATACTTTATCTTTATCAACTGTTAATTAAACAAAGGAGGGGATGGTGAGTCATCTGAATGAGAAGCAGGCAATGCAGCCATAACTTAGTTTCCTAAAGATGGTGTCCAGAATTGTTTGAGTTTTTTACTTTCTCTGCTCACGGAGAATTTATTGGTAGGGAACAGCTCATTTCATCATTTTCCTCCTGGCCATAAAGCTACTGACCATGTTAGGACCATCTTCTTCAACGATCATAAGGCAAAATTAGTTGGAAGGCCTACTTTATCGTTTTATTGTAAGTTGACGGCCTGGTGGTCGTTGCAGGCTGGTGCAAGTTGCTGTGTCCTCTTCTTCTTCCATGGTGATCTTCTCCAGCGCCAACAATCCTTCATCGCTCAGTTTTACTTTCTGAGATTCAAATAAATGTACAAGTTCAGTTTCAAGAACTTCATCTAAACCAGCTCTAGAGGCCATTCTGACACCATCCTTAATAGCTGTGATAATATTGTCATTAACACTAAAGCCTTCAAAGTCAAGACAGAATTGATGGCACTGGTTTTTTTTCGCCACTACACATCGCTCATTCAACGCCGCGGAATTTCATTCCATGCAGCCTTGGTTAGCTAAAGTGCATCTTTAATAGTGAATGCCTTCCAAAAATGCTTGAAGGAAACATTCAAATTGTCATAATCTTGCTCTCGCTCTCCCGTTGGCGTTGATACAATACTGTAAAATGTGTAAATATCGTCTATCTTCGAGTTTGGCGCGTAAATAAAACAAAACTGCACAAAAATTGGCTCGCGTATGTTTGAATTCGCGTAAATTAAACTCGCGTAAACAGAGAACTACCTGTACCTACCTAAACTACACGTATACATACATGCACATACAAACGCCCATAACATTTTACTAACCTTCCCAGCTGTACTGAATACATACACACAAGAAAACAACTGGGCATCCCAAAATCCAAATCTTTGAGCCCATTGTTTCTTATAGATTTAAACTATAACCTTACTGGATATAATTTCAGATCACGTATGAAAGCTACACGTTGTTCCGAAAGGTTAAAGTTTGAAAACATGCATATTAATCAAAAAACATATTTAGAATAATCTGACATCACATACACGAGAGCTAATCAATCTTGGATCAAAGGAATTTTAAACACAGATTCGTAGTTGGCCTTTTCCCTCAAACGCTTTGAAGTTTATGCCGTGTATTTCACGGTTCGATTCATGACTAAGAATATTTTAAAACAGTCCAGGCAAAAGCAGAGTTCTATAAAATGAAACGTATTTTATACAACAACTCTTATCAATGGAAGTAAGAAAGAGAGTTTTTCAGTTTTATGTAGAACCAATACTTACATATGGAAGTGAGTCATTAACAAATAGTAAACAAGTAGGAAAAGTCCTGGAGGCCACATAAATATGATTTTACAGAAGAATGTTAGAAACACAATGGACAGCGAAAAAAGAGTAACAAGGATATCATGAAAGTTGCAAGTGAACAAAGGAAGTTTATTACTCACATTAGAAGGCAGTAGACCACTTTATGTGGGCATGTTATGAAAGGAAGACAGCTGGTACATATTTTTACAATAAGGAAAATTGCATGTAAAAGAGATACAGTACGACAAAGAGAGAAATTACTGAACAGTTAGACTTCATGGAGTGGAAAGAAGTCAAAGTAACAACGGATAAACAGTTCTGAAATCAGAAAGTCAGGCATCATAGTTGAAGACAAAGAGAAAACCTTACAAGTGTTCTTTTAATGTGTATGCGAGACAGCTTTCGTTATATATATATATATATATATATATATATATATATATATATATATATATATATATATATAGTATATATATATATATATATATATATATATATATATATATATATATATATATATATATATATATATATATATATATACGAGGTAGCTTCAAAAAGTTCCAGGAATTTGTGTATTGTATAGAAATAAGTAACAATACAATTATTTACACTACATGTCCTTCAAAATAGTTCCCTTCGGCAACTACACACTTTTGCCAACGTCCCTACAGCTGTTGGAAACATTCCTGGAACCCATTCTTTGACACCTTTATCAGTTGCTTTGTCGCATTGGGGATAACGTCCTCAACATCCTTGAATCTCTGCCCTTTCAGTGCCGATTTTAAGCGAGGGTACAAGAAAAAATCAGGCGGTGCCAGGTCGGAGAATATGGAGGATGTTCCAGGGCAGTGACATTGTGCGTTGCGAGGTACTACTTCACCAGTAGGGATCGATGTGCTGGCGCATTGTCATGCAGCAGAACCCAACTGTTTGTTCTCCATTTTTCTGAGCGTTTATTTCTGATTGCATCTCTTAGACGACGGAGGACATCAACGTACATTTCCTTGTTAACAGTTCGGCCTTCAGAAATGAATTCATGGTAGACAATAACCTGGGAATAAATAAAAAACTTCCAACATAACTTTTCCTTTGCTCTTGTCCAAACGAAATTTCTGTGTCCGGGGAGATGAGAGTGATTTCCATTCAGAGGACTGACGTTTTGTCTGAGGATCGTACAAAAAAAACACCCCTTCTCGTCTCCTGTGATTATCTTGTAGAGAAAATTGCTATCTTGATCAGCCACGGTGAATAGGTCTCCTGCCAGTGTCAATCTCGTTTCTTTCTGTTCAGGAGAAAACATTTTGGGAACCATGTGTTGACAAACACGGTGCATGTGCAGTTCAGTGTGGAGAATACTTGTGACGTGGAACGGAAATATCGATACAGTAATCTGACAGCCTTTGCTTTCCCATTTAGTGTCTACCATTGGCTAAGGCAAACCACGCAATTTTCTGTTTGTATGACTCACCTTCGAATCCACGCCTTTTTTCTGGAACATAACAACAGAGATGTTTACCAACTTTCGCAAACCTGCCAGTTTAACAAGGAAGCGAATTGCGTTTGTTTACCCGAGTTTCTCACGCGAGCTGATTTGCCAATTATAGGTCACTAGACGTATGCGCGTAAAAATAACGGATTGTTTGAAGAGAGACAAGGAGCGATAATATTTTCCCGACCACCTATGATGTTCGCACATTTCAGGGGGAGGTAATGTTTGATCTGCGCAATCAGACGTAATCTAAGAGAGGCCCGTGCACGGCAAAATCATCTGATGTCGGTCAGCATCGCTGAGTAGAATGAACGAAGAAACCTTTGATCCGGGAAACGCAGTTCCTGATTCCCCTACTATACAGAAGGTGTGAATTGTAACGTCTTCTGGTGATGATAACACCATGATCTGTATATATACCGCGCTCTCTCAAATTCAGTTATTAGAGTCGCTCAGAAATTCTTGGATAATCTAATCACGCCAGACTAGAACCATTCTTCGCTAAATGTGTTAAATTGTCTCGTGGGGATTTCATTTTTCTGATTTGTGGTAATAGAAATTGTGCTTAAGTGTTAAAATGTGTTAGGTTTACCATTTTTATTCACTATAATTCCCTAGCGTTTAAAACTAGTGAAATAACCTAACGCATAGATATTTCTTGCCAGTCGTTCTGAGTAGTGTAATTTCAAACATCTCATTTTTCTTACACAAGGAGATACGGCTTAGCTGACTGAGATTATTAAGTGTGACGGATGAGTGACCGAATAGAATTCGCATTATATTTCATTGTGTGAAATTAAATAAGTGACTAGAGTTAATGTTATGTGACTAAACAATAGACGCCGACAAATAGCTAGTAGCGACAGGCGATTTTTGTTAAAGTGCGCGTATGGATAAAGTAAACAATAATTGACTTTGTGCGCTGTGCATTTTCTCGCGGGCAATAACGGGGGAGGGCACTGTTAAGTCCTTTTTTTGCGTGGGATTTAAGTGTGCGAGATCTCACATGCCCGTCTAGTGTTGATGGACGCACATGTGAGCGCATCTAAGAAAAGTTGTATATGATTAGTTATTTACGCGCCGTCTTACACAATAGTTGAACAAAATAGCGCATCACGGTGCGATTGGTCGTTTGTTGCCAAACAGCGTTTACGTTATTAGAAGAGATCCATAAAGTCTGCTATTGAAGACAGACGTACTTTTGACGGAGCCGATTGTGTGTCTTGCCCCAAGTCGTGGGAAGACTTCATGTAGAGATATTAATACACCTCCTTGTAATTAGCGTCTACTTTAGCCAACACCTGGCTCGGTTGTATATCAGATTTGATGCTATTTTTGTCGTGACAAGATTTGGCTGTACTTCGGCACGCATATGTCATGGCGTGTCGCTAGTGGGATCCAGATTCTTGCCGACTGTTATCGGGATCATCCTGCTATATATATTTACAGGGTTCATTCAATAAAACCCTTTCAAATTATTTAAAAGCTCCGTCATGAAAACCAAAATGGTAGAACTGCTCACCGTAGAGCTTGTCGCCGTCCTTGAGATGTCGGCGGTTAGAGAGTGTCGGTCAAGTTCATGATTGAAGATATATAATAATGCAAAGTACTTTGATGCCATGATGTTATAACCTGTACTATTGATGTGATATGCCTACTACGCCATGACCATGATCGTCTGTACTTCGACGCTGAATAAACGTGTGTACTGTGATGTCCAACTGTGATGGAATACATTGATACAGCGCTAAAATCCTCCATTTATAAAGATAAAAGTTAAAATAAATTGTAGGGATAAAATATAGTTAAGTTAAGCTGCGGCTTTTTCGCCTACGCCACAAGCACGTTGATTTGGTAGATCGTACTATCGTTTTCTAGTGTCATTGGAAAAAGAAAAAACTAATTATAACATGGGGACGCGTAAGGCCTATTCGTTCAGACGGGGTAGGAAAGGAGAAAAGAAAAAAAATGTTGCTGTCTGCAAGCGTTTGAATCTAGGCCTAACATACGCGCGAACTCGTAGTTAGTGTTTGAAATACGAGGTAAAGTAAGAACATGTAGCCACTTAGGTTACGAAAACAGACTTAGCTCTTATTTAGAATGACGTAAAACTCTCGAAAATAGCTGGACAGCACATGGAAAAGAAGTGAACGCGTGGTAGTAAAGATTTCAAGACTAGCATGGGAAAAAATATGGAATTTCTTATTAATAGGTTTAGAATCACAAAAATTAGCTAGTTTGATAGCCTATCTTTTCCTGACAAATAATATGCTTTCAAATAAAAAGACGGACAGATAATTCGGAAGTTATTGACAAAAGACTGATTTGCTCGATGCAGAGTCGCAAACGCATGTTAGTTTTGCATTCACTAAAGTTACATTTGACGCGTCCTTGAGACGAAGGCAGAAAAACAAGTACATGTAGAAAAGGGGGAGACAAGGAGGAGAGAATCTAAAAATATCTTCGCAGTAGAAATCTAAGCAGTGGGTGAGGGAAAATTTGAATAGTTTTTTGTAGTTGGGCCCAAAACCAAGTCCAAACTTGGGAAATGACAAATTCGGACAGACCGACCGACAGAAATACACTACACATTTGACCAAAAATTGGACATTTATGTTTGAAATTTTAAATTCTAGAAGGGGCAGTACTCTCATTGGACGAAATAGTTAATGTTATTGAAAAAAGTTGCCGGCTAGTTGCCATTTTTTGAAGACTGTCCATACGAGCAGATCGTTGAGGCTAAGAAATTTGTCGTCCATTGAATATATACTAATAATAGTGGGACGCCCTAGTCTAGCCAGCAGCTCAGCTGAGTTTGTGCTATTTCAGCGTATCTGTGTGTTTTATTCTGAATTGTGGTAAGGACGAAATTATTAACCTTTTATTTAACAATTCTGAGTGATTGATACTGCCATATAATGAAAAATGATTACGACAATTGAGTACTTATTCTAGGTCCCCAGCCGACTGTCCAGGGCCTAGAGGTTGAATTATAGTAGGATAAACTATCAGAAATGTAGAATACAGATGTTTCTTTTCAGGTGGTCAGGTGGAAACGTATCACCCACCTTATTATATGGAAAAAAGAGATTAATGAAAATATTTTCAGAAGCAGTGCAGTCCATAGAGGAGAGGAATGGGAAACTAGTGCTACTTGATAACAGCCTTGATGTAGATGTGCTGGGTCGGTCAGAGAGATCTGACCCTGTCTTTTAATTACATGTATTATTGCTTGTAAACATGGTGGATTAGGTAGTATGTTAAGACATAGCCTAATTTTGTGGTTTCAGAGTTTCTTTGTCTGGCACTGTGCTAGTGCCAGATGTTCTGGAGAAGTCCAACTTTGTATGAAATGAGATGCCTACCATACTACTTCAGAGCATGTGAGGAGTGGGCCTAAGGAACAACTTTCTTTCATCGTCACAGGCCAGTTAAGTATTAAAGACCTGGCCTGCTGAGATTCATCAACTACAAAATTATAATTTAAACTACATTGTGAAAAATAAGAAACTTTTTGTCCACCATTAATCCTGTATAAGGAGCAAATGACATTGTTAACCAAAGACTGGGTATGATGCAAATACCCCGACCCGACATCCAGCATTAGTTTTCCTAAAGACTTTTAGTTAGTACCAATATTAGCAAATTTAACTTATATATATATATATATATATATATATATATATATATATATATATATATATATATATATTATATATATTATATATATATATATATATATATATATATATATATATATATATATATATATTATATATATATATATATATATATAAATATATATAATATATAAATATAAAATATAAATATATATATATATATATATATATATATATATATATATATATATATATATATATATATATATATATATATATTTATACATATATTATCTATATATGTCATATACAAGCCATTTCACAATGTATTCATATATGTACTTCTATTTATTAATTCAAGTATTGATTGAAATAAATCCTGACCAGAAGAAAAAACTTGGTTCAGCACAAAATAAATTTGAAAAAATTTTTAATTTCTAAATTTTAAAACACAGTGTTAATTGAATTGATCATAGAGCTTAATGTAGTGGTTTTTGATGTTATTGCGTGGTTGCTATGTTACCTAGTGTACTGAATGAGGTCAGCTGTTAAGGCTCCTGAAGATAACAGTTTATGTGAGTTACAGAATGCCTTTCAGCTACCACTTATGACCTCAAACAGACTTATTCTGCTATTATGTATGTTAGCTACGTTTAATGTCTAGGGTAATGAAATGTGATGTGTAGGTAATTATATACACAGACGCACACACATGTACATAATTTCTAAGTAACACTAAGTCTAATAATACTAAGCTCTATGATCAAAGCAACTAACACTGGCTTTTAGAATTTAAATTTTACAATTTTTTTAGAATTTATTTAGTCCTGAACCAAATTTTTCTTCTGGTCAGGACGTATGAAACAATATGTATTTATCAATAAAAGTGCATATATATCTTGAATAATCAAATGAAAATTGTGTACATAGATATATCGTTACATTGGTTAATATTAACACTAACTACAGTGTCTTTGGAAAACTAGCACTGGATGTCTAGTCATGGTGGTGTCATCACGCCCGATCTATGTTTACAATAGTCATTGTCTTTGAAATATGGAATTGAGGTATAGTTTTTTATACACCAGGATTTTGTTTATTTATTTTATTGTGGAAAAATTTTGACGAATCCA
Source organism: Oreohelix idahoensis (assembly GCA_024509875.1). NCBI lineage: Eukaryota > Metazoa > Mollusca > Gastropoda > Stylommatophora > Oreohelicidae > Oreohelix > Oreohelix idahoensis. The sequence goes on along the minus strand of JAMPIV010018598.1, from coordinate 183,338 downwards.
CAGCAGGCCAGGTTTTCAACTTATCTGGCCTGTGACGATGCAGTAAAGAATTCAAGTGGCCCACTCCTCCCAGTTGCTGGAGTAAAATGGTAGGCTTCTTAGGCATCCACTCTTGGACCTCTTCAAAGCATCTGGCACTAGCGCAGTGCCAGACCAGAAACTCTGAAACCAAAATTGGTGCCATGTGTCAACACACTGCCTACATTGCACCAATTTTACACACAACAAAGCAAAAAAAGATACAAAGATCGGGTCAGATCTCTCTGACCGACTCAGCACATCACACCCAGGTGGTATCAAATAGCACTAGTTTCCCATGACTGCATTGCATCCGAAATATGTTCATTAGTCTCCTTTTCCCTCCAATAAGGTGGGTGATATGTTCCCACTGATCTCAAATATAGATCTGTCTTCTATAGTCTTGGATATGTTTTCCTATAATTATTTTGTTTGACTCTAGGCCCTGGCCTGTCGCTGGGGACCTAGAATAAGCACTCACTTGTCGTAATCATTTTTCATGATATGGCACTATCAATCACTCAAAAATATTAAATATAAAAGGTTAATGCATTTTCCCTTACCACAATTCAAATTTGAAAACACAGTACCTACGTTGTACTAGCAAAACTCAGCTGAGCTGCTGGCTAGACTATGGCGTCCCATGGTAATATATAATATTTTCCTGGAAACCATCTCACATCTAGCATTAACGAACAGTGTATATGGACATACATCTTTTAAAAATGGCATACTTGTCTCTACTTTTCTTTCTATACATATGAACGCTTCCGTCCAATCAGCGGACTTCCCCTCTACCGTTCAAATATTTAAACTACACTGTCCAATTAAAGTCCAGTTTCTGTCTAGTGTGTAATATATTTTATAAATGTCGGTCTGTCCGTCCTAACTTGGTTTTTTCCCAAAAATACACTTGGTTTTAGACGAAACTACAAAAAAAAAAATACACAAATTTTTTTCCCCACTTACTTATACGATTTCGAGACAAAGTTATTTTTTAGCTTCTACCCCCCTTTTTTGCCCCTTGTCCACCTGCAGTTTGTTTTTATGCGTTACATAGGCTCAAGGACGCGTCAAAAGTGAATTTTGTGAGAAGTATGCACAAATAACTGTCGGCTAGTCTGTATTGAAACAATACAGTCTTTCGTCAATATCTACCGTGTTTATCCGTCCGTATGTGTAATTAAAAGTATATTATTTATCAGGTAAACAGATGGGCTATCAAATAGCTATTTTTAATTCTCCTAAACTTATTATTAAGAAAAAACCTACTTTTTTCAATGTTAGTTTTGAAATTTGTTTTTGTACCTTCGTTCACGGCGTTTGCCGCAATATTCAAACTAAACGACTATTTACGGGAAAACGCCCAACATGCGTCTGTTTCTGACAAAAGCTAAGGTCGTTTTTTCGTCCAATTCCTATACATTGTGTCAACTAGTGGCGTAATTTTTTTCTTTAAAAAAATACAAATTGCGTCTTCTAGACTTTAGATTCAAACACGTGTTCAGACCGTCGTATAATTTTTTCTTTTATCTCCGTTTCTACCCCCGTCTAAAAGGATAGGCCGTTAGTCTGCATGTTATAACTAGTTAGTTTTCAATGGCGCTAAGAAAAACTGGCGTAGGCGAGAATGTAATCAGCGTATTTACCAATATTTTTATCCCTACATGTTATTTTTACCTGTTATCTTTATAAATGGAGGATTTTAACGTTGCATCACTGTTAATTTCACCCCACTTAATATTAGTGTTTGTGTGTGTGTGTTTGTGTACTTAATTACCAGCACACCACATTTCATTACCCTAGACATTAAACGTAGCTATCAGTCATATAAATCACAAATAAGTCTGCTTGAGGTCATAGGTGGTAGTAGTAAGGTACTCTGTAAACTCACATAAACTGTTATCCTCAGGGACCTTCACAGCTGACCTCATTCAGTACACTAAGTAACCTAGCAACCACACTAATAACATCAAAACCCACCACATATATTGGGGGTCTCCTGGTCCGGGAATTAAACTATTGGGGTATAAGTTTGTATAAATTCAACAGTGTCCCTAAAATTAAAAGTTATTCATAAGAAATAATTAAGGTGGAGAGTAAAAGTTGATGAATCTTCACAGCCAGTAGTAATTAATTAGTGTGTAACTTTGTTAATTAGAGTTTTGTAATTTATTTTAGAACATTATTAGAATTGTTATACAGGATGGCAGATCTAGCCAAATTCAGATCGGCTGCTGTGCTGACTGCTAAAGAAATGAATATGGAGGGTCAGGCTTTGATCCAATATGTAACTTCAGAATGTGACAAGTATATTGAAAGGGAAGATAGGAGGTTAGCTGAAGAGAAGGAGTTACAAATTGAGGCTGACAAAGAACTTAAGAGGCTGCAGATTGAGGCTGACAAAGAGGCTAGGGCATTGGAGGCGGATAGGGAGGTGGAGATTAAAAGGCTCCAATTAGAAGAAAAAAAGGCTGAAAGAGAAGCAGAGGAAAAGAGACAGGCTGCTGAAAGAGAGGAAAAGAGACAGGCTGCTGAAAGGGAAGCAGAAGATAGGAGATTACAAAGGGAGCACGAGTTACGACTAAGGGAGTTGGAAGTACAAGGCCATGCTCCTGAAAATGGTGCCAGCCCCTTTCCCTCCGATGCCACTGCTAGTCAGGGAGCCTCAACCTCAGCTATGGGTTTTCATTTAGACCATTTTGTTGAGAAAGACGATGACATAGAAAGTTTTCTAAGTAGGTTTGAACTTTTGGCTACTACATATGGGTTAGAGAGAGAAAGGTGGAGCCTAAAGTTATCCCAGGGGCTTAGGGGTACATCTTATGAAGTGTTTGCAAAAATGAATAGAGACGACCAAGACAATTATGACATGCTAAAGCAGGCTCTGTTATTAAGATATGAAAAGAATGGTGAATTTTATCGTAAGAAGTTTAGAAATGCCAAGCTTTTGTCTGGGGAGACATACCACCAATTCTCTGCCAGACTGGAAACCTATTTGGAGAAATGGACTGCTCTGGGGAAGACCCAAGATCTTAAAGAAATGATCATGATAGAGCAATTAAGAGAGTCCATGGCTCCAGACCTGAGAAAGTTTCTCATGGAACAAGGTGCAGAGAGGTTGGGTGAGGTATTGAATGTCGCTGAGAGGTATCAAGCAGCCCAGGCAGAGGTAGCTGGCACTAAAAAGAAACATATAGAGAATTTTAAGGCCACACAGCATTTTAATAAATTTGATACCAAAAACAAGGTAACAAAGGTAGGACTAACTTTGATAGGCCACGAAATGATTATCGTGATAGAAACTCACAGTTCAATGACCAAAGGTATAATGAAAGAAAACCTTTTAACCAAGGAAAGAGGTGGTGTAAATGGTGTAGGAAGGACAACCATAACACCGAAGTTTGTAAAAGGAAACCTTCTAACATTGCTGCAATGAAATCGGGGAACCAGAGATTAAAGGTTAAAACCTACTGGACAGCAGGAACCTTATCACCCCCCAGTTTGTTGAGGATGTTGTTTGTAACGGGGTCACCACAAGGTGCCTATATGATACAGGTTTGGATTTTGATTCAGTTGTGAGGTCTAGCCTAGTGAACCCAGATCAGTATACCACCGAAACAGTGGAAATACAAGGGGCGACTAAGGACATACCACTCATGACACTTCCCATCGCAAGGATAAATGTGAAAACTCGCTATGTGGAAGGAGAAATCAGAGCAGCAGTGATAGATGAACCAATCTACCCTCTGATATTGGGGTGTAGATACGTCTTCTTGGGGAATCCCAAGAGACCTGTGATCATGGCGACAGTGCAGACCAGGTCACAGTCAAAGGAGGAAGAAGGTGAACCTATAAATGCTCATCCAGAGGAGATGAGGAAGGCGCAGGCTGAGGATAGGACACTCAAGCCATGTTTTAAAAAATTGCCCAAATGTCACACACCTCCAAGCAAGGGAGATTATTATATGAAGAACAAATTATTATACAGGAAGACCGGAACTGGATCCACTGGTCACGGACAGTTGGTACTTCCCAAGGCATATAGGGCAAATTTAATAAGGAGCTTACATGTTGGAAAAGATGGTGACCATGAGAAAATAGGTACCATCTGCCAAAAGGTTGCTCGAAAATACTATTGGCCCGACGTAAATGTCGATATTGAGAACTTTGTAGAAGCATGTGGCGTATTTCATGAGGGAACACCCACAAAGGGAAAAAAAATGTGCAGGACCTAGAAACGCCACGGGGCAAACTTAGGCCTGGAAGGAAAAATAATTATAATAAAGTAGACAAAGTGGAATGGGAGCCCCCTTTTCACACCCAGTCTTCACTTGAATGTATTAACATGGCCACTATGCGACGAGTACAAAGAGATGTTTTACCCCAGAATAAGCCGACAATCCCTCGGTCGGAATTATGTGAACTGGAGGAAAATAAAAGAGAGAGAGAAGATCTCTCACGAGGAATTTAAAGTGGGGAGACAACCCCAAGAAAAGAATTGGTAGTGGAAGATTCTTATGTGATGACAAGAGGAAGAAACGTCCTCAAAATAAGGCTTCCAATATTATGCAAAATATGTCAGAAAAATTAAAAGTCCATATGTAACTTATTAAGGACGTGGACAGATGAGAAGGCACAGGAAACTGTTACCTCATCATATAACTATGTGAACGAGCTGACCACTCGTCTGAAAGCTGGATTGAAACTGGCAAATGATAATTTGAGACAAGCCAGGAAGAAACATGCAGCTTATTTTAATAGGAAAGCAAAGGACAGAGAATTAGCGGTGGGAGAGAAAGTACTTCTTCTACTACCCGGCAGCAATAATAAGTTGCAAATTGGATGGCAAGGTCCATATACAGTTCTAGAGAAGGTGTCTAGAACACATTATAAGATTGACAAAAAGGGGAAGGCAAAAATATACCATGTAAACCTTTTAAAGAAGTATCTGGACAGACAAATCCAGGAAGGCACCCCTCTACTGACCTTGGCTATCGCAACCGAAATGAAAAAGGAACCACTCACCTCACATGAATACCCATTGCACCCATGTGAGACAGCCGCACAGGTAAAAGTCAGTAAGCACCTGACTAAAATCAGAGGGAGAGAGTTCAACAGGTTCTGGAGGAACATACAGATGTGTTAACAGACAAACCGGGGCATACTAATTTGCTAGAGTATGATATGAAGCTGGTGGACTCAACACCAATCTGTATGAGAGCCTATTCTGTTCCGTTCGCTAAGGAGAAAGCATTGAAAGAGGAGATAGATTATTTGTTGAAAGAAGGGATTATTTCTCACAGTGAATCTCCCTATAGCTCCAGTGTAGTTTTGTTGAGGAAACCGTCTGGGGAACATAGACTGTGCATAGATTACAGGAAACTGAATGCTGTCACAGAAGGTCAGGTGGATCCATTACCGGACACAAAACAGTTATTTGCCAGATTGAACAAGGCAAAATACTTTTCGAAGGTGGATCTTAGCAAAGGCTATTACCAGATTCCAGTGAAGCCTGAGGTTCGACCTTATTTAGCTTTTAGCACCTCGGAAGGGCATTCTGAATGCAACATGTTGCCATTTGGATTGAAAAAAGCTCCGAGTGTCTCTTCTAGAATGATGCGCAAATTGCTGGATCCCTTGAATAATCCATGTATCCCGAATTTCATGGATGATATCCTCCTCGCCACAGAAACATTTGAAGAACACGTTAACTCTCTGAATATGCTATTTGATAGGCTCAGAGAAGCGAACTTGACTGCTAGACCAACAAAATGTTGTATTGGATGCAAAGAGTTGGAATTCTTGGGACATACTGTATATCAGGGTAACATGACCCCCTGATCCCAAGAACTTGGAAAAGTTGCCGAGAGCACCTAGACCACAAACAAAAAAAGACTTGCGATCATTCGTGTCGTTATGTGTGGGTTTTACCAAAAATATATCAAAAATTTTAACTCTGTATGTGCTCCTCTGACTGACGTGGCTCGCAAGGGAAATCCAGATAAAATTGTTTGGTCAGCGCAGTGTGAATTGGCATTCCAAGAGTTAAAGGAAAAACTCACTAGCAAGCCTATTCTCAAATTGCCTGATTTGACTCAGGATTTTGTGGTGAGAACGGACGCAAGCAATGTAGGCCTGGGGGCTACTTTGTTGCAAAGGTCCTCTTTACCCAATGGGAAACTAAACCAGTCGCTTATGCTAGCCGCAAGTTGAACAAAGCGGAACAAGGTTTTTCCCACAAGCGAAAAAGAGTGTTTAGCGTTAATTTGGGCGATAAAAAAGTTCCAAATCTATCTATATGGGAGAACATTCGTGGTCCAGAAGGATCATCAGCCTCTCGTATTCTTATCACATGCCAAGCATGAAAATGCCAGATTATTACGATGGTCTTTATTATTACAGCCATATCAATTTACCATTGAATATATTCCGGGGTCACAGAACGTCGGTGCAGATTTCCTCAGTAGGCACCCCTGTGATCAAATTTAGAGTATTCAGCAGGCGTAAGGAGTTGATTTTATCTATGTGTATCACTGGTTTTGGAACTTGCATTAGTGCATGTTCTCAAGTGGGGAGATGTGTGATGGAATACATTGATACAGCGCTAAAATCCTCCATTTATAAAGATAAAAGTTAAAATAAATTGTAGGGATAAAATATAGTTAAGTTAAGCTGCGGCTTTTTCGCCTACGCCACAAGCGCGTTGATTTGGTAGATCGTACATCGTTTTCTAGTGTCATTGGAAAAAGAAAAAAACTAAGTATAACATGGGGACGCGAAAGGCCTATTCGTTCAGACGGGGTAGGAAAGGAGAAAATAAAAAAATGATGTTGTCTGCAAGCGTTTGAATCTAAGCCTAACATACGCGCGAACTCGTAGTTAGTGTTTGAAATACGAGGTAAAGTAAGAACATGTAGTCAATTGGTTACGAAAACAGACTTAGCTCTTATTTAGAATGACGTAAAACTCTCGAAAATAGCTGGACAGCACATGGAAAAGAAGTGAACGCGTGGTAGTAAAGATTTCAAGACTAACATGGAAACAAATATGGAATTTCTTATTAATAGGTTTAGAATCACAAAAATTAGCTAGTTTGATAGCCTATCTTTTCCTGACAAATAATATGCTTTCAAATAAAAAGACGGACAGATAATTCGGAAGTTATTGACAAAAGACTGATTTGCTCGATGCAGACTCGCAAACACATGTTAGTTTTGCATTCACTAAAGTTACATTTGACGCGTCCTTGAGACGAAGGCAGAAAAACAAGTACATGTAGACAAGGGGAGACAAGGAGGAGAGAATCTAAAAATATCTTCGCAGTAGAAATCTAAGCAGTGGGTGAGGGAAAAATTTGAATAGTTTTTTGTAGTTGGGCCCAAAACCAAGTCCAAACTTGGGAAATGACAAGTTCGGACAGACCGACCGACAGAAATACACTACACATTTGACCAAAAATTGGACATTTATGTTTGAAATTTTAAATTCTAGAAGGGGCAGTACTCTCATTGGACGAAATAGTTAATGTTATTGAAAAAAGTTGCCGGCAAGTTGCCATTTTTTTGAAGACTGTCCATACGAGCAGATCGTTGAGGCTAAGAAGTTGTCGTCCATTGAATATATACTAATAATAGTGGGACGCCCTAGTCTAGCCAGCAGCTCAGCTGAGTTTGTGCTATTTCAGCGTATCTGTGTGTTTTATTCTGAATTGTGGTAAGGACGAAATTATTAACCTTTTATTTAACAATTCTGAGTGATTGATACTGCCATATAATGAAAAATGATTACGACAAGTGAGTACTTATTCTAGGTCCCCAGCCGACTGTCCAGGGCCTAGAGGTTGAATTATAATATGATACACTATCAGAAATGTAGAATACAGATGTTTCTTTTCAGGTGGTCAGGTGGAAACATATCACCCACCTTATTATATGGAAAAAAGAGATTAATGAAAATATTTCAGAAGCAGTGCAGTCCATAGAGGAGAGGAATGGGAAACTAGTGCTACTTGATAACAGCCTTGATGTAGATGTGCTGGGTCGGTCAGAGAGATCTGACCCTGTCTTTTAATTACATGTATTATTGCTTGTAAACATGGTGGATTAGGTAGTATGTTAAGACATAGCCTAATTTTGTGGTTTCAGAGTTTCTTTGTCTGGCACTGTGCTAGTGCCAGATGTTCTGGAGAAGTCCAACTTTGTATGAAATGAGATGCCTACCATACTACCTCAGAGCATGTGAGGAGTGGGCCTAAGGAACAACTTTCTTTCATCGTCACAGGCCAGTTAAGTATTAAAGACCTGGCCTGCTGAGATTCATCAACTACAAAATTATAATTTAAACTACATTGTGAAAAATAAGAAACTTTTTGTCCACCATTAATCCTGTATAAGGAGCAAATGACATTGTTAACCAAAGACTGGGTATGATGCAAATACCCCGACCCGACATCCAGCATTAGTTTTCCTAAAGACTTTTAGTTAGTACCAATATTAGCAAATTTAACTTATATATATATATATATATATATATATATATATATATATATATATATATATATATATATATATATATATATATATATATATATATATATATATATATATATATATATATATATATATATATATGTACAAGCCTTTCATGTGATTATTCAATTATATGTACTTCTATTGACATTAATTCATATTGATTTAAAAGTCCTGACCAGAAGAAAAAACTTGGTTCAGGACAAAATAAATTTGAAAAAATTTTAATTTCTAAATTTTAAAACACAAGGTTAATTGAATTGATCATAGAGCTTAATATTAGTGTTTGTGTGTGTGTGTGTTTGTGTACTTAATTACCAGCACACCACATTTCATTACCCTAGACATTAAACGTAGCTATCAGTCATATAAATCACAAATAAGTCTGCTTGAGGTCATAGGTGGTAGTAGTAAGGTACTCTGTAAACTCACATAAAATGTTATCCTCAGGAACCTTAAAAGCTGACCTCATTCAGTACCTAGCAACCACACTAATAACATCAAAACTCACCACACCAACCATGACTCCAATTTAGATTCATTACCCGTTGGTCAATGTTATGACCCTATCGTTCCAGTATTGACATTGCCTATTACCATCGATCCATCTATACACCCACCATTAAATATTCGCGTTGAAAGTTATAAGTCGGTAACAGAGACTTTAAGCCCGAAAAATACCACAGCACTCTAATATTGGTGGTGGTAATTTTCACCCTCATGGAGAAGATCCTCCAGAGCAGACACTATGTCCAATGAAGAATCTTGCCTAATTTTATAAGTGACCAACGTACTTAGTCGAATATTGAAAATAGTTAAGAAGTATTCTTTACTCAACGTGTGACAAGTTCCTGTAATAAATAATAATGGTACTGGTAATGTCGCTGGCCGCTGGTTTTGATCAGATGCTAGATAAGGAAGAAAAGAAACATTTTAAAAAACAGCTACTATCCTATCCACCCGTAAGTTTTCCCGCTATGGCATATCGGGAAAAAAAATGGGTAATGTGCCTGTTAAGTCATTTATACTGTTAAGTCCTTTTTACGTCGTGGGATTTAAGTGTCTTCGATTTTTTTGGACCTGTTCAGTCCTCTTTCTTCATGCAGAGTGAGAGATCGAAACAGTAAGATTAATCGTAACTAGACGGTTAACATTACCCATAATTTATTTATGCCATTTTTCCAGTCCACCGGGCACACGAAAAGTAACATATATTCCTGGACGTTTGGCAGCCGTAGCAACGGGAGTGATCCAGAAAAATAACGCTGTTTCAAATTCAGCACTCACTCCAATACGAAGCCAGCCAATTAGGATTTTTTACCATTATTACAAAGTTTTTAACATATTGTAACATTTGTCTTAGCAACCAGATAATCTTGACCAATACAGGAATTACTTTTCTCCTTTTGCACAACTGTGAACGTCCCGAGAACGTCTTTGCTTCATGTAACTTTTTGCGATGACACAGGATTCATACCAGGAAAATTAAACCACCAAATTTGGCGTCCCACCTTGTAATTTATTTTTCGATATAAAGGCTAGACATGGGGCCATATTTGGGCAACCCACCTGACATTATAGGTTCAGACTATTGTACGTTTTTTCATGGTATACCAACACCGATTAGGTAAGCAAGAGTGATTTTGTGGCCACATATGACAGAGTGAGAAATAGAGAGAGTGAATATTTTCCTTTGTGCGTACAATCATTGTACTAATAATTTTCTTTATTTCGCTAAAACTGAGTACTTTACTGATTAAGAAACTTAGTGGGGGACTTGTTCTTCATAGTCTATTCTGTAACGTAGTGTTTATCTTGACTTTGGGTTATTAACTTCTTTTGGGATCCTTTCTCAACAAGGGGGAGGGCACTTATTCGGTATATGTTCATATATCTGTAAACATGATTTTATTGATTTCTCTATAATGTTTGATGTTTGTAAAAAGTTTAATGATAATAACAACAAAAAGAAACTTACATGTGGTGTGTTGGTCAGGACCCATACCCAATAAACCATAAGTTTTTCCCACGTTATTGTTGATGTCATGTTGTCACATAATTGTGTGAGGATGTGTCATAGTTAAACATATCTTTAAAGAGATAATGGTTTGGTAAGAGTGTACTTACACTACAATATATTCGTCTTGATAGTCTGGACTAGCGAAAAAAAATATTCAGATCCCAGAGACAACTTTTTCTCCCTTTACTATTCCCAAATCTTTAATCTTCTACACCTTTATTTCTCACCTATTATACCACTATCACCTCTGCTCAGACGGGACCATTATACTAATTTCTAATCCTATCTAAAATTTTACCTGACAATTCATGTGTCAACTTCCAACTGATATTCCAACTTCTGAAGGATAATTTCCACTACACTAAGTCTTCTGTCCAACACGAACAACGTTCCGAACACGCTCAATGTTTTTCATAGTTTATCGAGGTATGCCGTTCGTCCGCTACGCGGATCATCATCGACCACTAACACGACCTTCACGGACACAGAGAGTTTATGAACAATATAATTTTCTATATTCTCTTATTTTTTTCTACCCGTGTCCTCCTCTATTTTATTATCTCTCATTTGTCCCTATTTCCTGTATATTTCGCATTCGTTTGTTTGCGCGAAAAATATTTTCTTTCCCATTGAAAAATATTTTTATTCCCATTCACACTTTAAACCGTTTTTCTATCTCACCTTACTGATACGCATTCTATTACGCAGATGACAAGAGCTCAGAGGACTGATTTATAACGTGGGGTGAATACTCGTCTATAGCAGACAGTAGATATCGCAGCATGCGTCTGTACATTTCCTCAGTGACACATGCGTATTCGTTCAGGCTTAGTTTCCCGGTTAGGTGTTGGGAAAACATGCCATCTATATGAGACAAACCGTCTATCCATTTTTACATGACACTAAACGTTTTCTTTCGGATTGAAGTGTGATATGGGACACTCAGGGGCAGCGCTCTGGAAAGAGGACATATAGACTGGGTTTTTCCATGACACTTCACAGCCCACGGCCAGTTTACGGCCAGTTTTTGGCGGCGTAAGGTGGCGAAGAGGCACGTTTCTTGGTGAAGTTATGAGCTAGCTATCTACAGTACGTAGGTGTTAAGGAAAGGGGAGTGGCTTATTGCGTGTGGTATTTGGAAATAGCACTCATATTTGGTCCCCGTGTCATAGATACTAACCAGAGTTTGAAACTAGATTTTCATACTTACTCCTAAATCCAGACAGTAGACAGATCGCCAGGCGTAGAAGAAAATAACCTGTGTATTGAAAAGTTCTTTAGTTCATGGGCAATTTTGGCCGAGTTCTAGATACTACTAATATATTGAACGATGATATCTAGTTCGGGGTATAAAACTGTAGTTCTGTGCGGTGGTAAATATTATTAAATATTAGATATCTAGTATATTTGGGAGGTTTTTGTGTGTTTAAAGTGTTAAATCGCCTATTTCATTTTTCTCTAGTTCTTTTGGAGCAGAGAGAATTAAAATATTAGTCTGTTGTTATTATTTTTTAGTGACGCTGTTTCAGTGGAAAGCAGAAAATAAATTATATTTCTAGCTTAAAATCACGCAAGCTATAAATGTAATTTGTTTTTACCTGGCTAAATAATCATACGGGAATATAATTTTAAAATTAACTTATAACTGAAAAGTTACATCATTGATTAATGACGGATTACGTTTGTATATCAAATTACCATGGTGTGAGTGATTTTGATGTAATATAATCTGTATTGTTCCGGGAATTGTTAAATGAAGAAGCCCAAGCTGTACTTACGCTTGCAGTTATAAAAAGTAAAGTGTATTAACGAGTAACCAGTGTGTGATATCATTATTTTATATGTGTTTTTTTTCCTTAATTCAGTGATAAAGTGGGGTTTAACCCAATAATTTGCCAGAGTTAATGTACTGATGAGTGATATCTGTGAAGAACTAAAAAAAAAAAAAAAAACATTTTCCTTAAAGCCTTGGTGCCACTAATCTTTACCAAAAATACCCTAAAGGTTAAATGAAGTAACAGGCCTTATCGCGGCCATATTTAATTCTTCCATGAGAAACAACTCAAGTTACATTTTAGCTGTGTTGGGCAAGTAACATATTACGTCAGTAACATTTCCGAACGGAGTTGTTGACCTAGTTGATGTGGGTGCGACCAAATATTAGTCCTATCTGAAGTAGTAGACACCGCTCTTACATCCCTCATTCCTAGAAACCAAAGCAAATGAAACAGTGCTCGTTGTTGATGTTCCGTGGCTGGAACAATTTTAAAGAGACCTAAACAGACATCCGAAAAATAAGAACACCCATGGAATCGTTCCCTGAAGCATAAGAATTCAACCCGTCTGGTTTGGAAATGGGGGATTTTCTTGGTCAAGACTTGGCAAATGACCGAGTCTGGTATGTGAAATGACCTATGAATTATGATTCCAAATTGCTACGAACAAAGCTGTAAGTAATGCATGAGAGCACTTGGCCACGGCTGAGTGAATAGAGTGAACGCAGGTCTGAGTTGGTTCTTAAGGTTGTATATTTTGCACCATTTTGCTGTCCTTTACTGTCCTTTAATGCAAGTTTGTTTGCTAACTACTATTTTTCCTCTTTAGAATAGTATACTGCTAATCAAAGAAGTTCATAAACTTCAAAAAAAAAAGGGGAAAATATTAGACCCAAATATTATGTATCGGTGACCTTTGGGCTATCATCTTTCTCCTAACGGCGACTTGTGGTCAGCTAGAAAGCATCGATGGGACGATCATAATACGGTGGGGTCTAATCATTTATTTATTGATAGCAATTCCCTCTTGATTTTCTAGTTGACTATTATTGTTATATGCTTGATGATAGTATATTTCTTGAGATGGGTTGTGTGATTAGAAGTAAGTTTATTAGATCAATTATAGAACTTACTCAATACTTAATCAGACAGTGCGTTGTGGAGTCAGTCATTCTTTGAGTATCGCACAATTATCTGTATAATCACTTGTTAATTAGTTTCCCACGTCTGTTAGTCTACTGTCGTCTTGTATGTGCGTGCACGTGAGTGAATTAGAACTAGATATATATGTATTATATAGTGTTTTGACTGTATGGACTCCTCTAAATCTGTGTAGAAGATAGGTGAAAGAAAGAAGATTTCTCGTATTTCAGTGGACAGCCTCTATCACAGTCTTCATCTCCACTCTGTGGAAATTCTATTTCTGATTACTATCTCTCACTGTGACTATTACATATTTAATTATTCGATATACGACAATGTGGTCTGCGTCAGAAGGAATTTGTGTATTAGAATAGGGATGGACGAGTACGACAATGTGGGATTCGTTCGAAGGATATTTGAATCTTAGAATTGGAAGAAGTACGACAAATGTGGACTCGTCTAACGGGATTTTGAATTTAGAATCGGAAGACGATAGACGGCAAATTCAGATCGTCTGTAATTTTCTTTTTATTCTGATATAGGTAAGAGTGTGATGTTTGTGAGTTGTTGTATCTTTAAATAATTTTTCCTCGACTAACGATCTGTTTATTGGCTGCTGACCACGCAATAATAATTGTTTTTCCACTGCATTTTGAGTAATATTCATTTGAGTTACAGGGTGATTTTGTCGGAAATATATGTTATTATGATTTTGTAATACTATAATCGCCTTGGTAAAAAATTAATTTGGGAGTTTGTGACATTACGGGTGCTGAAGAAGTAAGGTGTTTGAGCTAAGCTAAGGAGTGCGTTCAGACAATTAGTACCTGGCTAATTGCCCACCCCCCCTCCCTAACTGTCTTCAGGGGGTGAACGGGATAGTGGATTATAAATTTAAGGCCGTGATTTTTTTGCTTCCTTAATATTTTTTGCAATACTTAATTTGGTTTCTACTGTAGCAACATATTTTTCAGGGAGTAATCTCAACTACCATTTATTGGGCGAGTCGTCTGCATTAGGTGCTTTTTTGCCGAGTAATAGCTGCGATTGTGTGATTACTATATTTTGGAGGAGGTATCCCAGGTTAAAGTTATATCATCTTTTGTTTTGTATTTTTCTCGTGAGTGTTTGGAAACCAAGTGTATCTTTTCTTTATCTCCCCCTTTCTGTCTAGCTCAACCACTTGATTTCTATGACAGTAAAAAAAAAAAAAAAAAAAGGCGAAGCTTAGGAACTCCTCCGGGACGAGGCAGAGAAGAAGGTTTGGGAAGGAGAAGAAGCGAAAGCCTTTGTCAGAGACGGAACTTGAGAGATATGACGCGGTAGAGGAAAGGCAGCTGAAGATTAAGGAGGAAAAGAAAGCAGCCGAAGATAGAGAGACAGAAGAAGATGGGATGAGGAAATGGAATTCGCAGGTTTCGTATGAGGAAAGAGAGAAGGAGAAGGAGAGACAGTGAGTTGGCCTCTTAAAACTCTAGATTTCCATGTCGTGGTGCTGCCTCTACTTCAGTATGAGAGTCTTCTCCCTCATTCTCTCCTTAACTGATTCCTTATAGCACTCACTCTACTCCCCTCACTGACTATGGTCTTTTGCGCATTGAATCTTTCCCTTGTCCACAATGAGAAGATTGACACAACGTATCTAGAAAAATTTGAGGGTGGAGAAGATTTGCATAAACTCTCTAAGCTTTTAGTTGAGGTCGCGTTGGAATATGAAGCTTATCTCAGACGTTTGAAAAGTGCCAGTAGGCGTATATGTTCGTTATGGATGTTTGCACGCCAAACTGTTGTTGGGATAAGCAGCACACACGGGAAAGGGAGAACTAGGTACGGACACTCGTCTGTATAGCAAAAGCATTTGCTTGAGCAGTTTTGTGAAATGAATGCCTCGCCAAATTTTTGCAACTGTTTCGCAAAATCAGCAGGAAGTGGAGAGTCTGAAACTTTTCAGCAGTTCTCGTCCTCGTTTAAAAGGGATACTCTGACAACAGGGCCTTGAGGCCTTGCTACTCGCATCCCGCTACCTAGTATGGGCTGAAGGAATTTGTTAATAACAGAACTAATAAAGATCACTAGGTCTGCATGACACCGGAGTTCTACTTGTTGCGGTAGCACAGGTGCAGAAAAGCTTTGAAGACATCTTAGAGAAAAGTCGCGCGATAATCATCAATTGCGCTGGCTGAACACGGCCGGCCATAAATACGTGAAACCGACAGAAAGAGCAGGTTCGGATGATAATCTAGACCAATCTCTCATAAGCTCTCATGCTTCTAATCAAGATATACCCCACAGAGAATGTTGTAGCCTCAAAACCCCCCCCCCCCCCAAATCAAAGTTCGACAAAAACAAGTACCACGCAACCACAGTAAACACAGACCTGATCTAACCAACCTGCCCGACGTTGCAGCGCTGCCAGAAAGGACCACGGTGGCAAAAGGTAGCGCGAACTCCTGAGCACGGGACTAAGGGATGAGGGCAGACGTACAATCCGAGCCGAAAACGCTTCGGGATGCTTGCTAACGTCTTCGCAAGCGGAATTATTTGACAGTGAGGTCCCCTAACTGTAGAGGAGATAGACCCTCTACGCGAGGTACTGTTATATTGAACTGGATCTTCGTCCGTAAGTTCATTGTGTTATTGTGGACATGGGGCGTCTGATAGGTGGCCACGAGTTGCCCAGAAACTCGGGTTAAACCCGTCTAAGGAGACAAGAGTAGACCCTCGAACTTTGTGGAGTTTCTAAGAGGGATCACCTACACAGCGCGTTGACCATGCGCACTAGGGGTGTGCCTCTAGAAGTGTGTCAACGTGATCTAATGCGGCTCGGTATGGATGGACCCCCAGCGACCCAGTCTAGGACACTGCGGCGGTAGATACGTGTTTATGGCGGATTTCCTGAAGTGACCGATTGTGGTGCAGCTGTAACTACCATTAGAGGGCTCACCAAGAAGGGAGACGTGAGCCGTGCGCCTACTTTGGGTTACCACATGGAACTTTAAAGAAGCGCAACAAAGGACCCTACTTTGGGCCACCGCTGCTTAGTTGGAAACTGACGTGCCCATTGGCTTAAGTGACACCCCAGACAGCTCAGGGACATTTTTCTAAGGATGGCCGTACTGTAATCGCAGAACGGGCTAGCCTGACCTAGGTTACAACACAGCTACTAGGTACCAGCGAAACAGTACTGAAGCCCAAATTCCGTAGAAAATGGCCCCACTCTCGAGCCGTTCAGCGGAAAGATCTGGGACGAGAACGCCACTATAACCTCGGAACGGATAACCACTCATTATTGGTGGCAGGAGTAAATTCTGAAGATTATCAAGGTATGTCAAACTCCTGTGCCCCCCCCACCACAAAAATGCCAACGTGTGCCACCCAAGCAACGGACAACCCCCAGTCTCTTTGGGCTTGTGAATTTTTGGCCAATGACGTGGGGAACAACCATTACGAACGGGTTGTGATTCGACATTTTAGGGCCTTTCGAAAGGAACTAAAAGAAGGAACAGGTATTATCCTGGACCTTAGTCGACGACATGCACTTTATGGGCAGAAGAAAGCTATATACCGCTAACATGCGCTGATGCCAAGCATGTCGCAGAAGCCCCTCGTGCAGATTTTCACTCGGTTGGGATTTCCCTCAGCAAGTGTTGACGGATAACGGATCCCCATACCGAAACCTGTTGATGGATGAGATCGTGGAAGATCTTGAGGAACCAACACATCTAACACAAAGCCTTATACTCCGGCCGGGAAATTGGCTCGTGGATCGTGGTGGTTAACGGAAACCTCAACATGATGCTAAAGTAAACTGGCACAAGTGAAACCTGACGATTGGGATCTTTGTATTCCTGCAGCTTTTATTTAGCTACAGAGAATCTCCTCATACTTCCACAGGATTTCCGCCAGCTACGCTTTTATTCGGCAGGACCCATTAAAGGGCCCCGCTTGAAGCCTTACTCAGGTCGCTGACAGACCAAGAAGGCTGATTAGAGGACAGTTGTCTCAGCAAGTAAATATGTGTCGGTTTTAAAGCAAAGGTTGAAACACTAGGATGGGACCTAGCAACGACTAACTTTAAGCGAGCACGCACAAAGCACGTTAACCGATACAGGAAAGTCGCGAAAGAGAGAGAACTACAAGCAGGAGAGAAAAGGTTTTGGTGTTACTCCCCACTGGGAACAACAAAACTGAGCATCGGATGGCAAGGGCCGTTTACCGTCCTGAAAAAGATTTCTAAGGCTAACTACCAGATCTCTATTCAAGGAAAGGAAACGGTTTTCCATTTAAATCTGCTAAAGAAATTCTTGGAAAGGGACCGGTGCCAACCTCCGAACATCTCCTGACGATCGCCAAAAACTGACGAAGATGACGATAGTGCAGGGAAATTCCACTGCACAGCACACGTAATCTTTCAAAATGTCAAAAAGCGGCGACGCTCTTTCAAGCGCGCATGGGAGACATTCCAGAGAAAAGGAACTTTGGAGTAGACTTGAGTAGGAATTGGAGAAAGAAAGATGTGAGGGGGAAGATTAGAGGGAAGAGGGACAGACATCCTGAAGCTACAGATATAGGAAAATTTATTTCCATAACGTAAGACGTTGGGGAGTGCTTCCTTATCTTTAAGGGGGGTCGTTCTGTCACAGAGAGTTTTTATGATCAATAAATTTTCTATATTCTCTTTTTTTTTCTACCCGTGTCCTCTATTTTATTATCGCTCTTTTATCCTTTTCCCTGTATTTTTCGCATTCGTTCGTTTGCGAAAAAATATTTTCTTTGCCATACTAACTTTACCGTTTTTCTTTTCTCATATGATAAGCATTCTATTACGTAGATGTCAGTGCTGCAGGACGTGTAGAACGTTGTGAGATATACTCGTTTAGGCAGGACAGAGAGGGGGGATAGCAGACATGCGTCTGTACTTTTCTCATGTCACGGGCGTTTTTTTCGTCAGGCTAGTTCCCGGTTAGGGTGTGGAAACTGCCATCTAATGAGACATACCGTCTAGCATTTTCACATGACACTAACGTTTCTCTCGGAGTGAAGTGTGATATGACACTCAGGCAGCGCTCTGGAATGAGACATATAGTCTGGTGTTTTTCCATGACACTCACGCTCGACGGCCAGTTTTCGTCCCGTTGGCGTAAGGTGCGAAGACGCACGTTTTTTGCAGTTATGAGCTAGCGTCTTAAGCTAGGTCTAAAGTAGTAGGTGTTAGGAAGGAAAGGGGAGGCTATTGCGTGGTTGGAGAAAGTTGGAAAAATAGCACTCATCTTTGTCCGTTTCATAGATATTAACCAGAGTTTGAAACTAGATTTTCATTCTTATCCTACTCCAAAATCTGCAGTAGTTTTTTAGATAGGGACAGATCGGCCAGGCTATAGAAGAAATACCTTGTGTATTGTAAAAGTCTTTAGTTTCTGGGCAACATTTGCCTGAGTTCTAGACTACTATATATATTGAATGATTCTAGTTCGTGGGTATTAATCTGTAGTTTCTGTGCGTAGGTAAATATACTTTATATATTAGATATCTAGTATTTTGTGAAGTGTTTAAAGTGTGTACATCGCACTATTTCATTTTCACTAGTTCTTTTGTGCAGAGAGAATTAAAATATAGTTGTATTATTTTTTAGTGACGTGTTTCAGTGGAAAGCAGAATAAATTATATTTCTAGCTTAAAAACCGCAGCTATAAATGAATTTGATTTTTACTGCTAAATAATCAGACGGGAATTATATTTTAAAATTAACTTATAACTGAATGCTACATCAGTGAGTATTGACGGGATACGTATGTATCTCTAATTCATGATGATTGATTTTATGTATATAAACTTATTTTCCGGGGAAGTGTTTAAAACTGATAAGTCATGCGGTACGGCTTGCAGTTTAAAAATGTAAGTTAGTAACGAGTACCTGTATGTATAATTTATTTTATATGTGTGATTTTTCCTTTATTCAGTGAATAATGGGGTTAACCCAAACTTTGCCAGCGTTAAGTACATGATGAGTGATATCTGTGAAGAACTAAAAACCATTTTCCTTAAAAGCCTTGGTGCATAAGCTTACCAATGTACTCTAAAGGTTAAATGAAGTAACAGGCCTATCGCGCCATATGTAATTCTTGTGAGAGAAACAAATCTCAAGTACATTTTTAGCCTGTGTGGGATGTAACATATTAACTTCAGTAACATTCCGACGGAGTTCTTGACTTAGTGATAGGTGCGGTGACCAGATTAAAGTCCTATCCTGTAAGTAGACACCGATCTGACTTTCCTCATTTTCTAGAAACCCTAAGCTATTGATACTGTGCTAGTTGTTGATGAGTCGTGACCTGGAACACATTTTCAATGTGACCCTCAACAGACATCCGAAAAAAATAAGAACACCCAAGGAACGTTCCTAGAAGCAGAGAACATTCAACCTCGTCTGTTTGGAACTGGGGATTATTGGTCAAGACTGCAATTGACGAGTCAGTATGTGAATGTCCTAAGAATTATTCGTTTCCAGATGCTACGAAACAAAGATGTAAGTATGCTTGAAGAGCTCGTGGCCACGGTGAATGAAGATAGAGTGAAACGCCAGGTCTGAGTGGTTCTTTATGGTTGTATTTTGGCACCCATTTTGCTGTCTTAACTGTACTTTATGCAAGTTGTTGCTAACAATATTTTCCCACTTAGAATAGATACTGCTTATCAAAGTCGTTCATACTTTCAAAAAAAAGGAAACCTATTAGATCCCAACTCCATATGTATAACGGTGACCTTTTGGGATATCATCTTTTCTCCTAAGGGACTGTGGGCTAAACATCGAGGGGAAGATTCATAACTGTGGGGTCTATCATTTCTTGTAGCAATTCCTTGATTTTTGTGACTATTTGTATTATGCTTGAGTAATATTTTATGTTGTTGATAGAAGTAGTTTATTACGATAATTAAAAATTTCTCGAGAATCTTAATCAGCGCGTTGGTCAGTCAGTTCCAAATTATCTGTATAATCATTGTTATAGTTTCTCACGTATGTACGTCTATATGTCGTTTATATGTGCGTGCACGTGAGTGGATAGAGAATATATATATATATGTAATATATATATATATATATATGTGTGTTTAGACTGTCTGACTCTCTACAATCTGTCGTAGAAGATAGGTGATGAAAGAGAGAAGCGGACTTTCTCGTTTTCAGAGAACTGCCTCTATACAGTGCTACTCGTGGAAATCTATTTCTATTACTATCTCTCACTGTGACTATCACTTATTCTAAATCTATTCAGAAGGGTGGACCAACCCAAGTCTTAATTCTCTCTATCAAAAATCTACGACAGCCACTCAAAAAACTTGCGATTTCTTCATTGCGGTATCACCAATATGCTTTATTAAGCAAGGTTACTGTCTCTGAGGGTGACTTCTCAGCAAAACACAAAATTTGACATTTGTACGTTGTTCAATCAAGGACATTTTCAACTCCTACATTGCTACGTGCACACCACACAAACAAACTTCTGTAACTTTCTGTTCGAGAGTACATGTGATGGTTACAACTGTCGTTCCCAAGGGTCACTACCAACTTATTAAAAACTATAATCTCATGACCATAATAACTCATTCAAACATGAGTCAGACTATTCGGGAACTTTTTGAAGCTACCTCGTGTACACACACACACACACACCACGCACGCACGCAGCAGCGCACGCACGCCGCACGCACGCACACACACACACACATACATGTATGGAGTACAAAAGCTTAGAGCAGTGTTGATTACATTTGGGAAATATATGGAAATTAATATAATCAAGTTATTATTATTGTTAATCAGAATCGAAGTCATTGCACTCCGGGCAAACCCATAGGTCCTCAATCTTCTGCAGCCAAATGTCGAAGAGTATGAATGCTAATTGTTCCTGTGCGCACTGGTTGTATACACGCCGGTTGCATCCTCTCATACGTCCGTCCCTGCTGGTCTTACGTTTGATGCCAAACTCCAGCAGTCTTAGCCATGGTGATTCATCGATTGCAGTGTCATTTTCTAATTGACGAACATAAATCGCCTCAGTATTTCTTCCTTATCGATGGCCAATGCAACCTTTTAATGGGTGCTCTTTAAGCTAGTCTGTCAGCTCTTCATTGCCACGTACCCCGGCGTGACCAGGACAGTAGATCCATATCAGTTCTTGAAGAGATTCGATGCTTCTATGGAGGTTTTCCATTCATGTTCGAAGCCAACCATTTTGGACCTTTCGAAGCATGGATTGTGAGTTTATTTAATACAATAACTGCCTTTGATAATAAAGTCTCAGACTCACCATCTTAAGGCGCAGTACTGCCTCTACCTCCATTCTCTTGCTGGAGGTTGTTATTATGTAAAAGCCCCGTTATGTTCAGCGACGGTTCTGCCCTTAACTCTAGCAGAGAAGCACCAACCTGATTTATGACAACAGATTACAGATCCATCAGTGTACACAGTGGTATCATATCCCCAGCATTATCATTCTATAAGCTGATCAACTTCCAGCTCTGCCCTCGCACTGGCCCAAGTTCTGCATTCTTACCAAGGCTGAGGATGACTTGGTGGTAGTTATCCAGCTCTCATCTGACTTACTCCACTCTTCTCCCTTGAATATAATTTCAAACTGGGGTCATCTGTCTAATAGTCTCCTCAAGTGCAACACAGACAATCATAATCTTTAATTCAAATGTCAAGTCAGTCCGATTGTATATCTTTTGAAACATGGAGAACAACAAAAACAAGAACTAAAAAGCTACAGACGTCATCAATACGGTACTTGCGTGTAGAATAGGACGGAAGTGATATGACAAACAAGATCACCCTAATGTGGAACTGATGACAAGAACCAGACAAGTGCCAGTCGAACAAGAGATGAGAAAAAGACGGTGGAGATGGATAGGAGGAACTCTTTGATAGCATTTACAAGGCAACCCTTGTTTATAAATCCACAAGGTATGAGAGGTAGAGGGAGACCAATGAACACATGGAGAAGAGAACTGGGGGGAAACATGAAGGACTTGAAGAGGACATGGACAAACCGTGAGCTGATGGCACGGAACAGTAAGACTTGGCATACGTTTGTTGAAGGCCTGTGTTGGAAGATATCAGTTGTGTTTCATGTGTGTAGGAATCACACAGGAGATAAGCTCTATGGTTTTAAATTGTACTAGTTTTAAGTGTTTTCATTTTTTTAACCCCCTTCCCCCCGCCCCCTCAATTTCCGACTTGTTCATATGACACACTCAAAGATAGTATTTTCATCTACTTCGTTCACTGTCAGACGTCAACTGGAATATTTTCAAAGAAAGCAGTGGTCAGCCTGAGGTTGTATCTGACCTCCATAGAGCTTTTCTAGAAATGGCACATGTCACTAGGCGAATTACGTTGCGTTGTTTCGTTAAGTATGTAGGGACCCAGTGCATCCGATTTCAAACGGGCATTTCTGTAGGATCACCTTCCTTAGCCCTTGACTGTCCCAAGCACCTACAAAGGCAGCAAGTGGTTTAAAATCAGAGTTTTTCTGTCTCCCTAGATGAACTGCCATCCAAGGCTGCTATCCGAGCTTCATTTACCAGGAATTTACCTTTCCTTGTCTCATTGGGTTGGTGTGGCCCTGCAGGGCAGGTAGGTGTGTGTTGTGTGGGTGAAATGTTAGAGTGAAATGTTAGAGTGAAATGTTAGAGTTGTCACTATACGAGGTCCCAACTTTATGCGTGTGAGGTGGATCGGTTCCCTTTCTCGCCGTCCTTGCCTTCCCTAACTCAAGAGCAGAACCAGCAACCTAGTAGCCGGGTAGACTGGAGCGTGATGCTAACAGGTTTCAAACTCGGTAACTTTGCCCCCAGAAGCTTACGCTATAACCAATCTGCCACTTGGCGATATAATTATAGAATATAGTGTTTTTCATTATAGTTACCACATTATATTTGTTTTAATCATTTATTGTTTCTCCAGGCTGCAAATTATGCCATTTGTTTTTAAATAAGTAGGCTGGTGTCTGTTGAGCGTCCAATTAACATAGTGGTTTCTCTGGTCTCCAGCGGCAAAGGTGCTGGGTTCGATTCACAGTATCGACACATTCCAGTCTACCAAACGCACCTGTAAATGGGTACATAACTTTGCTCTTGAGTTAGAGAAAGAAAAGGTAGCGAGGAAGGGAACTGGTCACCCCATCTCTCGATGCTGGAAGTCTCTAACACTTAACATCTACGGCAGTATCTGCTATGGGACTACCTTTAGTTTTATTTTTAGCCTGGTGTGCTCTTTAAAAAAAAAAAATAAAGAATGCTTGTTATTGACCTATTTTATTTATTTATTTACTACTCACATACCTCAGGTTTTCTTCTCTATGTATTTATGCCCTTACCCACCCTCGACTTAAACCAAACAATAATATCCTGCGTTTTTCAGCCTCCTCAGCCCATTACTAGACTCAAGTATTTCGGCCTTTATTTGGTTTATACTTGCTGATTGAGTCTATAAATGAGTCGTTCAGTTGTCCTTGTGACGGTATTGCCTCCCCTGCTTTGCTGTTGTAGTCCAACAGTGACCAAAACTCAAGAGTATCTATTATAGGCTTCAATGGAGTCTATCTTTACACAAGATTACTCTTGGCAGAAATGTAGAAAGAAGAGTAGTAAAGCTTCTATCACACGGGAGTCTTCATAAGATATTCAGATAAGCGAAAACAATGCCGGCTGTCGCTAAGCACGTTAATTCTATAATCTGCCGACACTTTTATGAAGAATTTAGCATTGGTTTATTCTAGTTCGTAAAGCCCCCACCGCTGATTTAATCATTAATTCATTCATAACCCTCCACTCCCAAAGGAGCATAGACCTTCAACAAACACATGCCAAGTCCTCTTGTCACGTGCCGTCATCTCAAGTTCTTTCCACGTTCTCCTTATCATTTTCACCTCTGTTTCCAGGTCCCTTCTCCATGGACTTCATGGCCTATCTCTGCTTCTCTTGCCCTGGGGGTTCCAGAACAAGGACTGCCTTGTAATGCTATCAACAGGTTTCCTCAGTGTGTGTCCTATCCATCGCCATCGTCTTCTTCTCATCTCTTGTTCCACTGGCACTTGTATGGTTCTTGTCATCAGTTCCACGTTGGTAACCTTGTCATACCATTTTAATCCCTCTTTTCTACGCAAGCACCATTTATGAAAGTCTGTAACTTTTTGGTTGTTGTCTTTGTTGTTTTCCATGTCTCAGAGCCATACAATAGGACTGACTTCACATTTGAGTTGAAGATTCTTATTTTCGTGTTGGATCCGATTTCTCTTGAAAATAAAGGAGGTCACTTTTGGCAGCGGATATTTGCACTTAGCTGCCAATGGAAGGAAGGTTCCTCTCTGTGGTTCAGTTCCTTCACTCTGCTCGTGCTCGTTCTGTCAATGTTTTCAGGCGCCGCACGTTCCAGACACGTTACAAGGAGTAAGGCTACAGTTGGTTCTGCGTCTGTTTATAAGACCCTTGTATGATGGCGTCTTGCAAAAACGTCAGTCCACATTCTACCTTCACTAGGTTCCAAGAGATAGTACTTTCTGCTGGTACCACAATAATGGTCAATCATCGTTACAGTCTTGTCGCAACAGATGAATAAAGAGAGAATCTTCTCTAACCACGTGTCTGGGATTGCTTTTAATTTTACAATCGGAATGGCCCTTCAGACTGTATTTCTTCAGTTTCCTAGTTCCGAGTTCCTTATTAGAAATGTTACAGATTTTCCTAGCTGCTTTTGAAAGGTCTTATCTTGGTTCTCCATAAAAGGCTCGGTTAACAAATAGGAATTTTGAATCTAGTTCTTACTCGGCGAAGGTATGATGTTGTCTTGGCGAGCGTGCAAATCACAGAGAATCAACTGTGAAATTGGTTCAGCCTATATTCCATCGTCATCGTTGTTATGGAATCTAATCAGAAAGATCCAATATTTCAAAATTCATGAAGGATAGGTTTTGTATTTCAAAATAGTCCACACGTGACATAAGGTGCGTGCACTGCATAAGGTCCCGTATTACCATATAGGGGGCTTTGCATATTTCACCTCTGAAATACATTAATAAAATGTATAGAATCCATGATTACTTTTTTCCAAGTGATCGGAAGCGATAATATCACTTTTGTCTGCCCACAGGTGTCACACAGACGGTAATGTTGGCGTAGCAAGGATGACCCGGAAACGCTTATGTCACAAGTTCCGCCTCGTGCACGGGTTATCATGAGTTTCGCCAGACAAACAAATCTGGTTCTATTCAACACTCCTTGTCGCTTGAAAAGATGATCAGACCGATATTGTGATAAAATACGTCGCTGACCGTCTAATAACCTGACGTAACTTAACACGTCTTCGTGACGCGTGAATGCGACACAATAAGATAAGAATTACTCTCGTAGCAAATGCTGCCATAGGGGAGTGGCGTGTTAGAGACTTCATAATGCTATGTCCAGCATAAAACAAAATAGTGAAAATACAAATGAAAAGGCATGATTTATGCCAAATAAAAGCGATGAGTGAGAAAACTGAAGACAAAGAAAGGATACTGCCGGAGGACTGAAGGTGTGAGATATCACACAAAAGAGCATGTTCAGACGTTTTGTCACAGTCCTATATTTCGTAGTTGTATGTAAACTAGTCCGTAGTTGTGTGAGTATCGTGAGAATGCCCGCAGCCAATGAAGCACTTTTTGAGGGGTGCTAAATTGGTTGAGTTCTTTTCACGATTTACTTTCACAGCAAGGCAATGGTGCCTTTTGGATTGTCCCTGGTTCCATTCCTGGCGAGCCTATCAATTATATTTCTTTTTTGGTGTCTGGTGTTCTTCTTTCTGACTAAAGAGTGCCTGTTATTTACCTACATTTTTTTGTTTATGCATTTGGTTTCGCAATTACACTAATGTTTATATTCTTAGCTAGCACTTTGTTTCACTTTCTTTTAGTCTCCATACTCTGTGTCCACCCTGAATCTCCACTCTGCGTATCTGCCCTGCGTCTCCACTTTCTTCTTCTTCATTTTCTTCACAAAATCTCCAGTCTGTGTCTACATTCTCAGTCCCTACTTTCTTCTTCATCGTTTAGCTTCTCCTAAATATCTCCAATCTGTGTCTACACTCTGAGTCTCTTCTTTCTTCTCCATCGTTCAGCTTCTTCTCAGAATCTTCAGTCTATGACTACATTCTCAGTTTTCACTTCCTATTTCCACTCTCGTTATTCATCATCATCCTGTGCGCGCCTTACGGAGCATGGCGCCACCACTGTAGCTGGTTCCACATAATCCTGCACCAAGCAGTCACATGTTTTTGTAGCGATGGTTTCTGTTGCAATAATGTTTTACATGATAACGTCGCCAACCCAATGCCCAACCCCCATATTAGTCGTCATGTACGACATGCATGAGTGCTCAGTAGTCCTATTTTTTCTTTGTCTGTTCAGAGACCCACGAGAACGACATTGGACAATTCTTAGTTATTCACGCTTCAGGTATTTGATGACGCAACACAAGTACACATTTAATAAACAAAACAATTATGACACCAAAAGTTCACACCAATTTTATTTCACAAACGAAAGAATATAAACATATTCTTGTCATTTAAAACGAGAATGAATCTCTTAATAAAGATTTTAAAATAAATTATTAGAAAGCAGTTTCACGCTGACATACAAACATTATAGTGTGATACTAACTAAACTCTTCAGACTACAAGTTCTTTTATATTTGGACATGCGCCGTAATATAACTGACGGACGCTGTGTCTAGGTTGAAGGGACGTTCCTCGCCACAAAAAATTAAATTTTTTTTTACAAAAAAAAATTTACAAAATAAATAAACATTATCTTCTACTTTCTCCAACAAAGCCATTTTGGTTGTCTCTAAAAAGTCAGTTTATTGGCCATTTTAAGATTTTATTTTATTTTGGTTCTGCGAAAAAAATTAAAATAAATATAAATTAAATTAAAGTAAAACTTAATGGCAGTTTCTTCTCCGTTTTAAATCGCTGGCTCCGCATATAAGGACAAGAAAAATGCACTGGGCAATTTAAAAGGCTTAAATGACGTCATAGATAGGGGCATATAACATCTATACTGTTCTTCTTAACATTTGTATCATGTATATTCAATGAGAACAAGTGATGATATAAACATTTAAAAAAATTAGTGACTTTTTCAATCATTCTATGGAAGAAATAAATCAAATCATCATCATCAGGTAACATCTCTACATCGAAGGTCTGCTAGATTGAATCTCCAATGTCTTCTGTCTCTTGTCTTGATGGTGCACTCTGATAACACTTTCCTGTACATCTCTTGATGTTATCTTCCCACTAATAGAGATTTTTTCCCCTTCACATTTGTGTCCAAACTCTGCCTTTTATTATAGTCTTCTGTAAGGTGTTATGTCTTTTTTTACATAATCAAATGGCAACCACTAATTAATAACCAGGAATACACGTGCATGTTCGACAACCCTTTTCATTAAAAAGGAAACCGTTGGGACAGTTGGCAACACAATTTAGAAGAGGACACTCAGTGGTTTTTTACACTGACATATAGGACAACCCTGAGCGTCAGTTTGATATCCGAATCCGCATTTGATAAGTGGACAACTGATTTCTGGACATTTACATCTACACTTTATACAGCCATTGGAGTCCTGTATAAACTCGTGTGGGCAGGTTTCCGGCAATGGACACGAGTACTCGGGGCAGACAGGTGGTTTACATCTGCAGATACTGCATCCATTGGAGTCTGTTTCAACTCCATTTAAGCATTCGATTGCAGGGCAGATTAGTGCCGGACACAGGTTGGGGTTAGATTTACAGGAGCACGTGGGGCATCCCATGCTGTCATTTGTCCATATAGTTTCATACATGCATTTGCACGCAACTTGCATGCATGGAGGTTGCACTGAAACTGTTGTAAAAAGAAATTAAAAAAAATATGTCAACAACTGTATGAGGCTGGCAAAATCATTTTAAAAATACATTGCTACAGAAACCACTGTTGCACGAGCACATGCATGTTTTGGTGCAGGCTTCCTGTGAGGGGGCCAGTTGCTGTAGTAGTTCCATGTTCCACAGGGAGCGAAAAGGGAAGTGATGATGATTTGTTATTTCCGACGTGTATGCAAGTTAAAAACTTGCACTTAGTAAAGATGAATTCAGCAGCTTTAACCACTAATAATGTTGTAGTTGAAAAAAAAAAGAACTAAATGCTGGCCTACAAGACTTACTAGGCATGATGGTCACTGATAACTTCGGTAATGCAAGAATATAACTCTTAAAACCAAAATCAGATTAATGGAAATTAGTCTCAAACTGACCACTAAATTCTTTGAACATATTCAAGTCGACGTCTGAGAGTGTACGAAGATGAAGAAGAAGATTAATGTATTCATTGGTCAGCTTTTGAGTGCTTGTATGCAGGTGAAGCTTCGACAGTAAACGCTGAAGGGGTACAAAACGTTCAAGCAATGAAAACATGGATCATGTTATAAATGACTGTGTTAAAAAGATGGATAATGTCACAAATGACAATGTTAAAAAACATGAATCATGCCACAAATGACAATGTTAAAAAACATGAATTATGTCACACATTTTAGTATTATATGCAGCGCTATTTTTTATATTATTTTACAGTTCCTATAGTTTCAGCTTTTCATTCTTCCAAAAGTGAAGCTCATTTTCCATGTGTTAGTACTGTTTATACTTAGTGTTTGTATAGCGTGGACTCGTCTCACTACCCAGCAGTAGGCAGCTAGGTGTTGATGATGCTATGTTACTACAACTCTAGATGATAATACATCCCACAACATGCAGATGATGGATGGAGAACATCTATCGAAAAGCACTGCACTCAACCAGCAGTGAATAACAAGATGGTGTTTATTTACAGTTAGTCATCCAAAACATCCGCCGAAAAATAACCATGCCCAACCTTCCATCGAGGCGAGTCCTTTTCCAAAATAACAAAAAATGTTCATAAGCAACCTTTGTAATAAATCTCCTCTCGCTCTATCATTCCCTTTATATATATATAGTCTGACATGGCTTTTCAAGCTCATCTAAGAATTTATGTTCTCTGGGTTTATTTCAACTCATGATGAGGCACGTAGGTCTGGTGGAACTAGTTGAGGTATCTTACTATGTAAAACTGGTCTAACTACCAGAACTGTTTATTTATATCAAATAGTCATTGTTCCACGCTGCGCCTAGCTACTTTCTGTCTTCTCTACATCTTATACAACATACCTGTTCGTCTTGTAAATCTTGACAACTTGTTAACATAAATCTTGAACTGCCGACATGGTCTTAAAAATTGAGTTTGAGCATCTTGTAGGTTCGGCAAAACTATTTGATACCAGACTGTGACCACAGCAACCAACCCCATTCAGTGGCTTGTTCGCCAGAAATCTCTATCATCAAAACACAGCTCGCCACTACACAATTTTTATCCTTAGCCAACTTTTTTTTTTTTAAAGCTCGCATGAGTCGCATTTTTAAAAAAACTCGCATGAGTCGCAGTGGAGCACGCCTGACCCCGGCCCTGGCTAAGACACATTGATCTTAGCTAGGCCGGATATTAGGGCGCATGTCCAAATATAAAAGACCCTTAGGTCTGGGATACCCTGAGCGCCTTTCAAAATCAGACTCATTCATCCTCTCCCCGATCTAACACTTTTCCCCGTTCTCACTCAAATGTGTTCACCCTTGCAATACTTTTTCTCGTGCGTGTTTATTTTTGCTCATTCACCAAAACCTTTCCAGGGACGTAATTCAAAGCTATCTCCCTTTGATGATTAGACTCAAAACCTATACACTCTTCTTTAATCTTATTACTAAAACATTATATGCAAATTAGTCCCACCGTAATTAAGAACGAATGAAAAATACTGAATGAAAAAAAATTGCCTAGAAAAATCACAAATAGCCAATAAAAGCTGGGGTTGATTGCCACGTCCTGTAAAGGATAAGCAACTAACTTTAATTAAGAACTCACATAATATGCTTAACCCTAAAACATCAACCCCCAACAGGAATCCATGGAGCTACCTCCCTTCCCCCTAAACACTCCTCTGCCCATATCACTTCCCTTCAACAAAGACGAAGTCTTTTAACAACTCTATTCAACTTTCTCAGCCCATTTTTTTCTGCACTCACTTTCCTTCCCAAATCCCAAGCTACCGTTCACAAGTACTATGACATAGGACTGACAATCTCATTATATAAAACAAATTGATACAAAAAACTACCGCGATAAGATGACATTAATGGCTTGATACCGGCTTCCTGCAAGCTGCAGTGATGGTTCCCTGCTCCATGTGGAGGGGGAAAAAGTGGGGGGGGGGGGGGGGGAAGAATACTTTTACAACTGAGTGTAGTGTTTACTTTGCCTACTACTATTGTTGATACAGTGCTAAAATGTTCACTGCTTGCGATTACTTATCTGGAACAACATTTGAAGCCTGTAATAAAAAAGGGACGGAACAAAACTGAACACGAACGTACGTTATCTTTATTTCTTCAGGGAAAATAAATAGGCAGTAATGTCTTTTTACGTTTCTGCCCTGCAATAATTCAGTTCCCAACGTGTTTTCAAATTAA
Organism: Oreohelix idahoensis; assembly: GCA_024509875.1. NCBI lineage: Eukaryota > Metazoa > Mollusca > Gastropoda > Stylommatophora > Oreohelicidae > Oreohelix > Oreohelix idahoensis. Next base: position 152,231 of record JAMPIV010018598.1, on the reverse strand, counting down.
TACATTTTTAACGTTATTAATAATTATTATTTAATAGTAACAATGCATTCGGTAATAGAACACACACAAACGCATACATACACAGAGCGAGAGAGAGAGAGAGAGAGAGAGAGAGAGAGAGAGAGAGAGAGAGAGAGGAGAGAGAGAGAGAGAGCAATTAAGTCAAGATATATTTAAAATAAAAGCTGTAATATTTACAAGTAAATACTCATAAAAACATTCAATGAACTAAAACAATGAGACGGGATGGAACAAGGCTGGATGGCACAAGACGGGATGGTACAAGTCGGGATGGCACAAGTCGGGATGGCACAAGGCGGGATGGCACAAATCGGGATGGTACAAGACGGGATGGTACAAGTCGGGATGGTACAAGACGGGATGGCACAAGTCGGGATGGTACAAGACGGGATAGTACAAGTCGGGATGGCACAAGACGGCATGGTACAAGTCGGGATGGCACAAGACGAGATGGTACAAGTCGGGATGGCACAAGACGGGATGGTACAAGTTGGGATGGCACAAGACGGGATGGTACAAGTCGGGATAGCACAAGTCGGGATGGTACCAGTCGGGATGGTACAAGTCGGGATGGTACAAGACGGGATGGTACAAATCGGGATGGTACAAGACGGGAAGGTACAAGTCGGGATGGTACATGACGGGATGGCACAAGACGGGATGGCACAAGTCGGGATGGTACAAGTCGGGATGGTACAAGTCGGGATTTCAGAAGACGGGATGGCACAAGACGGGATAGCACAAGACGAGATGGCGCAAGACGGGATGGTACAAGACGGGATGGTACAAGACGGGATGGCACAAGTCGGGATGGTACAAGACGGGATAGTACAAGTCGGGATGGCACAAGACGGGATAGTACAAGTCGGGATGGCACAAGACGGCATGGTACAAGTCGGGATGGCACAAGACGAGATGGTACAAGTCGGGATGGCACAAGACGGGATGGTACAAGTTGGGATGGCACAAGACGGGATGGTACAAGTCGGGATAGCACAAGTCGGGATGGTACCAGTCGGGATGGTACAAGTCGGGATGGTACAAGACGGGATGGTACAAATCGGGATGGTACAAGACGGGAAGGTACAAGTCGGGATGGTACATGACGGGATGGCACAAGACGGGATGGCACAAGTCGGGATGGTACAAGACGGGATGGTACAAGTCGGGATTTCAGAAGACGGGATGGCACAAGACGGGATAGCACAAGACGAGATGGCACAAGTCGGGATGGTACAATACGGGATGGTACAAGACGGGATGGCACAAGACGGGATGGTACAAGACGGGATGGTACAAGACGGGATGGTACAAGTCGGGATGGCACAAGACGGGATGACACAAGACGGGATTTCAAAGACGGGATGGTACAAGACGGGATGGCACAAGACGGGATGGCACAAGACTGGATTTCAAAGACGGGATGGTACAAGACGGGATGGCACAAGGCGGGATGGTACAAGTCGGGATGGTACATGGCGGGATGGTACAAGACGGGACAGTACAAGACGGGATGGCACAAGTCGGGATGGTACAAGACGAGATGGCACAAGACGGGATGGCACAAGTCGGGATGGTACAAGTCAGGATTTCACAAGACGGGATTGCACAAGATGGGATGGCACTAGACGGGATGGCACAAGACGGGATGGTACAAGACGGGATGGCACAAGACGGGATGGCACAAGACGGGATTTCAAAGACGGGATGGTACAAGACGGGATGGCACAAGGTGGGATGGTACAAGACGGGATGATACAAGACGGGATAGTACAAGACGGGATGGTACAAGTCGGGATGGCACAAGACGGGATGGTATAAGACGGGATGGTACAAGACGGGATGGCACAAGTCGGGATGGTATAAGACGTGATGGTACAAGACGGGATGGTACAAGACGAGATGGCACAAGTCGGGATGGTACAAGACGGGATGGTACAAGACGGGATGGCATAAGACGGGATGGTACAAGTCGGGATGGTACAAGACGGGACGGTACAAGACGGGATGGTACAAGACGGGATGGCACAAGACGGGATGGCTTAGAATGGATGTGCTGAAGGTCAATGCTACTTAGGAAGCTGACAGGTAATAAAGGGAAGTAATTAGAAGCCTATGTACGAGGTGTGTTCAAATGAAACCCGTCCCAGTGGCTTTATAACAAATATATGTAAGGTACATCGCAGGAGTAGTAGAATTAAATACAGCAATTGTTATGAAGCAAGTACTCACTGGGGTCCTTTAGAAATAGTCACCATAGGCATTCAGACACGTAACCCACTGCTTGGGTAGACGGCGGCTGCCGTCCGAGAAAAATGACTTTGGTTGCTTATTGAACCATTTGGTCACCGAGGCCCTGACGTCTGCATCGGAGTCGAATCGTTGTCCCTTTAGAGATTTTTTTAAGGGTCCGAACAAATGAAAGTCACAAGGTGACAGATCGGGGCTGTAGGCTGGGTGTGGCAGAACTTCCCACCTTTTCCTTGCTAACGCTTCCTGCACAATGTTCGCAACATGTGGATGAGCATTGTCGTGCAACAGAATCACACCACGCGAAAGCATGCCGGGTCGTTTATTCTTGATGGCTGTATGTAGGTTGTCTAGTGTGTCCTTGTAGCAGATGGCATTGATGTTCACGCCAGGCTCTTTAAAGTCTACCAATAGAAGCCCTTCATGGTCAAAAAATGCGGTCAGCATAACCTTACCGGCGGAAATCTGTGACTTGAATTTTTTGGACGGATTCCTTATCACACCGGCCATTATTTTAACGGTCTGCAGCACAACCAATGAGTACTAGGAGAATGAACACTTACACACTTGTACATTCGAATGTACTTATTACGTCAGATGTGACGTCATCATGCTCCTCCTACGAATGTCCACTTGGCGCAGCACGGTCGGTTTTCATTTGAACACGCCTCGTAGAATAAGACAGAGAATTTCGCCCTTGTATGTCTGTGACAGCTAGATTATATTGACTTACTTACTTAGCCGTTCTTCATCTAGCCTGAGATGTAGAGGTTTGCCAGACAGAGCGACATACTATACTATCATCTGTCTTCCTCCTGGCCTGCTTCAGATTTGTCATTCACAGATTGTTTAATGTTGTCCTCCCAGCGTACTCTAGGTCGTCCTGGAGGTCTGAATCTCTGGCTCGCGGTTTCCCATATTTGTCACGGTAGCCGATGGTCTCACATTCTGCAGACATGACCAAACCGTTGTAGTTGGGGCTGTTCCACTTGGCCTGGGTTTTGAGGTCTTGTTGCGGACCATGTCTTTTCTTGTTACTTCAACCATCTTCCTCCGATATCTCATTTCTAAACCTTAGAGCTGACTTTTTTGGGCTGTAGACATTGCCCACGACTCGCATCCATAAGTCAATACTGCAACATAGGTGGAACAGTATTCAGCCAAATTCGACTTCTTGCACATTTCTCTCGATTTATGGTCTGACAATGTCTCCCAGCTGTTGCTCTTTGCGTATCCCTCTTCGTGTATCCCTCTTCGGATATCCCTCTTCGGATATCCAACTCGTCTTTGACGCCTTGGGGGTCGGAGTGGCTAAGAAGTATGGCGTCCGCCTCGATTTATAGAGGTACCGGGTTAGATTCCCAATAGAGGGAATATAAGTTATGGAATTTTTTTTTTTAGAACCAGTGGTCCTAATCATGTCATACTCCCCCCTAGTCTCCCAGGTAGTGAGATTGGATGCCTATCCTTCTCGGATAAGGGCAACAAATAGGAGGTCCCGTGTGCAAGTTGCGCACGTTAAAAATCCCACGGCAGGTGGAAATCGTAAAGAGTAGGCCTATCAGGCCGCTGCCCTGGCAACATTTAAAATTAGAAACCTACCCACCACAAAAATATTTATAGAAAGCGTGACTCCTATATATACACACATTGGGATTTTCGCCGGTGCTACGGAGTTGTGCACTGTGATGAGATCCTCCTTGTGTGATCTAAGGGAGGAGATCGGAGCACTGATGGAGTTGTCCGTGTACAATGAAGATAGTCCTTAAAAGTAAACCAAACTTTGACCCCTCCCCTCCAGTCTATGACAGCTCCAAGGCATTTAAAATGGTTGACTTGCTCCAGGACCTTCTATGCTGTCATCTGTCATATTGATATCATCATCACACCACAGCTCCCACAGGAGCATAGGCCTTCAACAAACTTATGCCAGTCACGTGACATCAGCTCAAGGTATTTCTATATCTTCTTCATCCCTGTCATGTCAATCTCCAGTTGTCTTCTCCTTGCGTTCCTTGGTTCTCTCTTGTGTGTTCTATTGATTTGTCAGCTTCTTCTTCTTATCTCGTGTTCCACTGGTACTTGTCTGGTTCTTGTCATGAGTTCCACATTAGTGAGCTTGTCACACTACTCAAACTCCGCCTAGGCCAGTCCCAAGCCCGGCTGAAAAAGGAGGAGGGCGGCCTGCTTGGAGGCGGTAAGGAGGCAGCCCCTCCACCATGCAAAGGCACAACAGGCCAATCACCTATTGGCTTTGAACTTTTGATTATGAGAACTACAAGAGAAAAAAGAACGGACTGATTCTAAAGGCGACGAACTGGAACGGACTACGGACTACGACTTATGGAACTTGGAACACAAGAAGTATAAATGGGAAAGAAGAGGAGCTGGTGGAAGAGATGAGGAAAGCAAAATTAGAAATACTGGCTTTAACGGAAACAAAGAAAAAAGGACAAGGAGTCATGGATCTCGATGGCAACACGCTGCTCTACAGTAGTGTACCCATATCTGGAAGAGCTAAAGGGGGCTTGGGTTGCATTGTGGCCAAAAACCAAAAAGATAGTATCAAGGGATGGAACTTTGTCTCGGAGCGCATTATGGTTGTAAAACTAAAAGAATGAGAAACCATAGTCAACCTGGTCATAGTGTATGGACCAAATGAGGGTGAGAGAGCAGAGGTCATGGAGGAATTCTTCGAGCTGCTTCAAAGGACAGTGGATAACTGCCTAGATGAAATTATCATGCTCGGAGATTTCAATGCCAGAGTTGGAAATGACCATGCTAGATGGGGTGGAGATCGGAAATAATGAAGAAGATACTCTCAATGACAATGAAAAGCGACTCCTTAGATTCTGCAGTGAGCAGAATCTGACCATCACAAACACAAAGTTCCTCCATAAGCGCATACATGCATACACTAGATGTGAACCAACAAAGAATGAGAAGTCAGTGATCGACTATGCCATTGTTACGAGGAGTTCATTCAAATATGTCCGGGATGCTAGAGTCTGGAGGGGGCCAGAGATTGGAAGTGATCACTACCTGCTTACAATCAAAAGAACAACTGAAAGAGTTGCTCAGCCTAGGAACTGCCCAACATCACGCAAGAAACCAAGTAAACGAACGGGAGAAATGAGCATTAAGACCTACAAGCTGAGAGAGCCAGAAATTAAGACCAGATATCAGGGGCATATTGCTGCAGCGGTGAGCAACACAGAAGAACAACCTGATGACTTGGAAACCCTCTGGCTTAAATTCAAGGACATCATAAAGACAGCTGCTGCAGAAGCATGTGGTGAAGACCGACTTGGGAACAAGAGAAAAAGAACACCTTGGTGGACAGAAGAAGTCAAAGAGAAAATAAGACAAGAAAATGGCATGGAAACAATACTTAGGAGCTAAAGACACTGCAGGACAAATGGAGAAATATAGAGAATATGTGACACTCAGAACAGAAGCAAAGAACAAGGTGCTAGCAGCAAAATAAAAGTCCTAGGAAGAATTTGGAGAAACGATAGAAAAAGCTGCGCAAGAAAACCAGAAATTGTTCTATAAGACCCTAAAGAACATGAGGAAGGAAAAACAATGCCCTCTCAAATTTATAAAGGACAAGCAAGGCAAATTGCTTATGGCCCCGAAGGAAGTAATGGAAAGATGGAAAGAATATTGGATTATGAGCATGGTGAAGCATCAGAAATGATAACCACTAGCACAGAAGAGAAAACCAATGATGGTGAAGATGACATAAAGATGAAAGAACTGAAGGCAGCACTGGATAAAATCAAGATGGGCAAAGCAGCAGGGCATGATGGTATAACACCAGAAATGGTTAAGTATATGGGAGCACCAGGCAACCTATTACTCTTAAGGGTCCTACAGGCAGAGAGGTGCAACAAGACCATACCAAAGGATTGGGAGATTTCCATTATAACACCAATTTTAAAAAAGGGTGACAATCGACAATGTGGAAACCATAGAGGCATATCCATTCTCAGTGTCCGTGGTAAAATCTACTCTAAAATCCTAGAGCAGAGACTCCGACACCTAGCTGAGCCACAATTGGATGAGGTCCAGTGCGGATTCCGAGCAAACCGAAGTACTCAAGACCTAATCTTGACACTCAGACAGCTGAGTGAAAAGGCCCTTGAGTATAAGAGTGAGATCCATCTTCGTTTCATAGATCTGGAAAAGGCGTTTGACAGGGTCCCCTGGAGCAAACTTTGGGACTGTTTGGCAAGGAAGAACATTCCAGCATCTCTGATTCATGCTATACAGAGCTTCTACAAGTCTTGCAGAAATTATGTGAGGACAGCAAACCATAAGTCAGAAGAGTTCAGGACCACCACTGGTGTAAGACAAGGTGATATTCTGTCACCTTATCTTTTCATACTCCTCATGGACGATGTCATCAAGGCATGTAAGGAGAGAACAAAAAAGTATTCAGTGGGGTACTGGAAGATGAGACAGGTCTGTATTTCAGAGCTGGCATTTGCTGATGATGTTGCCCTGATTGCTAAATCAGAGGCACATTTCCAATCAAACCTGCAAGTCTGGAAGGAAGAGCTGGAGAAGAGAGGGATGGTCATAAGCAGCTCTAAAACAAAATCCATGGTGATATCACGAGAAGAAAGAAGACATCAGATTAAACTGGGAGAACAGGTCCTGGAGCAGGTCGACCACTTTAAATACCTCGGAGCTATTATAGACCGAAAGGGAGGCATCAAAGAAGAGTTGGCCACTCGAAAAGCAGCAGCTGGGAGACTTTTTCAGGCCATAAATTGAGGATTCCTCAGCAAGAGAGAGGCTGGTAAGAAAACGAAGATGGCTGTATACCGCTCCACCTATGTCACAGTCTTGACATATGGATGCGAGTCATGGGCAATGACTACAACCCACAAAAGCCAGATCCAAACCTCAGAAATGAGGTATCTGAGGAAGGTGGTTGAAGTAACAAGAAGAGACATGGTCCGCAACCAGACGGCACGTCAAGGCTTAAAATCACACCCCCTGCAGACCCAAGTAGAACAGTCCAAACTAAGATGGTTTGGCTATGTCTGCAGAATGGGAGAAGATCGGCTACCACGACAAGCATGGGAAACAAAGAGCCAGGAATCCAGACCCCCAGGACGACCCAGAATCCGCTGGGAGGACAACATTAGACAATCTTTGAAGGACCGAGACTAGAATGGAACCAGGCCAGGAGGAAGACAGCCGATATGATAGTCTGGCGCTCTCTCTTCCAAATCTCTACACCTCACGGTAGAAGGGGAACGACTAAGTAAGTAAGCAAGTCACACCACTCAAATCTTTCAATTCTACGTAAGTTAGCATTTATGAACGTATGTATCTTTGGTGATGTACGAGTATTTTATCCTCCATATTCTCAGCGTTTTCACAGCTGTATAATAGGATTGACTTAACATTTTAATTGAAGATTCTAATTTTTGTGTGCTATCGAAATTTCATACATAAATACATTTAATGAAACACTTTAGCTATGTCAATGAATTTTACCAGCGTAGCTGTAGTGCAGACATAATGCTCTGCTCAGAAGAAAAAGTAGAGGCACTGTGAACGTCATCATGAAGAACAATCTCAAGGATGGCCAAAACTGTCAACCTGATGTGACTACTTTGTTTCTTATAGTGTCAGCAATTTGGTTTAGTTTAGTTTGGTTTTTAAGGACTATTTTTATTGCACACGGACAACTCCATCAGTGCTCCGATCTCCTCCCTTAGATCATACGAGGAGGATCTCAGCACAGTGCGCGAACTCCGCGTAGCACCGGCGAGAATCTCAATGTGTGTATATAGGAATCACACATTCTATAAATATATTTATGTCAGTAATTTAATTCAGTAGATTCAACTACCGCTTAAAAAAAAATTATTCCTTCTTGACAATTAATGTTTCTCAGATAAATGGTTCGATTCCCGGTGAGCCTATCAATTATTTGTCTTTTCTCTTGTGTGGTGTCCTTCTTTCTGTCTAAAGAGTGCCCGTTATTTATCTACATTTATTCATTCATTTGTTATTATGGCGTTTCGCAATAACAGTAGTGTTTATAATCTTGGCTAGCACATTTTTTCACTTTATTTTAGTATCCACACTCAGTTTCCACCCTGAATCCACACTCTGCGTATCCACCCGAGCGTCTCCACTTTCTTCTTCCGCATTTTCTTCTCAAAGTCTTTAGTCTGTGTCTACATCATTATTCTCTTACTTTCTTCTTTATCGTTTAGCTTCTCAAAATCTCCAGTCTATGTCTGCACTCTCAGTCCCTACTTTCTTCTCTATCGTCCAGCTTCTTCTCAGAATCTTCAGTCTATGTCTACATTCTCAGTTTTTACTCGCTATTTCCACTCTCGTTATTCATCATCATCCTTTGTGTACTCCTTACGGAGCATGGCGCCACCACTGTAGCTGGTCCCACATAATCCTGCACCAAGCAGTCACATGTTTTTGTAGCGATGGTTTCTGTTGCAATAATGTTTTACATGATAACATCGCCAACCCAATGCCCAACCCCCATATTAGTCGTCATGTATGACATGCATGAGTGCTCAGTAGTCCTATTTTTTCATTTATCTGTTCAGAGACCCACGAGAACGACATTGGACAATTCTTAGTTATTCTCGCTTCAGGTATTTGATGACGCAACACAAGTGCACATTTAATAAACAAAACAATTATGACACCAAAAGTTCACACCAATTTTATTTCACAAACGAAAGAATATAAACATATTCTTGTCATTTAAAACGAGAATGAATCTCTTAATAAAGATTTTAAATTAAATTATTAGAAAGCAGTTTCACGCTGACATACAAACATTATAGTGCGATATTAACCAAACCGTTCAGACTACAAGGTCTTCTATATTTGGACATGTGCCCTAATATAACCGACGGACCCTGTGTCTAGGTTGAAGGGACGCTGCTCGCCACAAAAAATTAATATTTTTTTTTCCCTTAGAAAAAAAAATAAATAAATAAATAAATACAAACTACTGCAGTGTGATATCTAGCATGTGACATTATCTTCTACTTTCTCCAACATATTCATGAGTGTAAGATGAAACGGAGAAACTAATTTTTTGTTTTTAAAGTTAGCGAACATCAATTGATTTCCTGAAAATAAACATTGTTTGGAAAAAACATTAGAGAACATGTAAAACAAAATATAAAAATAAAATAAAAGGGTGAAAGAAGTTGTACAGGGTTATTGTAAAGGTCACTTGGTAATGTCAACTTAATATTTCTTCGCTCCTATCCAAATAATTTATGTGAAACAAATGTCAAAATAAAGAAAATTAACGGCCATTTATAGTATAATATGGTATGTTACATTAACGTTACAACTCAGCGTGAAATTTGATTTGCTCAACACATGATTTCATTGAGGGCAGCCATTTTTGTTGTCTCTTGTAACGTCAGTTTATTGGCCATGTAAAGATTTTATTTTATTTTGGTTCTGCGAAAAAATTAACATAAATACAATTAAATTAAAGTAAAACGTAATGGCAGTTTCTTCTCCCTGTTTTAATCGCAGGCTCCGCATATAAGACAAGAAAAATACATTGGGCAATTTAAAGGTCTTAGGTGACGTTATAGATAATGGGCAATTAACATCTGTGCTGTTCTTCTTAACATTTGTGTCACGTATATTCAATGAGAACAAGTGATGATATAAACATTTAAAAAATAGTGCCTTTTCAATCATCCTATGGAACAAAAAAAAAAAAAAAAAACAACCAAATCATCATCATCATCAGGTAACATCTCTACATCGAAGGTCTGCTGCAATGGATCTCCAATGTCTTCTGTCTCTTGTCTTGATGGTGCACTCTGATATTACTTTCCTGTCTCTTGTCTTGATGGTGCACTCTGATAACACTTTCCTGTCTGTTGTCTTGATGGTGCACTCTGATAACACTTTCCTGTCTCTTGTCTTGATGGTGCACTCTGATAACACTTTCCTGTCCATCCCCTGATGTTATCTTTCCACTAATAGAGATGTTTTTCACCAGCACATTTGCGTCCAACTCTGCCTTTTATTATGGTCTTCTGTAAGGTGTTATGTCTTTTTTTTACATAATCAAAATGGCAACCACTAATAATGGCAACCACAAGGAATACACGTGCATGTTTGACAACCCTGTACATTAAAAAGGAAACCGTTGGGACAGTTGGCGACACATCTTAAGAGAGGACACGGAGTGGTTTTACACTGACATATAGGACAACCCTGAGCGTCAGTTTGATATCCGAATGCGCATTTGATAAGTGGACAACTGATTTCTGGACATTTACATCTACACTTTATACAGCCATTGGAGTGCTGTATACACTCGTGTTGGCAGGTTTCCGGCAATGGACACGAGTACTCGGGGCAGATAGGTGGTTTACATCTGCAGGTACTGCATCCATTGGAGTCTGCTTCAACTCCATTTAAGCATTTGATTGCACGGCAGTTTAGTGCTGGACAAACAGAAGGTACATTTCGACAAACGTTACATCCGTTCTTGTCTTTCTTGTACCCATACCGACATAGTCTTCGATGGGGCAAATCAAAGGCTGGGCACGGAAGTTGTGGTTTACACTGACAGGTCGTACAATTATTTTCATCAGTTTGGAATCCGTTAGGACACACCAAACTCTTAAAACCAAAATCAGATTAATGGAAATTAGTCTCAAACTGACCACTAAATTCTTTGAACATATTCAAGTCGACGTCTGAGAGTGTACGAAGATGAAAAAGAAGATTAATGTATTCATTGGTCAGCTTTTGAGTGCTTGTATGCAGGTGAAGCTTCGACAGTAAACGCTGAAGTGGAACAAAACGTTCAGGCAATGAAAACATAGATCATGTCACAAATGACTACGTTAAAAAGATGGATAATGTCACAAATGACAATGTTAAAAACATGAACCATGTCACAAATGACAATGTTAAAAAACATGAATTATGTCACACATTTTAGTATTATATGCTGCGCTATTTTTTTATATTATTTTACAGTTCTTATAATTTCAGCTTTTCGTTCTTCCAAAAGTGATTCTAATTTTCCATGTGTTAGTACTATGACATAGGACTGACAACCTCTTTATATAAAACAAATTGATACAAAAAACTACCGCGATAAGATGACATTAATGGCTTGATACAGGCTTCCTGCAAGAGGACAAGCTGTAATGATGGTTCCCTGCTCCATATGGAGCGGAAAAAAGTGGGGGGGGGGGGGGGAAATACTTTTACAACTGAGTGTTGTATTTATATTGACTACTACTATGGTTGATACAGTGCTAAAATGTTCACTGCTTGCGATTACTTAGCTGGAACAAAAATTACAACATTTGAAGCCTGTAATAAAGAAGGGACGGAACAAAACTGAACACGAACGTACGTAATCTTTATTTCTTCAGGGAAAATAAATAGGCAGTATTGCCTTTTTACGTTTCTGCCCTGCAATAATTCAGTTCCCAACGTGTTTTCAAATTAATACATTTTTAACTTTACTTACTTACTTACTTAGTCGTTCCTCTTCTACCGTGAGGTGTAGACGTTTGGAAGATAGAGCGCTAGACTATTCTATCGGCTGTCTTCCTCCTGGCTTGGTTCCATTCTAGTCCTCGGTCCTTCAAAGATTGTCTAATGTTGTCCTCCCAGCGGACTTTGGGTCGACCTGGAGGTCTGGATCCCTGGCTCTTAGTTTCTCATGCTTGCCGTGGTAGCCAATCTTCTCCCATTCTGCAGTCATGGCCAAACCATCTCAGTTGGGACTGCTCTACGTGGGTCTGCAGGGGTTGGGTTTTTAGGCCTTGACGTATCGTCTGGTTGCGGACCATGTCTGTTCTTGTTACTTCAACCACCTTCCTCAGATAGCTTATTTCTGAGGTTTGGATCTGGCTTTTGTGGGTTGTAGTCATTGCCCATGACTCGCATCCATACGTCAAAACTGGGACATATTTACAGCCATCTTCGTCGTCTTACCAACTTCTCTTTTGCTGAGGAATCCTCGATTTAATTTTTACCTTTATTAATAATTATTATTGAATAGTAACAATGCATTCGGTAATAGAACACACACATGCATACATACACAGAGATAGAAGGAGAGAGAGAGAGAGAGAGAGAGAGAAAGAGAGAGAGATAGAGAGATTGGGAGAGAGAGAGAGAGAGAGAGAGAGAGAGAGAGAGAGAGAGAGAGAGAGAGAGAGAGAGCAATGAAGTCAAGATATATTTTAAAATAAAAGCTCTAATATTTACAAGTAAATACTCATGAAAACATTATACGAACTAAAACAATGAGGCGGGATGGAACAAGGCGGGATGGCACAAGACGGGATGACACACAAGTCGGGATGGCACAAGAGGGGATGGCACACAAGTCGGGATGGCACAAGACTTGATGGCACAAGACGGGATGGCACAAGACGGGATGGTACACAAGTCGGGATGGCACAAGACGGGATGGCACACAAGTCGGGATGGCACAAGACGAGATGGTACAAGTCGGGATGGTACAAGACGGGATGGCACAAGACGGGATGGTACAAGTCAGGATGGCACAAGACGGGATGGTACAAGACGGGATGGCACAAGGCGGGATCGCACATGACGGGATGGTACAGGACGGAATGGTACAAGTCGGGATGGCACAAAACGGGATGGCACAAGACGGGATGGTACAAGTCGGGAAGGCGCAAGTCGGGATGGTACGTCGGGATGGCACAAGTCTGGATAGTACAGGACGGGATGGAACAAGACGGGATGGCACAAGACGGGATGGTACAAGACGGGATGGTACAAGACGGGATAGCACAAGACGGGATGGCACAAGACGGGATGGAAAAAGACGGGATGGTAGAAGACGGGATGGTACAAGACGGGATGGAACAAGGCGGAATGGCACAAGACGGGATGGCACAAGACGGGATGGCACAAGACGGGATGGCTTGGAATGGATGTGCTGAAGGTCAATGCTACTTAGGGAGCTGACTGGTAATAAAGGGAAGTAATTAGAGGACTATGTAGAATAAGACAGAGAATTTCGCGCGTGTATGTCTGTGACAGCTAGATTGTATTGACTTACTTACTTAGCCGTTCTTCATCTACCCTGAGATGTAGAGGTTTGCCAGACAGAGCGACATACTATATTATCAGCTGTCTTCTTCCTGGCCTGCTTCAGATCTGTCCTTCATAGATTGTTTAATGTTGTCCTCCAAGCGTACTCTAGGTCGTCCTGGAGGTCTGAATCTCTGACTCTTGGTTTCCCATATTTGTCACGGTAGCCGATTGTGACGGTATTGCCGTCCCTGCTTTGCAGTAGTGGTCTAACAGTGGCCAAAACTCAAGAGTATCTATTATAGGCTTTAATGGAGTCTATCTTTACACAAGATTACTCTTGGCAGAAATGTAGATAGAAGAGTAGTAAAGCTTCTACCACATGGGAGTCTTCACAAGATATCCAGATAAGCGAAAAGAATGCTGGCTAGCACGTTAATTCTGTAATCTGCCGACAACTTTTGTGAAAAATTTAAGCACTTATTACTTTCAGCTCGTTTAAGCCCCCACCCCTGATTTACTCAGTGGAATTCTATTATTTTAGTATAGCTCTGTTTAGAGTGTGTGTAGTAATTTGACTGAGACAAACATGCAGTAACTTTAAAATGATTAAATCGAAGTTAAATTTGTAACATTACAAATAAAACAATTTAATAATCACATTAGGTTTTTACAGTTTTACATTTGTTTAGAAATAATTTGATATTATTATAGTTTTTAGTCGTGATGTGTATAGTAATTTGGACTGAGGACATCATAACTTTAAAAATGATTATTAAATCGAAGTTTAAATTTGTAGATATCAAACATTAGGTTTTTACAGTTAGAAATAATTTGAATAGTTATGGATCAAGAAAAGTTATCATCACAGTCTTTAGGGAATGTGAGATATTACAAGAAGTTCAAGTGGCAGCATATATTTGAACTTGGCTGCCAATGACGGTTCTGCTCCTTCTTATGGGTTGGTTCTTTTCGCTCTGCTCCCGCTCGTCTCTGATCAAGCTTGTCGGGGGTAGCTCGTTTCCCAGAAACGTCAAGGAGAGTCTACCACGTGCGTTCTTCGTCTTAAAGCTTAGGCCATGGTTCCCTTCTTGTTCCAGAGATAGTACTTTCTGCTGGTACCACCAATAACTATGGTAAAAGAATAGAACGAAACGCTCTTCTGGGTATGACGTTTTCCACCCCCATAGTTATGGGTTCCTATCTTCCCATACCACCAACCCAATTACTCAGACTACCCTCGATGAGAATTAAATTTAATCCCTCGGGATAAAACTTTCTTTACATTTAAATAGAATAGCTTTCACAGTTACTTTACATTTAAATGAAAAGGTTAACAATACAGATAGAGTCTGTTTACATATACACCTCCATTGATTGAAAAGTGTTCACAATATAAATTGAATATGTTTTCATTTATGTTTTACACTGATTGAAAAGTTTGAAACTTCCTTTACTTTAAAATGAATATTTCAATTAGACATTTACACTGGTTTAAAACGTGAAAACTTACAATACTTTTAAAGTGGCTATGTTTATAGGGACATTTACACTGCTTTGAAAATGTAAGTATTATACTTAGAATGTACATCATTTCTTTCATCTTTCTTTCCCTGCTCCATAGGGAACCTAGATAAAGGTAAAGGTAAAGGAACCCATTACACGCCCATTGAGGCATATTGGGAATATTGTGTTAGGCCCATATTATCTTGACCTTCGGCACACTAGGGGTGATGTGGTCGGCATCACGCCGGCCGCCTTAACCTTCCCAGACTTGCTCTGGTACCCATTTGGGGCTGGGTAGACCCAGGAGCCGTTTATGGTCTAAAAAAATTCCATAAAGAACCTGGACCTACTTTATGCTTTTAGTTCTCTTTACAAAACTATCAAAAGAGCAATCACCAGTCCGTGCAGTGGTGGGTCATGAATCATCATTCTATGCCCTGAGTTTGCCAGCCTCAAATAACTTGGGCATCCTGTAGCAATTTTCACACATAAAAATTCACATGGTAATATATATATATATATATATATATATATATATATATATATATATATATATATATATATATATATATATATATATTAGTTCACATGTTAGTAATGAAACATAGAATGAAAAATGCACTACTTACGCCAATCTTGGCTACAGACTTGTTGCTCAGATGAATAAAAGAGACGAGTCGGTCTCTTACACGCGTCTGGGGTGTCTTTAATTTGACAATAGATTCCCTCTCTGACTCCGTGTGTTTCTTCAGTTTCCTAGTCCTGGTGTTCCTTATTAAAATGTAGAGATTTCCTGTGCTTTGTAAGTCTTATTTGGTTCTCCAATAAAAGGTCCGGTTAAAAAAAGGAATTATGAATCTAGTCTTCACTCTGGCGAGGTCTGATGTTGTCTTGGCGAGCGTGAAATTCATAGTGAAATAAAACTGCAAAATGGTCAGGCCATATTCTTATCTTATCCCGCCTTGTTGTTATGAATCTAATCAGAAATATCTAATCATTTCAAATCATGCGGATAGGGTGTGATGATTTCAAAAATATTCCGACATCGGATAATTTTGAACGTTCGGCAGAGGTCAACTCTCCCACATGTGGTAATATGTCATATGCCTTTGTGTATAAACTTACAGACAGATCGGGGAATTCACATGACAACATGTGTGAGCTGTAATACTTATTACTTTATTAGAAAGTAACGTTGTCATAACAAGTCAGCCAGGAAGTGATTATGTCACACTTGTCTGCCCATATGTGTCACACAGACAGTAATCTTGTAATCTGTCGTATGACTACGCAAAAACTCCGTGTCTGCCCATCTGGGTTACCAAACGAATTGTCTTATCAGCCGTTCAATCTAAACACGCCGGCGACTATCTTATCTCAGTTGCTCTCTGCAAGCTAGGATGACCGAGTAACAAACAGGTGACATCACAGAGAGGAGTGTCAACAAATGTTTGCACCTACAAAATATTTGCCACACAAGCAGGAAAAGAAAGAAAGAAACAGAAGTGCGATAATTGACAGCACATAATAAAAATCAGTACCACTAATGTACCGATACTGCCGGAGAGAAACAAAGATCGATAGGGCCGCCCCGTTTTGTCACACTGATGCACTCACACTCTGCAGAAATGGCCAAACCATTGTAGTTGGGGCTGTTCCACTTGGCCTGGGTTTTGAGGCCATGACGTATCGTCTCGTTGCGGACCATGTCTTTTCTTGTTACTTCAACCATCTTCCTCCGATATCTCATTTCTAAGCTTTGGAGCTGACTTTTATGGGCTGTAGTCATTGTCCATGACTCGCATCCATAAGTCAACACTGGAACATAGATGGAGCAGCATTCAGCCATCTTCGACTTCTTGCACATTTCTCTCGATTTATGGTCTGACAATGTCACCCAGCTGCTGCTCTTCGTGTATCCCTCTTCGGATATCCAACTCTTCTTTGACGCCTTCGGGGTCGGAGTGGCTAAGAAGTATGGCGTCCGCCTCGAATTATAGAGATACCGGGTTCGATTCCCAATAGAGGGAATATAAGTTATGGAAATTTTTTTTCAGAACATGTCAGAACTAATCATGTCATACTCCCCCCTAGTCTCCCGGGTAGTGAGATTGGATGCATATCCTTCTCGGATAAGGGCGAAAAAAATAGGAGGTCCCGTGTGCAAGTTGCGCACGTTAAAAATCCCACGGCAGTTGGAAATCGTAAAGAGTAGGCCATTAGGCCGCTGCCCTGGCAAAATTTAAAAATTAGAAACCTACCCACCAAATATATTTATAGAATGTGTGATTCCTATATACACACATTGGGATTGTCGCTGGGGCTACGGAGTTCGTGCACTGTGCTGAGATCGTCCTTGTGTGATCTAAGGGAGGAGATCGGAGCACTGATAGAGTTGTCCGTGTACAATGAAGATAGTCCTTAAAACCAAACCAAACTTTGACGCCTCCTCTCCAGTCTATGACAGCTCCAAGGTATTTAAAGTAGTTGACCTGCTCCAGGACCTGTTCACCAGCGTAATCTGATATTAGGCTTAAAATTTCCTCTCGAAACTATGGATGAGTGTTTTGGTTTCGATACAAAACATTCAATCTAGTTCTCTAAATTACTAGGTCTTTATATTTTGACGTGCACCAGGTTAAATAACCGTACCTAATTTAGCAATCGTTGAACGGGGCGTGTCTAAACGAGGCTCAATTCTAATCATCACCAACTTTCTCGAAACACTATCGTAGTAACAATAGTTTAAAATAGCTACATTCAGACTCGGGCATTTCACATAGTGAGGCCTCCAAACTGTTTAGGAAGAGAGATAATAAATATTTTAATGTTAAGAAAGGCATGTTACAAAAAGACTGGTTGCTGAATTGATTCACCCTTCTGGTCCCCTTTCTTGTAGGGTCTGGTTACACTATTGGGAATACGATAATTTATGTCACTACTTTTTAAAAACTTTTTTTGTCCCATCGTGTATCAATAACTATATATAAGACATCTACTGGTTCCACGAAATATAATCAAGACATCGACGTACATTACCAAATACGAAACATTCATTTACATGTGTTTAAAAAACAGATACAAAAAAGACATTTAGACGTTATTATCACGAAATGAAAATGCTAATCCGAGCAGCGTTTCACTTTCATTATTGAATTTTGCGTGTATTTTAATTATGCTATCAATTACGTACGTTTTATATGACAAAGTTGCCTCCTGCGGAAAAAAATACCAAGATTCCAGATCGAAATCAGGAAGCGTCACACTCCAGTCAACCCAGTTGTAAATGGGTATTTGATTCTGCTATTGAGTTAAGGAAAGCAAAAACAGCGAGGAAGGGCCGCCCCAACTCATAAAGCTGAATCTATTATAGTGAAGTCTCTAACACTTCACCCTCTACGACAGTTTCTGTCATGTGACTATCATCTATGCTGTCATCTGTCATATTGATATCATCATCACACCACAGCTTCCACAGGAGCATAGGCCTTCAACAAACTTACGCCAGTCACGTGCCATCAGCTCAAGGTCTTTCTGTCTTCTTCATCCCTGTCATGTCAATCTCCAGTTGTCTTCTTCTTGCGTTCCTTGGTCCTCTCTTGTGTGTTCTATTGATTTGTTAGCTTCTTCTTCTCATCTCGTGTTCCACTGGTACTTGTCTGGTTTTTGTCATGAGTTCCACATTAGTGATCTTGTCACACCACTCCAATCTTTCAATTCTATGTAAGTTAGCATTTATGAACGTATGTATCTTTGGTATATTTTATCCTCCGTAATCTCTGTCTTTCAGAGCTATACAATATGACTGACGTAACATTTTAATTGAAGATTCTAATTTTTGTGGGCTATCGAAATTTAATCATATATACATTTAATAAAACGCTTTAGCTATGTCAATGAATTTTACCAGCGTTGCTGTAGTGCAGACATAATGCTCCGCTCAGAAGACAAAGTAGAGGCACTGTGAACGTCATCATGAAGAACAATCTCAAGGACGGCCAAAGATGTCAACCTGATGTGACTACGTTGTTTCCAGGATGAACTATCTGCCTGTGCTGTTTACGCCTTTATAAAGAGTGGCACATCCGGAAATGTGGGTCCACAATGTCGGTCACACGCATTAAAAAACAAATTTGAACAGAAGTGCCCTGTGATGTACGAAAAACATATCTGCTACGCACAAACAGTGGCAAGTTCAAGGTCTTTTATTTGTTTTTTTGACGGATGATTTATTCAACAGCTGGTGGGTTATAATTAAGATATTATAGTGTCAGCAATTTGGTTTAGTTTGGTTTGGTTTTAAGGACTATTTTTATTGCACACAGACAACGCCATCGGGGCTTCGATCTCTTCCCTAAGATCACACAAGGAAGATCTCAGCACAGATGACGAAATCCGTAGCACCGGCGAGAATCCCAATGTGTGTATATAGAAATCACACATTCTATAAATATATTTATGTCAGTAATTTAAGACAGTAGATTCAACTACCGCTTAAAAAATTATTCCTCCTTGACAATTAATGTTTCTCAGATAAATGGTTCGATTCCCGGTGAGCCTATCAATTATATTTCTTTTCTTAGTTCTGGTGTTATTCTTTCTGTCTAAAGAGTGCCTGTTATTTACCTACACTTATTTATGCCTTTGTTAATATGGCGTTTCACAATAACAGTAGTGTTTATAATCTTGGCTAGCACTCTTTTTTCACTTTATTTTAGTATCCACACTCAGTTTCCACCCTGAATCCCTACTCTGCGTATCCACCCGCGCGTCTCTACTTTCTTCTTCCGCATTTTCTTCTCAAAATCTTTAGTCTGTGTCTACATCATTATTCTCTTACTTTCTTCTTTATCGTTTAGCTTCTCCTCAAAATCTCCAGTCTGTGTCTACAAGTCTCAATCTCTACTTTCTTCTTTATCGTTTAGCTTCTCCTCAAAATCTCCAGTTCTAGGTTGAAGGCACAACGAAGCAAATTTTTATTTATTAAAATAAATAAATACAAACTAGTGTGATATCTAACACGCGACATTATCTTCTACTTTCTCCCACAAATTCAAGAGTGTCAAATGGAAAGGAGAAACTTTTTTCTTTTTTTTTTTAAAATTAGCGAACATCAATTAATTTGCTGAAAATAAACATTGTTTGGAAAAAAACACTACAGAACATATAAAACAAAATTTAAAAATACAATAAAAGGGTGAAAGAAGTTGTACCGGGTTATTGAAAAGTTACTTCGTATTTTCAAATTATTATCTCTTCACTCCTGTCCAAATAATTTACATGAAACAAATATCAAAATAAAGAAAATTAACGGTCATTTATTGTATAATATGGCATGTTACATTAACGTTACAACTCAGCGTGAAATCCGATTTGCTCAACACGTGATTTCATTGAGGGCAGCCATTTTTGTTGTCTCTTGTAACGTCAGTTTATTGGCCATTTTAAGATTTTACTTTATTTTATTTTGGTTATGCGAAAAAAATATAATTAAAACAAATAAAATTAAATTAAAGTAAAACTTAGTTGTCAAATGGCAGTTTTTGCTCCTTGTTTTAATTGCAGGTTCCACACATAAGACAAGACAAAATACATAGCTGATTTAAAGGGCTTAGATGACGTCATAGAAAAATGGGGCATATAACATCTTTACTGTTCTTGTTGACATCTTTTTCATTCATTTCCAATGAATACAAATGATGATATTAACATTTAAGAAATAGTGACTTTTCAATCATCCTGTGGAACAAATAGATCAAATCATCATCATCTTCAGGAACGATCTCTATATCGAAGGTCGGCTGCAATGGATCTCCAACGTCTTCTGTCTCTTGCCTTGATGGTGCACTCTGATAACACTATTCTGTCCATCTCTTGATGTTATCTTCCCACTAAACTAATAGAGATGTTTTTCTCCTGCACATTTGTGTCTAACTCTGCCTTATATTATGGTCTTCTGTAAGGTGTTATGTCTTGTTACATAACCAAAATGGCAACCACTAATTAATAGCCAGGAATACACGTGCATGTTCGACAACCCTCTACATTAAAAAGGAAACCGTTGGGACAGTTGGCTACACAATTTAGAAGAGGACACTCAGTGGTTTTACACTTACATATAGGACAACCCTGAGCGTCAGTTTGATATCTGAATCCGCATTTGATAAGGGGACAACTGATTTCTGGACATTTACATCTACACTTTATACAGCCATTGGAGTCCTGTGTAAACTCGTGTGGGCAGGTTTCCGGCAATGGGCACGAATACTCGGGGCAGACAGGTGGTTTACATCTGCAGGTATTGCATCCATTGGAGTCTGTTTCAACTCCATTTAAGCATCCGATAGCAGGGCAGATTAGTGCCGGACAAACAGAAGGTACATTTCGACAAACATTACATCCGTTCTTGTCTTTCTTGTACACATACCGACATTGTCTTAGACGAGGCAAATCAAAGGCTGGGCACGGAAGTCGTGGTTTACACCGACAGGTCGTACAATTATTTTCATCAGTTTGGAATCCGTTAGGACATATCACGTTCCTGCAATTCAGCTGAGGACACAAGAGGGGGTTAGGTTTACAGGAGCACGTGGGGCACCCCATGCGGTCATTTGTCCATATAGTTCCATACGTACATCTGCATTCAACTTGCAGGCATTGAGGTCGCACTGATACTGTTGTAAAAAGAAGGGAAAAAAATATTTAAACAACTGTATGGAACTGGCAAACTCATAATGAAAATAAATTGCTACAGAAACAACTGCTACAAGAGCAGATGCATGTTTTGGTGCAGGCTTCCAGGGAAATGGCGATGATGATTCGTTATTTCCGAAGTATATGCACTTTAAAACTAATTTAAAACTAATACTCAATAAAGATGGATTCAACAGCTATAACCACCAACGATGTTGTAGCTGAAGAAAAAATGATCTTAATGCTATTCACTTCTTCTTCTTCCGTCCTTAGCCACCGACCGTCAAAGCAGTCAGTGGCCATTACGCCTAGTGGCGTCTTAGGGCAACAGCAGATAGGTTTTCTTCGCCATTGTTTCCCATCATGCCTATTGGCGTCTTTAGGGCAACGGCAAATCAATCCATTTGCTGTTGTTTCCGTAATCGAAGTGACTGGCAAACGGGTGATCAGTCCAATGCTATTCACTAATGCTGCACTATTTCCTACGTTATTTTACAGTGCTTATAATATCAGATTTTCGTTTCTGTTATTTCCAAAAGTGATTCTAATTTTCTGTGTGTTAGTACTATGACATAGGACTGACAACGTCATTATATAAAACAAATTGATACAAAAAACTACCGCGATAAGATGACATTAATGGCTTGATACCGGCTTCCTGCAAGCTGCGGTGATGGTTTTCTGCTCCATATGGAGGGGGAAAAAGGGGGGGGGGGATACTTTTACAACTGAGTGTTGTGTTTATATTGCCTACTACTATTGTTGATACAGTGCTAAAATGTTCACTGCTTGCGATTACTTAGCTGGAACAAAAAATTACAACTTTTGAAGCCTGTAATAAAGAAAGAGCGGAACAAAACTGAACACGACCGGACGTAATTTTTATTTCTTCAGAGTAAAGAAATAGGCTGTATTGCCTTCTTACGTTTCTGTCCGGCAATAATTCAGTTCTCAACGTGTTTTCATATTAATACATTATTATTAATAATTATGGAATAGTAACATTGCATTCGGTAATAGAACACATACACACACATGCATACATACACAGACAGATAGAAGGATACAGAGAGAGAGAGAGTGAAAGTGAGAGTGAGTGAGAGAGAGAGAGAGAGAGAGAGAGAGAGAGCAATGAAGTCATGACATATTTTAAAATTAAAGCTCTAATTATGGGTACCTCCGAAATCGGCGAGTATTTGCCTGAATGGCGAGGGACACCTGTCTCTGTACAAGAAATAAAGGGATACTCACGTAAAATCAATGTCAGGTTAGACATAAATAATAACCTGAGATTTCGCCTCGAGTATTAGCGGGCGTACGCAAAAAAAAAAAAAAAAAAAAAAAAAAAAAAAAAAAAAAAAAGCTCTAATATTTAAAAGTAAATACTGTACTCATGAAAACATTATACGAACTAAAACAATGAGACAGGATGGTACATGGCAGGATGGCACAAGACGGGACGGCGCAAGTCCGGGGTGGTTAAAGACGGGATGTCACAAGACGGATGTCACAAGACGGGATGGCACAAGACGGGATGTCACAAGACGGGATGGCACAAGACGGGATGTCACAAGACGGGATTACACAAGACGGGATGTCACAAGGCGGGATGTCACAAGACGGGATGTCACAAGACGGGATGTCACAAGACGGGATGGCTTGGAATGGATGTGCTGAAAGCCCCTGCTCCTTAGAGAGTTGACTGGTAATAAAAGGGAAGTAATTAGAGGACTATGTACGAGGGAAGGTCAAAAAGTAATGCCTCCTATTTTTTATGTATGTAAATACTGCATCGGTGTGCAATTTGTAAATTTAGCAGGATTCCTCAAACACTCTTCTGCACTGTATAGCATTACCAACCTGTTTCAGTAACAGGTGGCACCACTGTAACAGTTTAAAAATGGCTGCCAAAGACGTTCGGTTAAAACAACGTTATGTCATAGAATTCCTCAATGCTGAAGGCGAGACCCCAATTCGCATCCACTGTAGTGGTTTTTGATGTTATAGTATGGTTGTTATGTTACCTAGTGTACTGGATGAGGTCAGCTGTGAAGGCTCCTGAGATAAAAGTTTATGTGAGTTACAGAAGGCCTTTCTGCTACCACTTACGACCTCAAACAGACCTATTCTACTATTATGAATGTTAGCTACGTTAAAAGTCTAGGGTACTGAATTGTGATGTGTAGGTAATAAAATACACAGACACACCACATGTAAATTCTAAGTCTAATAATGATAATAATAAACTCTATGATAAACTGAACTAACACTGGCTTTTAGAATTTAAGTTTGAAAATTTTTTTAAAATTTATTAGTCCTGAACCAATTGTTTCTTTTGGTCAGGACATATGAAACAATATGTATTTATCAATAAAAGAGCATATATATATATATATATATTTAATAATCAAATGAAATTTTTGTACATAGATATATTCTTACATTGGTTAATATTAATAATATCTACAATGTCCTGGGAAAACTAGCACTGGATGTTTAGTTGGGGTGGCGTCATCATGCCCAATCTATGTTTACAAAGTTCATTGTCCTTGACATATGGACTGATATTAGTGTTTATATAACAAGATTTTATTTCTTTATTGATGGTGGACACAGTTGATGAATCTGCAGCAGGCCAGGTTTGCACTTAACTGGCCTGTGACGATGTAGTACAGAATTCTGGTGGCCCACTCCTCTCAGTAGCTGGAGTAA
Organism: Oreohelix idahoensis; assembly: GCA_024509875.1. NCBI lineage: Eukaryota > Metazoa > Mollusca > Gastropoda > Stylommatophora > Oreohelicidae > Oreohelix > Oreohelix idahoensis. The sequence continues at coordinate 127,982 of JAMPIV010018598.1, read as the reverse complement.
AATGTTAGGCTGCACGGGCATCCGCTCTTGTACTTCTACAAAAGCATCTGGCACAATCGTAGTGCCAGATCAGAAACTCTGAAACCAAAATTTGTGCCATGTGTCTACACTCTATTTACTGCACCACTCTTACACACAACACAGCACAACAACATTACACAGATTGGGTCAGATCTCTCTGACCAACTTAGCACATCTCACCCAGTTGTTATCAAATAGTACCAGCTTCCCAAGACTGCATTGCATCCGAAATATGTTCAATAGTTTCCTCTTCCATTCAATAAGGTGGGTGATATGTTCCCACTGATCTCAAATATAGATCCGCCTTCCATAGTCTTAGATAGGTTTTCATGTATTATTTGTTTGTCTCTAGGCCCTGGACTCCTGCTGGGGACCTAGAGTAAGCAATCACTTGTCGTAATCATTTTTCATGATTCGGCAGTATCAATCACTCAAAATATTAAAATAAACAAGATAAATGCTTTTTCCCTTACCACAATTCAGAATTGAGAACACAGTTACTTAGTACTAGCAAAACTCAGCTGAGCTGCTGGCTAGATTAGGGCGTCCCACTGATTTTTATTTAATATTTCCTGGAAATCACCTCTAGCAGTAACGAACTGTGTCAATGGACAGTCTTCTATAAAATGGCACAAGCGAGCGTCTGTCATTCAGTACTATAAAAACTTCTGTCCAATCAACGGACTTCCCCTCTAACTTTTTCAAATATTCAAAATATAAATGTCCAATTTCAGTCCAGTCTCAGTCTAGTATGTAGTATTTTTCTGTCGGTCTGTCCGTCTCAACTTGGCTTTTCTCAAAATTAAACTTGTTTTTGGACGAAACTACAAGAAAAAAAACTACACAAATTTTTGTCTCCCCCTACTTCTAAGATCCTATGCTAGTTATTTTTAGCTACTATCCTCCGACTTTGCCCCTAGTTCAACGCAGTTTGTATTTTGCATTCTTAGGCTCAAGGACGCCAAAATGTAACTTTAGTGAAAATATGTACAAAAAACTGTTCGCTAGTCTGTATTGAACAATACGGTCTTTCGTCAATATCTTCCGTATTATCTGTCCGTCTGTGTAATTAAAAGTATATTATTTCTCTGCTCAAGATGGGCTATCAAACTAGCTAATTGTTATTTTCATAAACTTATTATTAAGAAAAAACCTACTTTTCTCAAGGTTAGTTTTGAAATTTGTTTTTGAACCTTCGTGTACGGCGTTTGCCGCTATATTCAAATTAAAATGACCAATTACGGTAAAACGTCTAAGATACATCTGTTTCTAATAAGAGCTAAGGTCTTTTTTGTCCATTTCCGTGCATTGTGTCAACTAGTGGCGTAATTTTTTCTTTAAACTACAAATTGCGTCTTTTTTTAGCATTTAGATTCAAACACGTGTTCAGACCGTCATAATGATTTTTTTTTCTTTTATCTCCGTTTCCCTCCCGTCTAAAAGGGTAAACCGTTTAGTCTGCATGTTCCAACTAGTTAGTTTCAAAGGCGCTAGAAAGCGCTGGCGTAGGCGAGAATGTATCCTCGTATCTTACGTATAATTTTATCCCTACATATTATCTTACCCGTTATCTTTATAATTGGAGGAATTTTAACGTTGCATCACTGTAATTTTCACCACACATCTCCCCACCTGAGAACATGCACTAATGCAAGTTCCAAGACCAGTGATACACATAGATAAAATTAACTCCTCCCGCCTGCCAACTATTCTAATTTTGATCACAGGGGTGCCTACTGAGGAAATCTGCACGACATTCAGTGACCCTGGGATATATTCAATATTAAACTGATAAGGTTGTAACAATAAAGACTATCTTAACAATCTTGCATTTTCATGCTTGGCCTGAGATAAGAACACAAGTGGCTGGTGATCTGTCTGGACCACAAAAGTCCTACCATACAGATAGATTTGGAACTTTTGTATTGCCCAGATTAACGCTAAACATTCTTTTTCGCTTGTGGAATATCCTTGCTCCGCTTTGTTTAACTTGCGGCTTGCATAAGCGACTGGGTTCAGTTCCCCATTGGGCGAAGAGGACCTTTGCAACAGAGCCGCCCCCAGGCCTACATTACTTGCATCTGTTCTCACCACAAAGTCCTGAGTCAAATCAGGCAATTTGAGAATAGGCTTGCTAGTGAGTTTTTACTTTAACTCTTGAAATGCCAATTTACATTGCGCGGACCAAACAATTTTATCTGGATTTCCCTTGCGAGTCAGATCAGTCAGAGGAGCACATATAGAGTTAAAATCTTTGATATATTTTTGGTAAAACCCACATAACGACACGAATGATCGCACGTCTTTTTTGTTTGTGGTCTAGGGGCTCTCTGCAGTTTTTCCACGTTCTTGGGGTCAAGGGTCATGTTACCCTGATATACAGTGTGTCCCAAGAATTCCAACTCTTTGCATCCAATACAACATTTTGTTGGTCTAGCAGTTAAGTTCGCCTCTGAGCCTATCAAATAACATATTCAGAGAGTTAATGTGTTCTTCAAATGTTTCTGTGGCGACGAGAATATCATCCATGAAATTTGTGATACATGGATTATTCAAGGGATCCAACAATTTGCGCATCATCCTAGAAAATACACTCGGAGCACGCCCACGGCGACCGTTGCCTCAACTGGCTGTGTGTGGTGTACCCGGAAACGGGGCCTCCCAGTACTGAGACACAGTTAAGTCCCCGATGTCATTTATCGGTGCAGAGTTGAGAGAGATGGCTGAGCATCACAATCCCCCCTGTGTTGCAGCATGATGAGAACCCAGAGTTGCACACTGAGCTTGGGGGGAATCACTTGGGCACCAGACTTAATGCTGGCTCTTGACTGGATGGCCGCATGCAGGAGATTTCTACAATGGGGGGTTGGCAGGTGGTGGGTATCTGGAAGTGGCTCTGTGCAGGACGTGAGGATTCCTTGGGTGAGCCCAGAACCAGAGCACAGCATTGTGCAAGCTCTGCATAGTTGGAGAGCCCCCTGGATGACGGGGAATGCACAGTGTGCTACCCCACCTGTCCCCAACTGCTAACTTAGAACCAGAAGTGGGGTCCTCTGTATGCGTGCCAGGCCAGGATAAAATGTCTGGGAAAGAGACTGGAGCTCAGAACTCCCTAGCTCAAAGTTGCAGGATGGCAGGAAAGACAGGGCTATTTTGAAGATAATGCAACCATATTTTCACCATACGAGCTCGGACGCCGCCTCGGTAAACAAGGTCCGCGCAGAGCAGTGACACCCCCAGGCTGCTTGCGAATAGTCTACTACTGGGAACATAAACAGATTAGGGATGAGCCCACTCTCCCGTTGAACAGGTGCTAAAGTCATAGATACTGGGCCAGAAGGCGCACCGGAAACCACAGTATCACGCAACTCGCTTTTTTTTTTTTCTATGGAGAGTACACACTCGGAGCATTTTTCAATCCGAATGGTAGCATGTTGAATTCATAATGTCCTTCCGAGGTGCTAAAAGCTAAATAAGGTCTAACTTCAGGCTTCACTGGAATCTGGTAATAGCCTTTGCTAAGATCCACTTTCGAAAAGTATTTTGCCTTGTTCAATCTGGCAAATAACTGTTTTGTGTCTGGTAATGGATCCACTTGTCCTTCTGTGACAGCATTCAGTTTCCTATAATCTATGCACAGTCTATGTTCCCCAGACGGTTTCATCAACAAAACTACACTGGAGCTAAAAGAAGATTCACTATGTGAAATAATCCCTTCTTTCAACAAATAATCTATTTCCTCTTTCAATGCCTTCTCCTTCGCGAACGGAACAGAATAGGCTGTCATTCAGATTGGGTTTGAGTCTACCAGCTTCATGTCATACTGTAGCAAATTTGTATGTCCTGGTTTATCTGTTAATACATCTGTATGTTCCTCCAGAACCTGTTGAACTCTCTCCCTTTGATTTTTAGTCAGGTGCTTACTGACTTTTACCTGTGCGGCTGTCTCACAGGGATGTAATGGGTATTCATGTGAGGTGAGTGGTTCCTTTTTCATTTTAGTTGCGATAGCCAAGGTCAGTAGGGGGGTGCTTTCCTGGAGTGGTCTGTCCAGATACTTCTTTAAAAGGTTTACATGATATATCTTCTCCTTCCCCTTTTTGTCAATTTTATAGTTTGTTCTAGACACCTTCTCTAGAACAGTATATGGACCTTGCCATCCAATTTGCAACTTATTCTGGCTGCCTCGTAGGAGAAGAAGCACCTTCTCTCCCACAGCTAATTCTCTGTCCTTTGCTTTCCTATTAAAATACGCTGCATGTTTCTTCCTGGCTTGTCTCAAATTATCATTTGCCAGTTTCCATCCAGCTTTCAGACGAGTGGTCAGCTCGTTCACATATTGATATGATGAGGTAACAATCTCTTCTGCTTTCTCATCTGTCCAGGTCCTTAATAATGCTTCTAATGGACCTTTTATTGGCCTCCCAAATAGCAGGGTTGCGGGAGCCATCCCGGTTGAACTATGTGGTACCTCCCGATACGCAAACAACGCGGCGGGCAGAAATTGATCCCACATATCAGGTTTGTCATGTGCCAGCTTCCTCAGGATAGAAATGAGAGTCCCATTGAACCTCTCTACCTGGCCGTTCCCTTGTGGATGGTACGGACTACAATGAAAGTGTCTGGCTTGAAATAGCTTAAAAACGTCTTCCGTTAGTTTCCCCTTGAACTGAGAGCCATTATCAGTCAAGATTTGATGCGGGAATCCTAATCTTGTGAATATTGTAAGTAGTGCCTCTGCTACATGTTTCGAATCAATTGATGGCAGGGCTACCGCCTCTCCTCACATAGAACAAGTGTCCACCAGAGTAAGGATGTAACTGTACCTTCTCTTGGTCCGAGTGAGAGGTCCCACAATATCCACTGCAACCCTCTCAAAAGGTGTTCCCACTATGGGCATTTCCCCTAGTGTTGCAGGAGCAGTCCAATGCTTTGGAGCTACTCTTTGACATTCTGGACAGGATTTGACATATCTTTTTATATCCTCCGTTATCCCTGGCCAGAAGTAATGACAAGCTATACGCTGTCCTGTGGCGCTGATCCCCATGTGACCACTGAAGGGAATCGCATGCCCTAGTTCCATCACTTTATCCCTATATGAAGCGGGAAGAACCAGCTGGTTGTGACCATTTGTTCCAGTTCCGGCCTTCCTGTATATCAATTTGTTCTTCATAAAGTACTCTCCCTTGCTTGGAGGTGTGTGGCATTTGGGCAATTTTTTAAAACATGGCTTGAGTGTCCTATCCTCAGCCTGCGCCTTCATCATCTCTTCTGGATGAGCATTTATAGGTTCACCTTCTTCCTCCTTTTTCTGTGACCTGGTCTGCACTGTCGCCATGATCACAGGTCTCTCGGGATTCCCCAAGAAGACGTATCTACACCCCAATATCAGAGGGTAGATTGGTTCATCTATCACTGCTGCTCTGATTTCTCCTTCCACATAGCGAGTTTTCACCGTTATCCTTGCGATGGGAAGTGTCATGGGTGGTATGTCCTTACTCGCCCCTTGTATTTCCACTGTTTCTGTGGTATACTGACTTGGGTTCACTACGCTAGACTTCACAACTGAATCATAATCCAAACCTGTATCATATGGGCACCTTATGGTTACCCCATTACAAATAACATCCTCACAAACTGGGGGGTGATAAGGTTCCTGCTGTCCATTAGGATTAACCTTTAATCTTTGGTTCCTCGATTTCATTGCAGCAATGTTTGAAGGTTTCCTTTTACAAAATTCGGTGTTATGGCTGTCTTTCTTACACCATTTGCTCCATCTCTTTCCTTGGTTAAAAGGTTTTCTTTCATTATATTTTTGGTCATTGAACTGTGAGTTTAGATCACGATAATCATTTCTTGGCCTATCAAAATTTGTCCTGCCTTTATTACCTTGTTCTCTGGTATCAAATTTACTAAATTGCTGTGGAGCTTTAAAATTTTCTACATGCTTCTTTTTAGTGCCACTTACCTCTGCCTGGGCTGCCCGATACCTCTCAGCGACATTCAAAACCTCCCCCAACCTCTCTGCACCTTGTTCCATGAGAAATTTTCTCAGATCTGGAGCCATGGACTCTCTTAATTGCTCTATCATGATCATCTCTTTGAGATCTTGGGTCTTCCCCAGAGCAGTCCATTTCTCCAAATAGGTTTCCAGTCTGGCAGAGAATTGGTGGTATGTCTCCCCAGACAACAGTTTGGCATTTCTAAACTTCTTACGATAAAATTCACCATTCTTTTCATATCTCAATAACAAAGCCTGCTTTAGCATGTCATAATTGTCTTGGTCGTCTCTGTTCATCTTAGCAAAAACTTCATAAGAAGTAGCTCTAAGCCCTTGGGATAACTTAAGACTCCACCTCTCTCTCTCTAACCCATACGTAGTAGCTAATAGTTCAAATCTACTGAGGTACCGCTCGATGTCATCGTCTTTCTCAACAAAATGGTCTAAATGAAACCCCATAGCTGAGGTTGAGGCTCCCTGACTAGGCGTAGCATCTGAGGCAAAAGGGCTGGCACCATTTTCAGGAGCATGGCCTTGTAATTCCAGCTCCCTTAGTCGTAATTCGTGCTCCCTTTGCAATCTTCTATCTTCTGCTTCCCTTTGCTGTCGTTTTTCTTCTGCCTCCCTTTCGGCAGTCAATCTCTTATTTTCTGCTTCTAATTGGAGCCTTTTAATCTCCCTATCTGCCTCCAATGTCTTAGCCTCTTTGTCAGCCTCAATCTGCAGCCTCTTAAGTTCTTTATCAGCCTCAATTTGTAACCTCTTCTCTTCAGCTAACCTCCTGTCTTCCCTTTCAATATACTTGTCACATTCTGAAGTTACATACTGAATTAAAACTTGACCCTCCATGTTCATCTCCTTCGCCGTCAGCACAGCAGCCGATCTAAATTTTGCTAGATGTGCCATACTAAATCACACAATTTAACAATAACTAAGGTAAACAACAAAGTGTAATGACCAAGGTAATATATTAATTAATTAATCACCACTGGCTGTGAAGATTCATCAACTTTTACTTTCCACTTTTTATTTTAGGGACACTTTTAAAGTTATTCACTTATGCCCCTAATAGTTTAATTCCCGGACCAAGAGACCCTAATATCTTTGATAAACTTAATCCCCGGACAAGACCCCAATATTTGTAGTGGTTTTTGATGTTATAGTATGGTTGTTATGTTACCTAGTGTACTGGATGAGGTCAGCTGTGAACGATCCTGAGATAAAAGTTTATGTGAGTTACAGAAGGCCTTTCTGCTACCACTTACGACCTCAAACAGACCTATTCTACTATTATGAATGTTAGCTACGTTAAAAGTCTAGGGTACTGAATTGTGATGTGTAGGTAATAAAATAAACAGACACACCACATGTAAATTCTAAGTCTAATAATGATAATAATAAACTCTATGAGAAACTGAACTAACACTGGCTTTTAGAATTTAAGTTTGAAAATTTTTTTAAAATTTATTAGTCCTGAACCAATTGTTTCTTTTGGTCAGGACATATGAAACAATATGTATTTATCAATAAAAGAGCATATATATATTTAATAATCAAATGAAATTTTGTACATAGATATATTCTTACATTGGTTAATATTAATAATATCTACAATGTCCTGGGAAAACTAGCACTGGATAATTAGTTGGGGTGGCGTCATCATGCTCAATCTATGTTTACAAAGTTCATTGTCCTTGACATATGGACTGATATTAGTGTTTATATAACAAGATTTTATTTCTTTATTGATGGTGGACACAGTTGATGAATCTGCAGCAGGCCAGGTTTGCACTTAACTGGCCTGTGACGATGTAGTACAGAATTCTGGTGGCCCACTCCTCTCAGTAGCTGGAGTAAAATGTTAGGCTGCACGGGCATCCGCTCTTGTACTTCTACAAAAGCATCTGGCACAATCGTAGTGCCAGATCAGAAACTCTGAAACCAAAATTTGTGCCATGTGTCTACACTCTATTTACTGCACCACTCTTACACACAACACAGCACAACAACATTACACAGATTGGGTCAGATCTCTCTGACCAACTTAGCACATCTCACCCAGTTGTTATCAAATAGTACCAGTTTCCCAAGAATGCATTGCATTCGAAATATGTTCAATAGTTTCCTCTTCCATTCAATAAGGTGGGTGATATGTTCCCACTGATCTCAAATATAGATCCGCCTTCCATAGTCTTAGACAGGTTTTCATATATTATTTGTTTGTCTCTAGGCCCTGGACTCCTGCTCGGGACCTAGAGTAAGCACTCTCTTGTCGTAATCATTTTTCATGATATGGCAGTATCAATCACTCAAATTATTAAAATAAACAAGATAAATGCTTTTTCCCTTACCACAATTCAGAATTGAGAACACAGTTACTTAGTACTAGCAAAACTCAGCTGAGCTGCTGGCTAGATTAGGGCGTCCCACTGATTTTTATTTAATATTTCCTGGAAATCACCTCTAGCAGTAACGAACTGTGTCAATGGACAGTCTTCTATAAAATGGCACAAGCGAGCGTCTGTCATTCAGTACTATAAAAACTTCTGTCCAATCAACGGACTTCCCCTCTAACTTTTTCAAATATTCAAAATATAAATGTCCAATTTCAGTCCAGTCTCAGTCTAGTATGTAGTATTTTTCTGTCGGTCTGTCCGTCTCAACTTGGCTTTTCCCAAAATTAAACTTGTTTTTGGACGAAACTACAAGAAAAAAACTTCACAAATTTTTGTCTCCCCCTACTTCTAAGATCCTATGCTAGTTATTTTTAGCTACTATCCTCCGACTTTGCCCCTAGTTCAACGCAGTTTGTATTTTGCATTCTTAGGCTCAAGGACGCCAAAATGTAACTTTAGTGAAAATATGTACAAAAAACTGTTCGCTAGTCTGTATTGAACAATACGGTCTTTCGTCAATATCTTCCGTGTTATCTGTCCGTCTGTGTAATTAAAAGTATATTATTTCTCTGCTCAAGATGGGCTATCAAACTAGCTAATTGTTATTTTCATAAACTTATTATTAAGAAAAAACCTACTTTTCTCAAGGTTAGTTTTGAAATTTGTTTTTGAACCTTCGTGTACGGCGTTTGCCGCTATATTCAAATTAAAATGACCAAATACGGTAAAACGTCTAAGATACGTCTGTTGCTAATAAGAGCTAAGGTCTTTTTTTGTCCATTTCCGTACATTGTGTCAACTAGTGGCGTAATTTTTTCTTTAAACTACAAATTGCGTCTTTTTTTAGCATTTAGATTCAAACACGTGTTTAGACCATCATAATGATTTTTTTCTTTTATCTCCGTTTCCCTCCCGTCTAAAAGGGTAAACCGTTTAGTCTGCATGTTCCAACTAGTTAGTTTCAATGGCGCTAGAAAGCGCTGGCGTAGGCGAGAATGTATCATCGTATCTTACGTATAATTTTATCCCTACATGTTATCTTACCCGTTATCTTTATAATTGAAGGAATTTTAACGTTGCATCACTGTAATTTTCACCACACACACGAACGTTTGAAGAATGTTTATGGAGATTCAACAGTGGATGTTAGCACTGTCCGACGTTGGGTACATCGTTGTGACGAAGCTAAAGTAGGTCAATCCTCAATGGCTGACGCAAAGCGGACTGGCCGTCCGTCTACAGCAGTGACTCCACACAACATTCATCGAGTTGATGGCATCATTCGTGGTGACCGTCGGGTAACACTGGATGAACTTTCTTCCATGTTGTCCATTAGTAAAGGCAGTGTCCAGAACATCATTAAAGACCTGGGTTATTCAAAAGTTTGTGCATGGTGGGTATCCAGAATAATGACAGACAGACATAAAGAAACAAGGAAAACCATAGCCATCAACCTCCTGCACCGTTACGAAATTGAAGGCGAAGAGTTTTTATCGAATATTGTGACAGGTGATGAGACTTGGGTTCATTTTTTTGAACCAGAATCCAAGAGGCAGTCAATGGAATGGCATCACACAACATCGCCGACAAGAAAGAAGTTCAAAAGTTCACCATCTGTAGGGAAAGTTATGGCCTCCGTGTTTTTTCTTCTCTCTCCCTGCCTACCTCCTACAACAGATCCAGAGGAGTCAGACAGTCTATAAACTATATATATATATATATATATATATATGTATATATACATATATAAAACTACATATATAAATACATATTTATATATATATATATTACCACTCACGTGCACACACACACAGTTGACGACATATAGACGCACACACGTGGGAAAACTATAACAATGATTATACAGATAATTTGGAACGAGCTGACCAACGCGCTGATTAAGTTCAAGAGAAATTTTAATTATCATCTAAAATTTCATCACAACACATAAACATTATATCAAAGCATATACAACTAGTCATAAAGTCAAGAAAGATGCTACAAGAATGATAGACCCAAAGTATGAACCTATCCCTCGATGTTTAGCCCACAGTTCTGTTAGGAGAAAAGTGATAGCCCAAAAAGTCACTTATACATTAGCGGTAATCTAATGATTTTCCCCTTTTAAAGGTATGAACAGACTTAGATATTAGTATGATCTATCCTAAGGAAAAGTATCTTGTTTGCAACAAAACTTGCATCAAGAAATTTACAAAAGAGGGTGAAATTTGGTATACCATAAAAAAAAGAGTCATTAGTTCCTGCTTTCTCTCGGTTTATTCATCAGGGCCCTGACTCACACAACCTTACCTACAATCGTGCTGCTGTTCGCCGTCTGGCGCACGTTATGACACAATCTGTTTTATCGTTTGATGAAGAGGATACCCAGCTCTGCAGATCTTGGTTTCATCCAATTTGTCCGGGGAGCGTCCTCTTCAGGCGATAATTTCGTTCAGATTTTAAGTTAGTGTCACTTTATCAGTTCAATTAAGAATTAGTTTTCAAGCGGGCTCACAGGATCAGAATCACGAGGTTTCCACTACTTAGGAACAATGTCAGGTTTGTAACTTCGATCAAAAAGTAAAATTCTTGGTCACACCACAAATTGACATAATTTGCGGAACGTTACTGTTTGTAATAGTTGACTTGCCACAAGGGCTGAACTGTACTTAAGTTTTCTCAGGAAGAATAAAATCTGGCGCAATAGGCCCTTTATGTCATTTCACCTTTAAAGTCTTGTAAAGATTTGACACCAGTCTTTTAAGGAGAATGTTTTAGTTCTTCACAGATATTACTCATCAGTACTTAACGCTGGCAAAGTTTGGGTTAACCCCAGTTTTCAGTGCATAGGGAAGAAAAACCACATATAGAATACTATACATACTATGTACTTGTTATAACTTACATTTTAACTGCAAGCGTACAGCTTGACTTATCATTTAAAACTTCCCGTGAAATAAGTTATATTCATAAAATCAATCATCATGAATTAGGAATACATACGTATCCCGTCAATACTCAAGATGTAGCAATGCAGTTATAAGTTAGTTTTAAAAAATATTCTCGTCTGATTATTTAGCAGTTAAATTTAATTCCTTCTAGCTACCTGGTTTTAAGCTAGAAATTATAATTTATTCTGCTTTTCACTGAAACACGTCAGCTAGAGAATATACCAGACTTATAAATTAAGCACTCTGCACAAAAATCTAACTAGTGAAATAAGCGATTTAACACTTTAAACACTTCACCAAATACTAGATGTAATATATTTACCTCAACACAGAACTACTAAGAACTAAAACCACTTCGACCAACTAATGCCCTCTATCATCAACAGAGATACTTAGAAATCAAACATTCAATTCGACCAACTAATTGCTTCTATAACAGAGATTCTTAGGGCTTGAACGTAGGTTGTTCTAGTCTAACTGCGAAGTTACTGAGTGCGTGAAGTCAGGTTTCCAACTCTAGTTATATCTATGAAACGGACAAAGATGTGCGCTATTTCCAAAACCACGCAATAGCCTCCCCTTCTCATTACACCTACGTACCTTAGACGCTGGACATAACATGCCAAACGCGTCTTAGACACCTCACGCTACGAAACTGTCTGAGAGTGCCGTGACAGAGGAAATTACCAGGCAAATGTCTCATTCTGCGCCGTGCAGATGACGGTTATCACACCTCACGCCGGAGAAACGTTCGTGACAGGTGAAAATGCTAGCCAAAAGTCTCCTCCTATGTCTGAGTATGAAACATAATCCCACATCTCGTCTGACTGACATCTACGTAATAGAATGCGTATCAGTATGAGAAAGAAAAACGGTAAAGTGAGAATGGGAAAGAAAATATTTTTCGCAACCGAACGAATGCGAGAATATAGGAAAAGGATATAAGAGCGATAATAAAGTAGAGGACATGGGTAGAAAAAGAAAGAAAGAATATAGACAATTTATTGATCATAATCTCTATGCGACACAGGGAAACACGGTGAATTCAGACCGTTACATTGAAACTTTGAAGAAGCTTAGAGGTCGTCTTCGGCGACTTTACCCATTAAAAGGTCAGAGAACTGCACTACTGTTGCACGATAATGCCACGCCACACACCGCTAAAAGCACGATTGATGCGTTTGCAGAATTTGGCTGGACATTATTACCACATCCCCCTTACAGTCCCGATCTTGCACCTTCTGACTTCCATCTGTTCGGACCACTGAAAGAAGATCTTCGCGGACATCACTTTGAGGACACCGAGACCCTTAAACGCGCCGTACGCCAGTAAGTTTAGGAAAAAGGACACACATTTTTACCATGAGGGGATACATGTAGAATTATAAAGAGAATTTCGCGCTTGTAGATCTGTGACAGCTAGTCTAGATCGTATACTTACTTAGCCGTTCCTCTTCTACCCTAAGGTGTAGAGCAGTGTTTCTCAAGCGTTGTGCCGCGACACACTAGTGTGCCGCCGAGCCTTTCAAAGTGTGCCGCACACTTTTTTCAAGTTTACTACATGAAATATATTTTTAGGGATCATGTAAAATAAAACTAACATTACAGCTTAAATTCATTCAACAATAATTGGAACTATTAACTGCTTTGAACAAAAATAGATATACTTCAAAATGTCATGACGAAGCATAATGCTTCCACTTGGACCTAAGTAGATTTCTAATGTTTTTGTGTGTAAAATATACCTTCTAATTATTTTAAACAATTAAAACAAAATCGAACAGAGTTTTCTTTATTCTAAAGTACCCACAAATTAGTGTATTTAATTTAGTATATGTCACTGTAATTATTTTATTCAGATGCGGGGTCAGATAGGTGTGCCGCAAAATTTTAGAAAATTGAAAAGTGTGCCGTGAAGACAAAAGGGTTGAGAAACACTGGTGTAGAGGTTTGCTAGACAGAGCATCATTCAATAGTGATGGAAGGCATGGTCCCTGGAAAAAGGGGAAGGGGTTGACCTAGACGACGGTGGATCCAGGACATCACAGAGAGTCTGAACTTGTCTTTGGCTGATGCGTTCAGAGCAGCTGTAATGGAGACAACGTTCTGGAAAGAATACGTCACATGATGATGATGACCTGCTCCAGGACCTGTTCTCCCGGCATAATCTGATGTTAGACAGTAAACGCGTCTCGAAAATGTTTAGTACATGCAACTGTTTCGATATTACACATTCAATGTAGTTCTACCTAAATTACTAGGTCTTTTAAATTTGGACGCTTGCACCATTAAATAAACGTTTTTATTTTTTTGTCTTGGTTGAACGGAGCGTGTCTAAACGAGGCTAAATTCTAATCATCAACAACTTTCTCGAAATACTATCGTAGTAACAATAGTTTAAAATAGCTACATTCAGCCCCCACCCCTCCCCCCCCTTTCCTCCTCCCCCCCTCCCCCCAGAAGAGGCTCTGGCCATTTCACACTGTTTAGTAAGAGGGATAAAACATATTTAAATGTAAAGAAAGGCATGTTAAAAAGGCTGTGGTGAGCCCTGCCCCCCCCTCCTCCCCCGTGAGGTGATGCCCAGGCCTAATCGCCCTGCTGGTCTCTTCTTGTAGAGTCTGGTTATACACTTGGGAGTACGATAATTTATGTCAGCGCTTTTTTAAAACTTTTTTCCCCCTTCGTGTATCACTATCTACATATAAGACATCTACTAAATGTAATCAAGACATCGATATACATTACCAAATACGAAGCATTCTTTTACACGTGTTGGAATTTAAAAAAACATACAAAACAGACATTTAGACGTTATTATCACGAAATGAAAAGACTATAACGATCAGCGTTCATTTTCATTATGAATTTTCGTGTATTTTAATTATGTAGGCTATCATCTACGTACGGTTGTAGCTTCTGCCTCTTGCGGAAAAAAATACGAAGATTCGAGATCGCAATCTGGAAGCGTCACGCTCCAGTCTACCCAGCTGTTAATTGGTTCTGCAAATGAGTTAAGGAAAGCAAAGGTAACGAGGAAGGGAGCTGGGCGCCAGAACTCATAAAGCTGAATCTATTATAGTGAAGTCTCTAACACTTCACCCCCTACGACAGTTTCTGTCATGTGACTATCTTCTATGCTGTCATCTGTCATATTGATATCATCATCCCTCCACAGCTCCCACAGGAGCATAGGCCTTCAACAAACTTATGCCAGTCACGTGCCATCACCTTAAGGTATTTCTATATCTTCTTCATCCCTTTCATGTCAATCTCCAGTTGTCTTCTCCTTGCGTTCCTTGGTCCTCTCTTGTGTCTTCTATTGATTTGTCAGCTTCTTCTTCTCATCTCGTGTTCCACTGGTACTTGTCTGGTTCTTGTCATGAGTTCCATCCACATTAGTGATCTTGTCATACTACTCCAATCTTTCAATTCTATGTAAGTAAGCATTTACGAACGTATGTATCTTTGGTGTTATATTTTATCCTCCGTATTCTCAGTGTTTTCACAGCTGTATGATAGGACTGACGTAACATTTTAATTGAAGATTCTAATTTTTGCGTGCTATCGAAATTTCATACATATATACATTTAATGAAACGCTTTAGCTATGTCAGTTAATTTTACCAGCGTAACTGTAGTCCAGATATAATGCTCCGCTCAGAAGACAAAGTAGAGGAACTGTGAACGTCATCATGAAGAACAATCTCAAGGACGGCCGATACTGTCAATCTGATGTGACTACGTTGTTTCCAGGCTGAACTATATACCTAAATGCTGATTAAGTTTACGCCTTTATAAAGACTGGCACATCCGGAAATGTGGGTTCTGAATGTCGGCCACAGACGCGCCCTGTGACGTACGAAAACATATTTGCTAAGCACAAACCGTGGCAAGATCAAGATCTTTTATTTGTTTTTGGACGGAGAGATGTATCCTATTCAACACCTGTTGGGTTATAATTAAGATATTATATTGTCAGCAATTTGATGTGGTTTGGTTTGGTTTTTAAGGACTATCTTCATTGCACACGGACACCTCCATCAGTGCTAATATTTCCTCCCTTAGATCACACACGGAGGATCTCAGCACAGTGCACGAACTCCGTAGCACCGGCGAAAATCCCAATGTGTGTATATAGGAATCGCACATTCTATAAATATATTTGGGAGCCGCGCTGGTGTAATGGCTTCGGCGTTGTACTGGCGACCAGGTGTTCATGGTTCAAACCCGGGCGTCGGCGTTTGAAGAAATGTTTACGGCCGGAAATTTGACTGAATAGCCTGAACGGCTCCTGTGATAAACCCTCTGTGGATGGGAAGGAGCGAAGCTCCTGACCGGGTTGGAAGGAAAGTCCTCAGGTTCCCCAGCC
The DNA here is from genome assembly GCA_024509875.1 of Oreohelix idahoensis. Taxonomy (NCBI): domain Eukaryota; kingdom Metazoa; phylum Mollusca; class Gastropoda; order Stylommatophora; family Oreohelicidae; genus Oreohelix; species Oreohelix idahoensis. The sequence continues at coordinate 112,241 of JAMPIV010018598.1, read as the reverse complement.
TCGCAATGACATGTCATTGGGCCGAAGGGGCTGAAAGCCCAAGTGCCACTGGTTAAAGGAAAAAATAAATAAATAAATAAATAAATAAATATATTTATGTCAGTATTTAAGATAGTAGATTTAATTACCGCTTAAAAAAATATTATTCCTCCTTTACAATTATTGTTTATCAGGTAAATGGAGATGTTTAATTGTGAGTGTCTTTTCCTCACATAAAGTGGTTGATTCTGCATATTTTATTTCGTTTTTTTGTTTGTGTTATAAAAGAAGAGGGGATAAAAGCTGAGATACGTGGGTAGGGGATTTGACTTCTTCATAGCTTATTGGTGTCTGGGCATTGCATTTTATTTATTTATATTTATTAAATGAATTATGAAGGGAAATAGGAATTATCTAATTGCGCTTTTGTATTTGCCGTAGAAACGAAGTTGCGGCGTAATAAACTATCTTGGTTCAATAGAGTGATAGGGAGCTAAATTTAAGTAAATGATTTTGTTTCAAGATATGTAAAAGATTTAACCTATGATTGTGTAGTTGGATGAAGTCAAGTACACATCTCCTCACATGCGTGGTAATCAGTTACTGTTGAGTTCTTTTCTGAGCGCCAGTCGGAGTGATTTTCTCCCTCAACTGAATGATGTTAAATGCACTTCTCCGTAATAATTCGTCTTGTCTGTTTACCTGACTATCCCTGCTGAGAGAGTAGACAGGTGATGCAATATTGACCGACAGTCATGTTGGTAAAATTCTCGTGTACCAAACATTGGGCGCGACGGATTAATACCAGCAAGTTTATTTAGCGCCGATATGACTATTGTTATTCACTAATTACTGTCGTGAAGAGTCACAACCCAGATGGTTAAACGACGGTTGGTGTTTGCTCAAGGTCGGGGAGATAAAATATCCGTCTGTGGACATATTACAGACATGCACCTGCAAAACGGAATGTTGTAATAGCTTCCGGACATAAATGTTACGAAGACAGTATTTGTGATAATGTACAATGGATGGGTTTGAAAAAAAAAATCGAAAAAAGGTGATTCGTCTTACGAGGACAAAAGACAAAGAAAATAGTCTACGTTACGGCTACAAGGCCTTCGTCAGGAAAGGAAAGAAAGTGAAGGCTAGAAAGGACACATAAGAACTTAAATAAATATAAAAATAAAACCTAGGTACTTCCCTGAAGGCAAGGCATCGAAATCCTATCAATATTCGCTGTCCGCTGATGGACGCGTGGCTGAACAGGAAGTGACTTCCGCCGCCGGATGTACACAATACATACTAAGAAACTAAAAACTAAAAAACGAAACCGAACAATAAACTACCCAAACGTAATAAAAGTGGGGACTGGAAATAGAAGAGGACAAAATGAGTGGGAGATAAATAAATATGAAATAAAAAATCAAAACAAATTAGAAAGTGTATATTCATACATATTATGGAGGATGTCATAAAAATAGAAGAATAGGATAAGAGAGGAAAGAGTCAAAATAGAGCAAGAGAGGAACGGGTGACCTCTGACAAAGGTGTGAAAAGTGTTGAGACCGGCTGGTTTTAGACACCCCATGCGGTGGATAAGACGGTTCTCAAGCTGTTCTCGGCTGGCAGTGTCAGAGGAGCAGGATCGGATCACTGTGACCTGGATGTCGATGGGACCATGGTGGTCAGGACCATTGAAGTGTATGGCAACTGTTGTGGACTTTTGCTGAGCGATGTCATTTAAGTGCTGGCTGAATCTGTCCCCAAGTCGTTTGCCTGTTTGGCCAATATAGGTTTTGCAGCAACGTTTACATATGATCGTATAAATGACATTGCGCGATTCAAACGTGAAGCTACTAGTGATGGTGTACGTAGCCTTAGGAAAGGACACCTTCTGGGTTGAGATGACATGCTTGCACGTGTTGCATAGTGTCCGACCACAGGGTAGTGTGCCAAAGTGAGTGGCATTCTCCTTTGGGAGACGGCTGTGAACAAGAAGATCCTTCAAGTTCTTGTCGCGTCTATATGCCACCAAAAGTGCTTCACCGAATACTTCGTGGTTCACAGGCTCTGCTTGGAGGATAGGGAGGTGGCGGAAAAGGATCTATTTGACAGCAGTACTGTGAGAGTGATGGGTCAAGATTAATTTGGACCGGAGTATTGTTGCCATATCTGATGCTCCAAGTGGCCCATGAATAGACAGGCATAGCTAGGACCCATCTTCGTTCCCATGGCAACACCACTAATTTGGTCAAAAAACTGACCATTGAATTCAAAGGAATTCAGTTGAAGGACCAGTTCAGCAAGACGGAGAAGAGTGTCAGTGGATATAGAAGGGCAAGTGCGCTGGTCCAGAAAAAACCGAAGAGCTTGGTGACCATCAGAGTGGGGAATAAAGGTATACAGAGAACAGACGTCTAACAAGAAAAGACGGTAGGAGCGGTCTGCTTGGAGTCGGATAGAGGAGAAAGTTGTAAGAGCATGATTGGTGTCTTTGATAAAGGAGGGAAGATTTTCAACGATAGGCTGGAAAATGCTATCGAGGAAGTCGGAAATGTGTTCAGTAGGACAGGAACATTCTGAGACAATAGGTCTTCCAGGGTTGTCGATCTTATGAATTTTGGGGAGCATGTAGAATACAGGCTTGCCCAAAGAGCTGTCATGAATCCTAAGATGAGATGCTTCGGGAGGAAGCGCATTACTAGAGATGAGCTGTTTAATGGTGTTGTGTACAATGCGATTGTTAGAGACAGTCGCATCGCTGGTCCTGGGCCTGTAAAAAGAGCCATTGGTCAACTGGTTGTACCTTCACTTAGGTACAAGTCCTTCTGCCAGACGACAATGGTTCCTCCCTTGTCAGCCGGTTTGATGACAATGTCGTCTCTACGGCGAAGAAGGGAGAGAGCACGGGACTCTGCCGAAGTGAGATTGGAATAATGCAATCTACGAGGGCGGAGCTGCTGAATGTCGTGGATGGTGTTCTTGATATACAGGTCCAGGGCATGAGAGGCCCCAGGTTTAGATGTAAAGGGAGGTTTAGTAGAGTCAGAAAAGCGTGCGAAGATGTCGGATTCAGCCTGAGACTGCGGAGTGCTGTCTTCCTCTCTAAAATGGAGCTTCAGCCTCATGCGGCGGTGAAACCGATGAACATCCTGGAGGAGATTGTATTGGTCTAGGGTCGGACGAAGAGGAACAAATTTTAGGCCCTTACTGAGAACAGAGCGCTCTCCCTCAGAGAGGGGTAGATCTGGGGGGATGCAGACTACCTGAGTGCATGATGGAGTGGAGAATGGAGGGGTAGCTTTGGGGGTAGGGATGAGACGGGATAGTTTATGGTGTTTAGACGTGGAAAGGGACTCATGCAGCTGCCGGTTCAGTGTGTGGATAGATGTGCGTATCATAGAATAGAAAGGGAAGTTGTTGGAGGTGAGACAACGTAAGCGAAGCAGAAGCTGGGTCTGTTGGGCACTGAGGTCTGATAAAAGGCGGGAGTGACTGGCGGCCACTAAGCGCATACGCTGAAAGCCACATCTGGTCTCAATTCGTTGTAGGAGACGTTGTTCCCTAGGATTGAGTGTACCAGCAGATGGATGAAAATTGGAAGAGAATCCATTAGGAAGAATTTTGTGGTGGAGGCAGGTGTGAATAAATTGGAGATGAGAGGTGAATCTAGTTTTCTTGAAAGTAACGAACTCAAAGTCAATAGGGACACGGGATATATCAGGAGGTAGGGAGCTAAAGCTGGTGGTGACCGACACACGGAGAGAGTTGATAAAATATTTAAGAGAGGCATAGTGGGGAAAAGTAAAACGTCCAGAAAATAAAAAAAGTAAAATATGAAATAAATAATAAATAAAATATAAAACGCTAAATGAAAATAGAGATTAATGAAACAATAAATAAATTGGGTAGAGTGCGGTAATATAAGGTATGAAGGAAGAGTAGGGAAATACGAAAATAAATAAATAAATAGGATATAAAATAATATGCAATACTGAAAAAAAGAGATAGGATAGGATCAGGGAGATAAGCAGGATAGGTAGATAGAGATACGAGATAACAGAGACACGGTGAAGTCAAAAAATATATATAAAATCGATGAAGTTGAGGGGAACTGCGGTAAGACGTGGAGTACAATGGATGGGTTTGAAAAAAAAATCGAAAAAAAGGTGATTCGTCTTACGAGGACAAAAGACAAAGAAAATAGTCTACGTTACGGCCACAAGGCCTTCGTCAGGAAAGGAAAGAAAGTGAAGGCTAGATAGGACACATAAGAACTTAAATAAATATAAAAATAAAATGTGATAATGTAGGGAGTTGTAGTGCAATCATTACCTCAAATCGACGGATATACCAAATCCATATTTGGAAAGTGACCTTTTAAATAACACGCAGAATTTTTCTATGAGGAAGTTTTTTGAATAGACTCCATCAAACCACGCATGATTGTAAGTATTGGCTGGCATTCGAGATGTAAACATAACAACATTTCTGATTGTAGACCGGTTTAATAGTAAACAACAACGTGCGTGGGACGAACGTTGCAATATAACTTGACACTTTAGTCAGTTGAAAGCACTGACAATTTCAACTCGTCAAGAGACCAGCCAGACAGCTAGAGTAAAGGATAAGATCAGAATTCCAATTTAAAATTCTATATTTTACATTATTAACACGTTATATATATATATATATATATATATATATATATATATATATATATATATATATATATATATATATATATATATATATATATATATATATATATAAATATATATATATATATATATATATATATATTGACATGTGAATATTAATATGTGAAAACTGCTAGTGGATGTTCAAATCATATGAGGCTGGCAACCTCAGCATATATAATAATGATTTCATGAACCACCACTGCGAGGGCTGGTGACTGCTTTATGCAGGTTTCTTTTAGAGAACCAAAAGCAGAGGTAGTCCCCAGTTCTATATGGAGCTGGAAGTGAATGATGAGAGAAATGATGTACAAACATATTATATTGTTAACCTTTTCAATCAAGGTAGCAGTAAATGTAAACCTATTCAATTTAAATGTAATGAAAGTTTTCCACTCACTGAGATTAAGATTAATTCTCAGAAGGTAAAGTTCTGAGAAGACAGGATTTAAACGGGATAGTGAATGAGTGAAAGCGACACATTCTGTGAGAGAATCAAGGGCTATTCTATTAAGAATGCCTGATATCTGCAGACACATCCAAGAACACGTTTCTCACAATCAGGGAAGTTCACAATTGTGAAACTGAAAAGGAATGTTTAGTAGAAAGGTAATCTGTATCTCATATATATAGTTATATCTCTATATATCTTGTCACGTAGATAGATAATTTATTTTACCATTTCGTTCCATATGTTATTAACTCTTTTAATGTTCTGTTTTCCTAGACATTTTGTATTCTTATTTTCTTTCATTTTCTCCTTCTCAAACCCTACCCGAGGTGTTTACGTTCTGGCTTTCAGTAGAAATCCCCCACTGGTCAGAAACGGTCAGCGTAGCGGTAATATTACATACACGCACCTGATCCGTCCAGGGGAATTTCTCTGGTCGCTTTAAAACGTTTGATCACGAGCGGCTGGTACCCTTTGAGGCCTGGGTAACCGTTTCATCTTCGAAACAAGGGGGAGATAACAATCGCGGTCAGTCTCTGGGTTTTGCCCCTTAGACGAGTTAGAGCTCTCATAATATTATGCATTTCTCTACCTGAAGGAACTTTCTTGCGGTTGTTGACTTCTGATGTCTCTAGTATAACCTTTGTCTTACTCTCTTGATTACGCGTTACGCCGATACATCTGTAGAAATATGCAGGCCAGGTGTCCGGGGGGAGCGTCCTTTGTAATCTATAAGAGTAGACGGGTTTAATAAGCCAACACACTCGTGAATATTCCTGGCCCGAGATGGACCATCATGAGAATTAAGGCACTTTAACAACAGAACTAAATGTTAAGGCCTATCTCTAGTCATTTTTCGGGGTGAGTTGACATATCTTATAATTATTATATTATATTCATGTTAGCTTTTATATATATCTGATAGGAAGTGACGTGAATTCATTATGAGGATTTCTCCCGGTAAATTTAATTCAGTGATAATGTAGCGCTGTCTACGGCCTTAGTTAAGTGGTGCTTAAACTGTTACGGTTTATCATGGGTTAAATGTTAAACTTACAATAACAGATACTAGGCGTAGAATCAGTCCACAGATGCTTATCATGGGTTAAGAATAGGCTAAATTAACTGTCATTTCTGTAAGATAATGTCAGGTGTGGATTGTTCACTTAAAACTGAATAGTGAGATGCAGGCAATAACTCTGGATTATAGGAGATAGTCACTTATTCCTTTTTGATAGATATTTTTAGTGGCAAGGGAGAATCATTTTATGCTTACTTGTGTGGCTAGGCACTAGTCTATAACTTTCACAGAAAGCAGTCACCAGGCATAGATATAATTATATCTTATGATTCAGCCACAACTGTATTATTATAGCAAGAACATTGCATTTTCTATGTACTCATTTTGTGGAATGCTAATATATTTCCCCAAGGGGACATACGATTTATTTGTGTAATGTCAAATGCTGTAATCTGTTTATGTAAATTCATTTAATGTTGTAAGATGAATAAGCATATTCATTTAACTGTAACTACAAGGTTAGGTTTCCTGTATGTTGAGATTTGGGAGAAGAGGAGGAGATTTTCTTGTCAGAACATTTAATGACAGGTACATGGGTGTACAAAAGATATTAAGCCTATGCGGGCACATGCTATAATTGATAGAATGGAGGGAGCGGAGCATGACTAGGTTATAAAACATTAGATTGATTTTGTTGTTGCTTGAGGTAAAGGGTGTCTTTTTTGGGTTTCAGTTTTAGGGAGACCGAATCGCTAGAGCAGACTCCAGTCAGGCGAAGAACGTCATATTCTCTTCGATCTAGAGGGTTTCTGAATACCGCTAGCGTCACGAGTAGTCAACCCCGTTCCTGAACCTAAACCTTTTTGTCAACGCCAAGTTACGCTCACGCAGTGCAACGAGCCAAAGCTAAATCTGGAATCACCAAATGCAGTAGTAGTTCTCTACTCGCCTATTGGATTACCAGTCAGAGCGTTGCGGCTTCCAGAATATCAAAACCGCCCAGCATGTCTATAGCAGAATCGGATATCACCCGACTTTGTGTGCCTAAACGGGGCACTCAGCCCAAACCACAGCCAAACCAGTTTAAACAGGATTTACAGCCAAGCAGAGCCTAGCGCCGGATAAGAGCGCCTGGGACTCCGTATCCTCAAGTGACTTCTTCTGGTGTATTTCTGGATACTTAAAACCTCGCACGTATGAGCAGCCATTTATGGACAGAGTTCCAGCCCCCCTCACGCAAGTAGCGGTCACCAACGTATAGCACCTACAAGGAAAGTTGGGTATTTCACTTCATTCATCTTGAAGGATATTTATCCGTAAGACACTTTCTGGAGCTAGCACATTTGGTCCCACGAAAAGCGGACAGGCTGTCGCTCAGTTCGTTTATTTGGTCCGCAGGAGGTAAACAGCGTCTTCCAGTGTTCCCTCGCGCAATTAGGGGTCACCAACGTTTAGCCCGACAAGGAAAGTTTTGTATTTCACTTCATTCACCTTGAAGGATATGTACTTGTAAGACACTTTCTGGAGCTAGCGCCTTTGGTCCCACGAAAGCGGACCCACTGTCGGACAGCTTAGTTATTTTCTCCGTGTTCTACAGGTTTTATGAGTGTTGGTGGTGTGTGTGTTTGTGGGGGTGTATTTGCATTATTGAAGGTTGTTGATGAATTGATGATTATTTGATTATTGATGTAATTTATGCTGTGTATGATGATATGCATTAATTCCATGCTTTTCTTCTTTAATAAAGTTTACACATTTATTAATGCGCTGTTCCCGACCCTTTTCATCCATAATTAAACTTGTTTTAGCTCTTTACTATAATCTCTATGTTTGATAAGAGAAAAGAGTGAGAGCAGGAGGTGCTTAGACAGTAACAGTGAGTTGAGGCTTGGAGAGAGAGATCACTTTGATAAATCTTCTTCCAGGTTGTCTCAAGTCCATCTCCTATTTACACCTTTCTGTGTGTGTAATCTATAACTCTGTCAGTCCACTATCCCTTGTCGATTTCACTACTACTGTCCAACTCGACAAATACTCTACACTTTACTCAACCACGACAATTAACGGGGGCCCGTCCGAGATTCTAGAACCCATCTAGTGCGACATTTAATATGTGCTTGATCCGAGGATGAATCGAAACCCCTTTTGTCAACGACAATTAATGGGGTCTCGCCGCGGAATTTGAACTACATCTGCAGCAATCGCAACAGATGAGGTTGCAGTCTGGTATGAATCTCTCACAAGATTCTATCTTGATTCTTAGAGTTTAGTGTTCTGCAGATTATAGGAATTGCTATCCCTAGACATATCGAACTATTTCTTTTGGGTGGAAGTCGGAACAGCGTTTTTCTCCACAGCAATCATAAATATTAAGTTACATTTATTGTTCATGCTACACATGAGACAGCTGGTAAAGGTTGATGGTATCACTGCTGAGTTTTTGGTTGACAAATCTGACGACTATTGTTGTAAAAGTCAGAAATTTTTTTTTTAAGGGTTAATATTTTTTCAGGAGTAGCTCTTTAATCTGAGATAAGAAGCTACAGATAGTCAGTTACTAGCTTGCATTTGTACCAAGGGAGGGTGTTCATTCGAATGATAGTAACAAATCCTCTCAATAGCTTAGTACTGACAGAACTGGGGTGAAGTGATAGTAATAAGTTTTACATCACATACATTTTTTGGAGTTTTTTTGGGGGGTTTTTGCTTGTCGCAATCAGAGTAGCTACAAACTTTCTTGTTTTTAAAGTTCCCAGGCTAGCCTAGATTTTATTGATTATTAAGTTAATCAGCACCTATTGCACTAGGTAATTAAAATCTCTAGGTTCTATTCTTCTATAGTGTTTGCTCACCCTGATATAATGGCCGATCTAGATAAAGTGCATAGGATTGCCTTCGAGGTAGCTAAGTACATGGAGTACCAGGATAGCGAAATCCAGCCCTTTCTAGAATTTGCAGTAAGCCTGCAGGATCAATACGAGGTAGACAATTGGTTTGACAGCCGTTTAATCCTGGCGTGGTCCTGTAAACAAACTGGGGAGAGTGAAGCATTCACCCGACAGTACGTAGAAGAAGTGATAGAAGATGAGAAGCAAAGGGAAAAGCAAAGACAAGAACGGGACAAGCAATTGGAAATAAAACGACAAGAACGGGACAAGCAATGGGAAATGGAGCGACAAGAAAGGGACAGAGAAAGCCAAGAAAGGGACAGGCTACACCAAATCAAATCAGAATGAATGAACTGGATAGCCAAATCCGGAGGATGGAAACAGATACTAAATGTAGTCACTCTAGTTCCCCTCCTACTGCGCCCTTGTCTGACAACGCCCCTGTAAACCTTGCGCCCATGAAAGATAACTTGCCTGCTAAAACCGAACCCCAACTCCAGAAAATTGACTTTCCTCGGGACTTGGATCCGAAGCCCAAACTAGGAAAGAATTTATGTCGGGATAGCAGACCTAAAGCCACGGGGAAAATTACGCAACGTTCCCAGGCATGGAAACTGCACAAAGGTGAGAGAGGTGCTAACAAGCATTGTAATACGGATTGTTCCCGTCTGGCAAGCGGCGAACCCCGAGCCTCTCACGCTCCAGACCGAGCAGCACCTAACCGACACGTGACGTCGAGAAAAGGGAGCCACACCCTATCACGTTATATTTCGCAAGATTCCCGGCCGGACAGCGAAAAACCATATGCAGAGGCGCATCCCTCCAACTCAACGATTAGAGAAAGGAGGTGCCGCTCCTCTTATCACCCTGAGCTTAAAATGTGCAAGAATAAGTCGCCTGCTAAAAGGGTTAAACTTTCCAAACCGTTCCAAGGAACTTTGGAAAAACACACCGAGAGTTTTTTCTCGGGCACTTCGCGATCTAACGGGATCTCAAACCGTCCAGTCTTTTGCACGCAGTCTGCGGGGCCTGTCAACCAGGAAGTGGATCTCGCATTGCAGGACAAAGTTCAACTGACGCCAGTAACTTCCTCAGGGGAGGGCAAAGTTGACGTTTACGGTGGACACAGGGTTCCAGGCGAAGGGATCCCTGGTACTCCATCTGAGTCTCTCACACTTCTCAGGGCAGAAGACAGTGAGAAAAGCTGCCGTACTACTTTACAAGGAGTCATTGTTGAGAGCCTTGACTCACGTCATGCTAGTACCGGTAAAGCGACTCAACAAACTCTGCAACTCGAAGATAATACCTATCTTTCCCTAAGGATAGAAGCTACGGAGATCTGTTATGATTTAGTAGAACCCCAGAATGCGATCGATTACTCTCTGATTCAGGCAGCTGAGTTCTCTGATTCAAATCGCATTTTCCAGTGGTCTCAACCCCACTGATGGACAGCAAAGTAGTCGCCTCCGCCAGGCCATTACAGAGCAACTTGATCATTTCCGTTGACCAAGCCAGAGTTGTGACTGGCAAGGCAAGGAAAGCTCCAGACCCACCTTTAGACGGCACAGGTCTGAAGATTGATCAATGCTCCCACCGAAACAGGGGAGTAGATGTCGAGAGGCAGAAGAAAAATGCTAGCATTTCTTCGGCCAACGAACGGCTTTATTTGCCAACTAGGGTTACACGCGCGCAGAAAATCCCGATAGACTGCAGCTATAGAGGGTTATTCAAGTCCACGCCCGTGACAGGTAAATATATACGTAAACAGCCCGAGCCCAGCAATGATTACACTGCACATAACAGGCGGATTACCTACGCAGTGGCCAGTGAGTTCAGGCAGGGCCGAAAACCACAACAGGTGCGGATAATTTACCGGACCATAAACAGGCTCAGCGAATTGTGGAACCAAGATCAGGTTCACACGGAAACGAAGGGCGTCAGTGCCGACTGGCCTCGCAAAATCCCATTCGCTGAACGTCTATTAGACAGAGGGAAGAAAAGAAATGAACTCGGAGCTAGTCATACAGTACTGACAGAAATTGGATACAATTTGGCTTATGAGTATAGGATGTTCTAACGACATGTAATGGACGTCTATGGAAAAGATAAATTACTGTCCTTTAGTCCGTGTTTCACGCACTTTAAAAAGGGGGGCTATCTTGTCACGTAGATAGATAATTTATTTTACCATTTCGTTCCATATGTTATTAACTCTTTTAATGTTCTGTTTTCCTAGACATTTTGTATTCTTATTTTCTTTCATTTTCTCCTTCTCAAACCCTACCCGAGGTGTTTACGTTCTGGCTTTCAGTAGAAATCCCCCACTGGTCAGAAACGGTCAGCGTAGCGGTAATATTACATACACGCACCTGGTCCGTCCAGGGGAATTTCTCTGGTCGCTTTAAAACGTTTGATCACGAGCGGCTGGTACCCTTTGAGGCCTGGGTAACGAGTTTGATCTTCGAAACAAGGGGGAGATAACAATCGCGGTCAGTCTCTGGGTTTTTGCCCCTTAGACGAGTTAGAGCTCTCATAATATTATGCATTTCTCTACCTGAAGGAAATTTCTTGCGGTTGTTGACTTCTGATGTCTCTAGAATAACCTTTGTCTTACTCTCTTGATTACGCATTACGCCGATACATCTGTAGAAATATGCAGGCCAGGTGTCCGGGGGGAGCGTCCTTTGTAATCTATAAGAGTGAAGGGTTTAATCAGGTAAAGACACTCGTGAATATTCCTGGCCCGTAGATGACCATCATGAGATAAGGCAAACTTTAACAACAGAACTAAATGTTTGCCTATGTTCTAGTCATTTTCGGGGTGAGTTGACATATCTTATAATTATTATATTATATTCATGTTAGCTTTTTATATATATCTGATAGGAAGTGACGTGAATTCCTTTTTGAGGATTTCTCCCGGTAAATTTAATTCAGTGATAATGTAGCGCTGTCTACGGCCTTAGTTAAGCGGTGCTTAAACTGTTACGGTTTATCATGGGTTAAATGTTAAACTTACAATAACAGATACTAGGCGTAGAATCAGTCCACAGATGCTTATCATGGGTTAAGAATAGGCTAAATTAACTGTCATTTCTGTAAGATAATGTCAGGTGTGGATTGTTCACTTAAAACTGAATAGTGAGATGCAGGCAATAACTCTGGATTATAGGAGATAGTCACTTATTCCTTTTTGATAGATATTTTTAGTGGCAAGGGAGAATCATTTTATGCTTACTTGTGTGGCTAGGCACTAGTCTATAACTTTCACAGAAAGCAGTCACCAGGCATAGATATAATTATATCTTATGATTCAGCCACAACTGTATTATTATAGCAAGAACATTGCATTTTCTATGTACTCATTTTGTGGAATGCTAATATATTTCCCCAAGGGGACATACGATTTATTTGTGTAATGTCAAATGCTGTAATCTGTTTATGTAAATTCATTTAATGTTGTAAGATGAATAAGCATATTCATTTAACTGTAACTACAAGGTTAGGTTTCCTGTATGTTGAGATTGGGAGAAGAGGAGGAGATTTTGCTGTCAGAACATTTAATGACAGGTACATGGGTGTACAAAAGATATTAAGCCTATGCGGGCACATGCTATAATTGATAGAATGGAAGGAGCGGAGCATGACTAGGTTATAAAACATTAGATTGATTTTGTTGTTGCTTGAGGTAAAGGGTGTCTTTTTTGGGTCTCAGTTTCAGGGAGACCGAATCGCTAGAGCAGACTCCAGTCAGGCGAAGAACGTCATATTCTCTTCGATCTAGAGGGTTTCTGAATACCGCTAGCGTCACGAGTCGTCAACCCCGTTCCTGAACCTAAACCCTTTTTGTCAACGCCAAGTTACGCTCACGCAGTGCCACGAGCCCACGCTAAATCTGGAATCACCAAATGCAGCAGTAGTTCTCTACTCGCCTATTGGATTACCAGTCAGAGCATTGCCGCTTCCACAATATCAAAACCGCCCAGCATGTCTATAGCAGAATTTCATATCACCCGACTTGGTGTGCCTAAACGGGGCACTCAGCCCAAACCACAGCCAAACCAGTTTAAACAGGATTTACAGCCAAGCAGAGCCTAGCGCCGGATAAGAACGCCTGGGACTCCGTGTCCTCAAGTGACTTCTTCTGGTGTATTTCTGGATACTTAAAACCTCGCACGTATGAGCAGCAATCTATGGACAGAGTTCCAGCCCCCCTCACGCAAGTAGCGGTCACCAACGTATAGCACCTACAAGGAAAGTTGGGTATTTCACTTCATTCATCTTGAAGGATATTTATCCGTAAGACACTTTCTGGAGCTAGCACATTTGGTCCCACGAAAAGCGGACAGGCTGTCGCTCAGTTCGTTTATTTGGTCAGCAGGAGATAAACAGCGTCTTCCAGTGTTCCCTCGCGCAATTAGGGGTCACCAACGTTTAGCCCGACAAGGAAAGTTTTGTATTTCACTTCATTCACCTTGAAGGATATGTACTTGTAAGACACTTTCTGGAGCTAGCGCCTTTGGTCCCACGAAAGCGGACCCACTGTCGGACAGCTTAGTTATTTTCTCTGTGTTCTACAGGTTTTATGAGTGTTGGTGGTGTGTGTGTTTGTGGGTGTGTATTTGCATTATTGATGATTAGTGAGGAATATTTTAATTATTGATGTAATTTATGCTGTGTATGATGATATGCATTAATTCCATGCTTTTCTTCTTTAATAAAGTTTACACATTTATTAATGCGCTGTTCCCGACCCTTTTCATCCATAATTAAACTTGTTTTAGCTCTTTACTATAATCTCTATGTTTGATAAGAGAAAAGAGTGAGAGCAGGAGGTGCTTAGACAGTAACAGTGAGTTGAGGCTTGGAGAGAGAGATCACTTTGATAAATCTTCTTCCAGGTTGTCTCAAGTCCATCTCCTATTTACACCTTTCTGTGTGTGTAATCTATAACTCTGTCAGTCCACTATCCCTTGTCGATTTCACTACTATTGTCCAACTCGACAAATACTCTACACTTTACTCAACCACGACAATTAATGGGGGCTCGTCCGGGATTCTAGAACCCATCTAGTACGACCTTTAATATGTGCTCGATCCGAGATGAATCGAAACATTTAACGACAATTTAATGGGGTCTCGATCCGAGGATGAATCTCTCACAAACAGATGAGGTTGCTATCTTGATTCTTAGAGTTTAGTGTGTTCTGCAGATTATAGGAATTGCTATCCTTAGACATATCGAACTATTTCTTTTGGGTGGAAGTCGGAACAGCGCTTTTTCTCCACAGCAATCATAAATATTAAGTTACATTTATTGTTCATGCTACACATGAGACAGCTGGTAAAGGTTGATGGTATCACTGCTGAGTTTTTGGTTGACAAATCTGACGACTATTGTTGTAAAAGTCAGAAATTTTTTTTTTAAGGGTTAATATTTTTTTCAGGAGTAGCTCTTTAATCTGAGATAAGAAGCTACAGATAGTCAGTTACTAGCTTGCATTTGTACCAAGGGAGGGTGTTCATTCGGATGATAGTAACAAATCCTCTCAATAGCTTAGTACTGACAGAACTGGGGTGAAGTGATAGTAATAAGTTTTACATCACATACATTTTTTGGAGTTTTTTTGGGGGTTTTTGCTTGTCGCAATCAGAGTAGCTACAAACTTTCTTGTTTTTAAAGTTCCCAGGCTAGCCTAGATTTTATTGATTATTAAGTTAATCAGCACCTATTGCACTAGGTAACTAAGATCTCTAGGTTCTATTCTTCTATAGTGTTTGCTCACCCTGATATAATGGCCGATCTAGATAAAGTGCATAGGATTGCCTTCGAGGTAGCTAAGTACATGGAGTACCAGGATAGCGAAATCCAGCCCTTTCTAGAATTTGCAGTAAGCCTGCAGGATCAATACGAGGTAGACAATTGGTTTGACAGCCGTTTAATCCTGGCATGGTCCTGTAAACAAACTGGGGAGAGTGAAGCATTCACCCGACAGTACGTAGAAGAAGTGATAGAAGATGAGAAGCAAAGGGAAAAGCAAAGACAAGAACGGGACAAGCAATTGGAAATAAAACGACAAGAACGGGACAAGCAATGGGAAATGGAGCGACAAGAAAGGGACAGAGAAAGCCAAGAAAGGGACAGGCTACACCAAATCAGAATGAATGAACTGGATAGCCAAATCCGGAGGATGGAAACAGATACTAAATGTAGTCACTCTAGTTCCCCTCCTACTGCGCCCTTGTCTGACAACGCCCCTGTAAACCTTGCGCCCATGAAAGATAACTTGCCTGCTAAAACCGAACCCCAACTCCAGAAAATTGACTTTCCTCGGGACTTGGATCCGAAGCCCGAACTAGGAAAGAATTTATGTCGGGATAGCAGACCTAAAGCCACGGGGAAAATTACGCAACGTTCCCAGGCATGGAAACTGCACAAAGGTGAGAGAGGTGCTAACAAGCATTGTAATACGGATTGTTCCCGTCTGGCAAGCGGCGAACCCCGAGCCTCTCACGCTCCAGACCGAGCAGCACCTAACCGACACGTGACGTCGAGAAAAGGGAGCCACACCCTATCACGTTATATTTCGCAAGATTCCCGGCCGGACAGCGAAAAAACCATATGCAGAGGCGCATCCCTCCAACTCAACGATTAGAGAAAGGAGGTGCCGCTCCTCTTATCACCCTGAGCTAAAAAGGTGCAAGAATAAGTCGCCTGCTAAAAGGGTTAAACTTTCCAAACCGTTCCAAGGAACTTTGGAAAAACACACCGAGAGTTTTTTTCTCGGGCACTTCGCGATCTAACGGGATCTCAAACCGTCCAGTCTTTTGCATGCAGTCTGCGGGGCCTGTCAACCAGGAAGTGGATCTCGCATTGCAGGACAAAGTTCAACTGACGCCAGTAACTTCCTCAGGGGAGGGCAAAGTTGACGTTTATGGTGGACACAGGGTTCCAGGCGAAGGGATCCCTGGTACTCCATCTGAGTCTCTCACACTTCTCAGGGCAGAAGACAGTGAGAAAAGCTGCCTTACTACTTCACAAGGAGTCATTGTTGAGAGCCTTGACTCACGTCATGCTAGTACCGGTAAAGCGACTCAACAAACTCTGCAACTCGCAGATAATACCTATCTTTCCCCAAGGATAGAAGCTACGGAGATCTGTTATGATTTAGTAGAACCCCAGAATGCGATCGATTACTCTCTGATTCAGGCAGCTGAGTTCTCTGATTCAAATCGCATTTTCCAGTGGTCTCAACCCCACTGATGGACAGCAAAGTAGTCGCCTCCGCCAGGCCATTACAGAGCAACTTGATCATTTCCGTTGACCAAGCCAGAGTTGTGACTGGCAAGGCAAGGAAAGCTCCAGACCCACCTTTAGACGGCACAGGTCTGAAGATTGATCAATGCTCCCACCGAAACAGGGGAGTAGATGTCGAGAGGCAGAAGAAAAATGCTAGCATTTCTTCGGCCAACGAACGGCTTTATTTGCCAACTAGGGTTACACGCGCGCAGAAAATCCCGATAGACTGCAGCTATAGAGGGTTATTCAAGTCCACGCCCGTGACAGGTAAATATATACGTAAACAGCCCGAGCCCAGCAATGATTACACTGCACATAACAGGCGGATTACCTACGCAGTGGCCAGTGAGTTCAGGCGGGGCCGAAAACCACAACAGGTGCGGATAATTTTCCGGACCATAAACAGGCACAGCGAATTGTGGAACCAAGATCAGGTTCACACGGAAACGAAGGGCGTCAGTGCCGACTGGCCTCGCAAAATCCCATTCGCTGAACGTCTATTAGACAGAGGGAAGAAAAGAAATGAACTCGGAGCTAGTCATACAGTACTGACAGAAATTGGATACGATTTTGGTTATGAGTATAGGATGTTCTAACGACATGTAATGAATGTCTATGGAAATGATAAATTACTGTCCTTTAGTCCGTGTTTCACGCACTTTAAAAAGGGGGGGCTATCTTGTCACGTAGATAGATAATTTATTTTACCATTTCGTTCCATATGTTATTAACTCTTTTAATGTTCTGTTTTCCTAGACATTTTGTATTCTTATTTTCTTTCATTTTCTCCTTCTCAAACCCTACCCGAGGTGTTTATTTCTGGCTTTCAGTAGAAATCCCCCACTGGTCAGAAACGGTCAGCGTAGCGGTAATATTACATACACGCACCTGGTCCGTCCAGGGGAATTTCTCTGGTCGCTTTAAAACGTTTGATCACGAGCGGCTGGTACCCTTTGAGGCCTGGGTAACCGTTTCATCTTCGACAAGGGGGAGATAACAATCGCGGTCAGTCTCTGGGTTTTGCCCCTTAGACGAGTTAGAGCTCTCATAATATTATGCATTTCTCTACCTGAAGGAACTTTCTTGCGGTTGTTGACTTCTGATGTCTCTAGTATAACCTTTGTCTTACTCTCTTGATTACGCATTACGCCGATACATCTGTAGAAATATGCAGGCCAGGTGTCCGGGGGGAGCGTCCTTTGTAATCTATAAGAGTAGACGGGTTTAATAAGCCAACACACTCGTGAATATTCCTGGCCCGAGATGGACCATCATGAGAATTAAGGCACTTTAACAACAGAACTAAATGTTAAGGCCTATCTCTAGTCATTTTTCGGGGTGAGTTGACATATCTTATAATTATTATATTATATTCATGTTAGCTTTTTATATATATCTGATAGGAAGTGACGTGAATTCATTTTGAGGATTTCTCCCGGTAAATTTAATTCAATGATAATGTAGCGCTGTCTACGGCCTTAGTTAAGTGGTGCTTAAACTGTTACGGTTTATCATGGGTTAAATGTTAAACTTACAATAACAGATACTAGGCGTAGAATCAGTCCACAGATGCTTATCATGGGTTAAGAATAGGCTAAATTAACTGTCATTTCTGTAAGATAATGTCAGGTGTGGATTGTTCACTTAAAACTGAATAGTGAGATGCAGGCAATAACTCTGGATTATAGGAGATAGTCACTTATTCCTTTTTGATAGATATTTTTAGTGGCAAGGGAGAATCATTTTATGCTTACTTGTGTGGCTAGGCACTAGTCTATAACTTTCACAGAAAGCAGTCACCAGGCATAGATATAATTATATCTTATGATTCAGCCACAACTGTATTATTATAGCAAGAACATTGCATTTTCTATGTACTCATTTTGTGGAATGCTAATATATTTCCCCAAGGGGACATACGATTTATTTGTGTAATGTCAAATGCTGTAATCTGTTTATGTAAATTCATTTAATGTTGTAAGATGAATAAGCATATTCATTTAACTGTAACTACAAGGTTAGGTTTCCTGTATGTTGAGATTTGGGAGAAGAGGATGAGATTTTGTTGTCAGAACATTTAATGACAGGTACATGGGTGTACAAAAGATATTAAGCCTATGCGGACACATGCTATAATTGATAGAATGGAGGGAGCGGAGCATGACTAGGTTATAAAACATTAGATTAATTTTGTTGTTGCTTGAGGTAAAGGGTGTCTTTTTTGGGTTTTAGTTTTAGGGAGACCGAATCGCTAGAGCAGACTCCAGTCAGGCGAAGAACGTCATATTCTCTTCGATCTAGAGGGTTTCTGAATACCGCTAGCGTCACGAGTAGTCAACCCCGTTCCTGAACCTAAACCTTTTTGTCGACGCCAAGTTACGCTCACGCAGTGCAACGAGCCAAAGCTAAATCTGGAATCACCAAATGCAGTAGTAGTTCTCTACTCGCCTATTGGATTACCAGTCAGAGCGTTGCGGCTTCCAGAATATCAAAACCGCCCAGCATGTCTATAGCAGAATCGGATATCACCCGACTTTGTGTGCCTAAACGGGGCACTCAGCCCAAACCACAGCCAAACCAGTTTAAACAGGATTTACAGCCAAGCAGAGCCTAGCGCCGGATAAGAGCGCCTGGGACTCCGTGTCCTCAAGTGACTTCTTCTGGTGTATTTCTGGATACTTAAAACCTCGCACGTATGAGCAGCCATCTATGGACAGAGTTCCAGCCCCCCTCACGCAAGTAGCGGTCACCAACGTATAGCACCTACAAGGAAAGTTGGGTATTTCACTTCCTTCATCTTGAAGGATATTTATCCGTAAGACACTTTCTGGAGCTAGCACATTTGGTCCCACGAAAAGCGGACAGGCTGTCGCTCAGTTCGTTTATTTGGTCCGCAGGAGGTAAACAGCGTCTTCCAGTGTTCCCTCGCGCAATTAGGGGTCACCAACGTTTAGCCCGACAAGGAAAGTTTTGTATTTCACTTCATTCACCTTGAAGGATATGTACTTGTAAGACACTTTCTGGAGCTAGCGCCTTTGGTCCCACGAAAGCGGACCCACTGTCGGACAGCTTAGTTATTTTCTCCGTGTTCTACAGGTTTTATGAGTGTTGGTGGTGTGTGTGTTGGTGGGGGTGTATTTGCATTATTGATGGTTATTGATGACTATTGATGATTATTTGATTATTGATGTAATTTATGCTGTGTATGATGATATGCATTAATTCCATGCTTTTGTTCTTTAATAAAGTTTACACATTTATTAATGCGCTGTTCCCGACCCTTTCATCCATAATTAAACTTGTTTTAGCTCTTTACTATAATCTCTATGTTTGATAAGAGAAAAGAGTGAGAGCAGGAGGTGCTTAGACAGTAACAGTGAGTTGAGGCTTGGAGAGAGAGATCACTTTGATAAATCTTCTTCCAGGTTGTCTCAAGTCCATCTCCTATTTACACCTTTCTGTGTGTGTAATCTATAACTCTGTCAGTCCACTATCCCTTGTCGATTTCACTACTACTGTCCAACTCGACAAATACTCTACACTTTACTCAACCACGACATCTCTATATATATCTCTATATAGTTAAATAGAGAGAGCGAGGATTCGTATTTTAGTCACACTTCTATCCCTTTCCTGAGTGATTTAATTATTAATTCATTTACAATTATTTTTGGCTCGAGCCCCCAGGTAAAAGAATAAAACATTTATCATACACATATTACCACATTGAAGACAACAACCATACATCTGACAAGTTACAAAGTAAAGCAGACACGGTTGGTTTAGTTATTCAAATATAAAATAGAATTCTCAAAAGGAAAAAAACAAATAGAATCCCACTATACAGAATGCTAGTTGCACTGGCATTATTGAACATGTAGTGTTACAATAGGCATGTTTCATCACTTGGTTTGAAAGTTTGTGGTTGTATGTTTCGCTTCTCAATAGATGTTGTATATAATGTTGTTTGGTACTCTACTTTTGGGAGATTTATTGGTCTTCTGGAGTTGTTGGCGGCTTTTGACTCAATGGGTTGCCTCGGCTCTCAGAATCTCTGTTCACTACAACATTGGCTTGGTGACCAAAGAAATATCTATGTAGGTCATAATGTATGACATTTGTCTTGCTGCTCAGCACAAGTGATACCCTTCTTCAACGAATTCACTACTGCTCTGGTTCTTGATGGCTTTAGGTCTTTAAGTTCAATGACTTGAATCCTAATTAAATGTTGCCCGCGCAGTTGGTACACAGTGTGAATCGTTCCTGTATGACGGGGCCCGAGTCGTGATTCTTTGTTGAGTGCCACACATTGTAGGTCCCTGACATTTAACAGGTTGTCCTGTTCCCTCCTCCAATCATCACGTGTTTGTTTGGTGGGCAGGTTTCAAAATGTCAAAAGTATTCATATCCTTAAATAAGTAGGCGTTGGTCCAGAGATGCAGATTTAAACTCTAAAATAGGCTGTCCTTTATCTGGGCGTCACTGTCTGTTGCGAAGGTTCTCAGAATCGTCAACTTTCCCCGTTCAGAAACTTTATGGTAGGTAATTAAAATGTCTGGTTTCCTTACTTGCCCAAATAATTAAACGGGTGTATATCACCTTTTAGTCGGTGAGTCTTATCAATTACGCCATCTGTGAGAGGCATTAGATGACTCTTGACGTCAAGTGTTAACCTTACATGGCGGTTAGGATTTGACATCTAGTCGCCGAAAAGTCTGTAGTCGGCTCTGTTCTCAGGTCTAACCCAACGTAATATGCATGGAGAACGAACACAAAGACAGATGAAATAAATGGATGACTTTGACTTTCATTGGCAAGTTGGTCTAATAGTACAATCTGGGATTTGAACTGAGAAAGGAAAGATAATCTAGCGAAATCGAAGACACAAGTCAGACTGCACCGCAACGTCAAACTAGCAACTCCCAGGAGCCAGAGATACATCCGACTAGCATTCCAGAATTAAAAAAGACAGATCGAAGTATTTGGGCATCATTATAACTTAAAAGAGAACCCACAATTTTAAATACAAAGACTGGAAACTTAAGGAATCAGAATCAAACCATAAGAGGAATAATAAAATTTCCCAGACCAGACTTCGAAGCATCTAATCAAAGTGCTGTGTCTATACATCTGTACGAGGAGATTGTATATCCCATTGGGGTAAGCTGTGAATATATAGTTTAAAATATGAATTGTGACATGACTGTACTTGCTAAGTGGTTATACTAGTCATGGGAGGCTGGCAACCTCAACATATGAAAAAACTATATTCATAAACCACTACAGCAAGCGCTGGTGATTGCTTCTTGCTAGTCGTACAGAAAACCGACAGCAGAGGTGACCCTAGACTTCGAATGGAGCAGTGAGAAGTGATGATTACATCTCATGGGCCTAAAGTGTATAGTATCATATTTTGTGAGATACATGTACCTTGTTAATTGTAATTCAGGCAAGCCATTGCCCTCGCGCTGTCCAGACACATTTTCCCCATTAGAATACCCAGAAGAATATCGGTGATTTCTAATGATAATCGCTGAGTTACGCTGTGTATACTCAAAAGGTCTAATTATTCAGAGAGGCTAAAATTGGTGGGTGGACAGCGAGACAATGCGTCTGTTAATATTCCTACTAGTGTACTTAGGAGAGGCATTTGTTCTTTTTATTTTGTCTATATATATATATTTATAGGAAAACTGTCTGATCTAAGAATCTCAGTCGTAATCGATAGGCTGGATAGATTATCTCTCAAATCCAGGGACAGACTTTACCTTTCATCATTTCACTCGTGAAAAATCTATTTCTTTACCTTATCTCCCACTGAGCTATCACCTGTTCTAGTTCTATTTAGACGGGACCATAATTGATCTTAAATACGAGTACCTATAAAAAAAATCTACGACATTCCCAAACATAGATCCTGCCATAAATGATGGTGCTCACAAACATAGATCCTGCCACAAATGATGGTGTTCACAAACGTGGATCATGTTATGAATGCTATTATTCACTAACATAGATCAGGTCCCAAATAACTGTCTTTACAAACATGGGTCATGCCGAGGAAGGAAAGAAATCAGAAGCACGTCTTCAATCCAACCTGCAAGTCTGGAAAGAAGAGCTGGAGAAGAGAGGGATGGTCATCAGCAGCTCCAAAACAAAATCCATGGTGATATCACGAGAGGAAAAAAGGGATCTTATTATGCTGGGAGAACAGGTCCTGGAGCAGGTCAACAACTTTAAATACCTTAGATCTGCCATAGAGTGGAAGAGAGACATCAAAGAAGAGTTGGCTACCCGAAGAGCAACAGTTGGGAGACCTTTCCAGGCGACAAACTTAGGATTCCTCAGCAAAAGTGAAATTGGAAAGAAGATGAAGATAGTTGTATACCGCTTCACCTATGTACCAATCTTGACGTATCGTCGCCCTATTACTGCTTTATTCCATCTCCTCTGAAGCATGTTTTGAGAAATACGCATCCAAAGTTTTGAGGGTATCAGTTAAACGTCAAGGATTTATCACATTAAAATGAAATATTGCACGATGATCGAAACTTGAATGTGTTTGAAATCAAAAAATAGAATATGGAAATCGTTTTTCAAAAAAGAATTATAAGCAACCTCCGGATGGAGATGGAATAATGTGCTATCTGAATTATTCACTTTCTAGTTTGTTTCTCAATTCTATCTCCGCACACGTGCCTTTCAGTGACATAATTATTCCATCTCCAGTGTCCTGGTGAAGACAGCCTGTGGCAGGTAAGATAACCCCAGTTCAGACCTTAATTCTTACGTTCTCGTCTTAGATGTTCATTTGCTTTAAAAAATATTTATTTCTATGTTCTTAACGATTACACCTCTTTAAAAAATGGTGAGAGTTTGGAGGCTATTTCCTGATAAGGTTGTTCTTCCTCTCACAAACATTTACTTTAACACGCACGTTCAGGCAGGCCAACAATAAAAGACAAAGGTGTCATGTTTATGTGTATACAAGGTATTATTTATTGCATTAAATGAACACAATTCTGTCCTGATATTTCAATTAAGTTATTTTGCTACATATTCACACATAATAAAAATACGAGATCTTAATGATACTACAGTTCATCATGTGGCAAAATGACACAGCTTGTATTCAATCATATGCAGATGAGCATATCCGCAGCTGTCTTGTGCATGTTAATGGAACAGTCCGAAAAGTACAATTTTGTTGTTGTTGTTGTTTTGTTTTTTGCACATTCTTGGTAGTCACAGAATGTATTTCCCGACATAATAGGTTGTTGTTCATTTCTTTTAGTGTTTTCATCAAACCAAGAGGACAGTATAGTTCATAGTGCCGGATGTGTCCTTGAATCACATAATGAAATTATCAGCTGGTTCTCCGCATTGCTGAATCAGAACTTTAATCTGAGGATTTTTTTAGGAGAAAAAATGCCAGAGCTAGAGTCATTATGGAATTCGTATTTTGTGGTACACAGGTATCTGACCAAAGAGTCATCTCTATGAGTTCATGATGATCTCTAATAACTTTCTCACATTGTTTCCAGATCTACCATTTCCTACTTCATGCCACAAAGCAAAGTAAGATTTCCTTGTCAATGACAAAGTGGTAGTCAGGTTTAATGTCACAGCTTGTGTTTGTTAAGAAAAATGGAAACCCCACATTTCGGGAGTGTTAACACATTTTCTAAGTCAAAACAAAACACTGGGTTGCTTGTTGTTATTTCTGTCATTTCCTCTGTCAGCTTCAGCTTTGTTCAACATTATTCTGGTGTATTTCTAATTCTTCTTTATCTTCAGACATACTTCTACCTTTGCAAGTTCACACCTAACATATCTGTCTTTCTTTGATGATAGAAAACTAATGTTGAATTCTGTATTGAATATTTGATCATGTTTATGTTTTTTGACGTGCTGGATGTCTCTTTCCTCACAGTGGTAGGCCTGAACATAAAACCCGTACATCTTTCTGAGCTTAAGCCGTTTTTCAAGGTACTCTTTTAGAGGTAGCTCAACAGTAATGTGATGGTATTCTAGGAAAAGAGTTGGTGTGTTTCCGCCCTTCGTGGATGGTGGCCTCACTAATTTTGTTTGCATTTTTTCCTCTCACAAATGGCTTTGGTATGCCTGTATCAAGAGATCTTAACTGCGTATAGAAGTAGTTGAGTCGCATCTGTGAGATACCAAGTGTATTGAAGCAAAATACTTCGCACACTCTGACCCTTATGGCAGTGCAGGCTCCCTTCGTGCCCCTTCTCCTATTATGGAGCATGCATCCATTACTTCAGCTGGTCCCCTTACATTAAACCTGCACCAGAACAGCTTTAGAACAGCGGTGACAGCTTCTTGTTTCTTCGCATCTCCATAGTGATTCACAGCATCACGTGATGACTACCACTAGTTTGATTGGCAGATCAGGAGATAGAATAAAGAAGTATTAATATGATTGGACTTAGAATAATTAAAATCCAACAAACATTGAAATCAAAATTATATTTCTGGAAAATATGTTCTCACATAAGGGATAACTAAGATATTTTGTAGGATGATAGAGCAGCTTAAATAACGTCAGTTTATGACCTCAGGTCAATTTTTTGCCAAAAATGGAGATAGAATAAGGCAGTACTAAGGCGACGGTATGGACGCAAATCATGGGCAATTACTACAACCCAGAAAAGCCAACTCCAGACTGCAGAAATGAGGTATCGGAGGAAGGTGGTTGAAGTAACAAGAAGAGACATGGTACGCAACCAGACGATAAGTCATGGCCTCAAAACCCAGCCCGTGCAGACCCACGTAGAACAGTCCCAATTACAATGGTTTGGTCATGTATGCAGAATGGAAGATTGGCTACTACGACAAATATCGGAAACCAAGAGCTAGGGACCCGGACCTTCAGGACGACCCAGAGTTTGATGGGTGGACAACGTTAGACAATCTCTGAAGGACCGAAGACTAGATTGGAACCAGGCCAGGAGGAAGACAGCCGAAAGGATAGTATGGCGCTCTCTCTGGGAAAAAACTCTATATCATCGGATAGAAAAGGAACGACTAAGAAACGAGGGAAGAAATTATTCATATAACAAAAAGTGGGACATTATCGTCTATTTATAGTTGCTGTATTAATGTCCTTTTGTTTCGCTTCATAACGAACGAACGAACTTTATTTTCAAAGGGTTAAGAATTAGGCACGCAGACCGGTCTGACATTCTGCCCTTTCCCTCTCTCTCACCATATGGAAAGATTTTCAAGGGTGATAATGAAAGTGGAAAATGACGTACAGCAGTAAGAATAACTTAATTTAAACAGGTGGAGACAAAAAAAAAAAAAAAAAAAAAGATGTGCTTCTTCACGCTTACAGTAGGCGGCGATTAATGTTTGGTTGTGTAGGAGCTGTGAACCTCGTAAATAAAACAAGGTGCTATAGAAATCACCACTACAAGAGCACATAGACTTTGAGGTGGGCTTCCTGCATAAAGACTTGCTGTAGTGGTAGCTGCATGTTTCGTTAGGAGCGAAAAAGAAAATGCATTTTTTCTTTGAGGGTTTTGCTTTCTTGTGGCGAGGCAAGTTCCTTACAACCTAGACTCAAGTCCGTCGGTGTCGTAAATTTTAAGAAGATAGGACTGAGGAAATTATGGCCCTTTTTCTAGTAGAGGTGATGGTAAGAACTAGTGAGAGGAAGGTGAAAGAAATAGTTCCTGTTTCATGAGGAGAACTGGTGTAAGAGAATGAACAGTCTTGGATTTAGTAATTGCTCTAATCCAGCCTATCTTTTTTACGACTCTATTTAAAGTAGACGCGCTTTCTCACTTGATACAGATTCAATTTACACCCCCCTCACGTACACACACTTTTGAGACAGAAATACGTACAGACGTGAAAACACACACACACACACACACACACACACACACACACACACACACACACACACACACACACACACACACACACACACACACACACACACACACATATATATATGTAATGTAATGTAATGTAATAGCCCCTTCAGTCATAACTGACTATGGGAATGCGTCCCTGAGGTGACAGCCCTCAGCTGCTTATTTTCCTTATATATATATATATATATATATATATATATATATATATATATATATATATATATATATATATATATATATATATATATATATATATATATATATATATATATATATATACAGGGTGTTTATAAAGTCGCTGTGCAGTGAAATTTACGCCCGGGCGAGACTACGTCACCAGAAATGTGGTTTTCAATTGGGGCTTGTTGTGTAATGCTGCACACGGGATTGTGGAACACAGCATTGGAACACAGAATATCATGAAGTAAATTTGCATCATTCGTGACGTAATTTCTAAAATATTTTTCAAATTCACTGCACAGCGACTTTATAAACAGCCTGTATATATATATTCTTCTTCTTCTTCCGTCCTTAGCCACCGACCGTCAAAGCAGTCAGTGGCCATTACGCCTAGTGGCGTCTTAGGGCAACAGCAGATAGGTTTTCTTTGCAATTGTTTCCCATCACGCCTATTGGCGTCTTTAGGGCAATGGCAAATCAATCCATTTGCTGTTGTTTCCGTAATCAAAGTGACTGGCAAACGGGTGATCAGCCCGTTGGTTGTATATATATATATATATATATATATATATATATATATATATATATATATATATATATATATATATATATATATACACTATTTATCACATGTAAGGGGCGTGGGGTTTTGACCGCCCGACATCAAGAAAAAAAAAACATCTGGTTTAAATCTAATAGGCCCAACCTCTGGTATAAGGGAAACTAGGAAAGATCCCGACAGAGGTAATTTACCCAAAAGATCAAGATATTTAACAATGGGGTAGGGGTATTTCAGGACGGGTAAAGAATAAGTCCTTAATGTAACCTATCCTGGGGACACTCAGATTAGTGAGAGATAAAAATGAAAGATGGTAAATAAGTAGTAACTTAAGAAATAAATTCTTTCGTTCCGTTCATTCACAACACACATACAGTGAGCTCACTTTCAGTTATGCTTACCCCTCTGTCGACTGCATACACTCCAGTGAATTAATCAAACACGTATTTAGACTAATTTGAGTCCTAGTATTTGTCCAGTTCAGCCTCAGACTCTCCATTTATGGAACTGCTATTGTTCGGGAGTCGCTGAATTGGTGCGTTGATTATTTTTTTTCCCCTGGGTGTATTCCTCTTCTTACTGCAGGTATTGGTTTGGAATACGTTTTTTCTATGTAGTGACACTGTCATGGAAATTTATAAGTTAATATAATTCTCTGGTGTGGTCTAGCCTCCAGTGGCTATGATTCTCTCTGTCGTAGTGAAATGTGTACTAAACACAATGTTACTGCTAGGCTGTTCTCGGAGGGAAATAGCCGAGTATGACCCGTGAATATTCTCTCTGTATAATTCCGTGGTAGGAAAAAACTTTACTGTCAAATTGGTTTTAAAATAATTAGTGCTGTAAGTTCTGCCACATCAGGACAGTAATACTTATAGATTCTAGATGGAGAAATCTTCTGGTATAGTCCTGTTCCAGTTAACATTAAAAATTTAAATTGAAGGGTTCTGTTTATTTAACCACTCTCATGGATGGAGAATATTGACCGCAAAAGGGTCTCAAACATCAGATTTTTCCACCGACAATGTTTGTATGTTGAGGAACATATAATTGGACTGCCCTAAGACATCTGGCCATACATCTCTATAAGAACCGCTGGATCGCAAAGGTATGATCTATCTATATAAAATAGATAACAGATAATCATACTATAATTATATTCTAACACCCGCGTTTAGGTAAGACCTATAACTCACTCCAGTATTTAATTATATAGAAAAAAACACCACGAGTCTCTAGCTAATATATCGCTTTAACACTAGAGATGAACACTAGTCACTTCAAATTTACACATGGTGAAAATAGAAATAAATGGTATCTCGACAATATTAATCGCCTAGCGTCTTATAATTAATTAAAACTCTATTTCCTGGGGAATAACGAGAAATTAAATTACGTTACGGCTGGAGAAAATTTAGCTATAAGTTTATTTAATACGTTATTCAACTTAACACAAAAATCTCAGTGAAATATAATGAAAAACTTTAACACGAAAAAGCACTTAAATTAATATACATATTATTTACCGCACACAGAAAAACTGAATAATTCCCCACGTATTCCAGTATCCGATATGTAAGATGGCTCTCTAAATAGCGCGCTAGAATTATTCAAGAAATCCTGGAGCGAACTGATAATGAGTTTTAGGAGACTGCACATATATACTGAATCGGCCCGATCTCGCCGAGGTCTGCCAGAAATCACACCTCGAGCGGATTCTTCGGTCAATTTTCTGAATGAAAGTTATTTTTCACAACTCTTCCGACCGCTGATACGTTCTGGCAGAGATTTCTTTCCCCGCGTAGACGGTTCTCGTTCTGGTGTTAACCAGAGGTGTTACAGAACTCTGCTCACTCTTAGTGACTACAGAAGACGTCGATAACATGACCGTCTGTGCCGCCTCCTTGAAGGAATGACAGTAAGAGGTTCGGAGATTGCTAATTATAATGGCTCGTGAGAGAAGACCGTAGGCGTGGCTAAATTAAAATTAAGACAGATAGCGAAAGAGGCATGGCTTACACGTACTTCACTTACATGTTAATTAGGAAGCGAGGGAAATCAACGTGGAATCCACGTGGGACCCACGTTGGGATTTTGATTTCAACAAAATAGAGGGGTACCGGCGAGATTCAAGTGTAGCTTTGTGACGGATGAAATTCAGCTGTCCCTGAATTGTTAGATGATATGGTAATACCCTTGAATAGCATCGGGCCCCTGATTTTGTGTGAAACAAAATAGTCAACGTGGGTACCACGCGTGCAAATTAGTATGCATCATTTCCACGTGGATTTTCACCACGTTGGATAATTAATATGTAAACAGCTATCACGCGTGCATCCAGGACATCACTTTGTCTTAAGTTGAGTTTAAACCACACCTACTGCCTATTTCTAGAGCTATGAGCATCAAGCATTTTCTAGTCTTTTTTCTGCCACCCCTTCAAGAAGGCGTTGCCAAGAGGAAACGGAAGCGGCCAGTATCAAAGGACTGTGGTGGTCCCGGAAGAACGAAGCAGTTTTTCTCACCTTCGGTTCACACGTTCATGCGAACCGACTAAGACGGGGAAAGCGCTGGCAGACCAAGAGACGAACGGGGAAGGCTAGAGCGGCAGTCGCGGCTCAAAACGAGAATAGTTCCCTGATTTCAAATAAGGCGTGAACTTTAGCATGTAGCTGTTACCTTGCATTTCATTAACTATATATTGACATCGCCGAAAATGCAGTTTATCATTCATTGCCCAGAGATTGGAAGGAGTTCTAGCTTATATTAGAATCTTACAAGATTTATTTGGAGTTCTTATATAATGGAGTAAATTCATTCTGGAGCTATGGTAAAATATTAGTCTTGAGAGATTTAGACATTTAGTTTCTTCATTTATTTCACTGGATTTTTTGTGTTAATTTAAACCTATTAAATAAACCCATCACAAAGTTTCCAGATGTAAATTAAATAATATAACTATCCGTTATTTCCCGAGATAATAGAAGTGAAACATAATCTTAAACGCTAGGCGAGCGAAATTGTTTATTAACCATATTTTTATTTCACCGCGTGTAAATTTTAAGTAATTAACTGTTCATAGCTAGTGGTAAGTAAATCGATACATTAGCTAGTCACTCGTGTAGTCTTTAAATCTAAATAATTTAAATACCAGAGTGATTTTACAGGTCTTATACAAAATGCGGGTGTTAGATTTTATTACAGTAGTATTACCTGTTTTATATTTTCTCTTTATACAGATGATCATACCTTGCGATCCAACGGTTTTTTATATATAGAGAGTCTTGTTCAGATGGCTTATGATATCCCCATTTATATGTTCCT
This sequence comes from Oreohelix idahoensis, assembly GCA_024509875.1. Lineage (NCBI taxonomy): Eukaryota > Metazoa > Mollusca > Gastropoda > Stylommatophora > Oreohelicidae > Oreohelix > Oreohelix idahoensis. The sequence continues at coordinate 81,934 of JAMPIV010018598.1, read as the reverse complement.
AACAACATACAAACATTGAATATACAAAAAATCTGATTGTTAGAGACCCTTATAAGTCCTCCACAAAACCAGTAGATCGGTTAAATAACCAAACCCACGTCAATGCTAAATGGTGTAAAGTTTAACTGGAACGGGACAATGCCAGATATATTATATTAAATCATATAAAGTTCCCTGGCCTGATGAGGCAGAACTGACAGCACTAATCTATTTAATCAAAACCCATATGACAAGTAAACAGTGTTCCTACCACCAACTTCTCCAGAGAACACTTAAGGCTAGTTTGTCCAAGAACCGCCTGTGAGTAACATTCTGCTGTTGAGATATTTCCCAGTCATTACGACAGACTCCTAGAAACAAACTTAGTCCCTATAACAATCCCTGCAATCTGACGAAGAATCCTTGCCAGGAAAATTATAATCAACACACCATTTCAGCGAAATCTCCGAGCAAAATTAGCAGTGGCTATACGGAGCTTTCTGGGGCTGGACTGGACACAATAATAAGACATATATAATAGTCTTAAGAACTGTGTGTGGTTAATTCTATGGACATATGCAGCCGACAGAGGGCGTAAGTGTGAATGAAAGCGAGCTCGCTGAATGAATGCGAGAAGGGAAAACGGAATGAAAGAATTTAGTTTCTAAATGTTTACTACTAATATAACACCGTCCTTTTATATATTCTCTCACTAAGGCTGAAGACCCACGGGAAAGTTAAATTAAGGACATATCCTATATATACCCGTCTCGTCTACCCCGCTCCCCATTGTCAATCAATTGTTTGATCTGTTGGGTAAACACACCTCGGGTGGGATCATTTTCCTAGTCTTTCCATGTTCCAGGGTCTATGAGAATACATATTATTTATTTTCCCTTTATGTAACTATGATTTCACCTGATGACATGATAACGATGTATTAACTGTTGTAATCTTTTTTTTTCTTTCTAAAGATATTATAAATGTTATATCCTTAGCTATAAGTTCTGGTCAAAACCTTCCCCTGCCCCATTATATGTGCCCACAGTTTACGTGTTCGTTTATACGTATGTACGTATTTATGTCACTAAATTGTTTGTGTGTGCGTACGAGAGGATAGTGTAGTAGAATCTGTATCTAGTGAAATAATACTTCTTCATTTTAGCGGGTCGTGCTATATAGGTGAGTTGAGCAATCACTCAACCCAAGACAGTATTTTTCTTACACTCTGTATTCCTCGTAAACAGGACTATTTCTCACACCTTTCTCTCACATAGATTTCACTATCTCACCCCTGCTTGATTGGGACCATAAAAATAAAACCTATATAAAACTCACGACAAGCTTCAATTTTCATCTGTCACAGTCGGTTATATCAGAGCGAAACTTGCCATTAAAATATAAGTAAAAACTGAAGAATAGTGTTGATAAAATCTAAGCTCTGAAAAGGACTACTTGCTTCTATCAGCTAACATGAAGAAGCCCTGAAAAGGGCTAATCCTGAAAAGTACTGCTAGCTCGTACAGCGTTGATAGATATTAAGTTCTGAAAAGGACTGGCATTATATACATGCTATTCAGCCGAGATTGATTACCAATTTCTCAGAGACATCTGATTATGATTCGGATGAAGTTTAATTTCTTTAAAGATGATCTTACCGTTATTTACAAGCACAGTAGAGGAGCAACGTTCCATTATGTTATTTATGAACCGCAAAGTGGTGATACCTATTGAAATAATTAGATCAATGAAGGTCTAGTTTGGTAGCGCACTGAATGTCAATGACAAACAATGTCACGAGTATCTCGCATGCAGATCATTTAAGAAATCATCTTCAACAGGTATTCATATGCAAACGTGATGGCCACATTATTGTAATAGTAGACACGCCTATGCCTAATCAATTCACAGAATCTGTGACGGAAATGGTAAAATTTCTTTTCTCGATGCACAATAATTAGTATGCCGACAAAGATCAAAGGATTTCATCCGTTTATGGGAACTGGACAAGATGCACAGATATAAAGTATATATTTGTTGGGTCTAACCCAATATAACATCGTATGCAAAAAATGGCATTAATACGTTGACGGTTAATCAGATAATTACATTTGATTGAGGGCAAAACTAGTGAAACGTGCTATAGCATGACGTTGCCCTAAAAAAGGACTTGCCCTGACAAGGACAGTGTTACGCACAGATCTTCATTTTTTTCTAAAGTCATTGTAAGATCATTTTTTTTCTAAAGTCATTGTATGATCATTTTTTGCTAAAGACATTGTGTAATTAGATTGACTGAAATGTACACTTTAATTTGTTTCGGTCAAAGCTACATAACTCTGGATAATTGAGATTATCATTTAATATGATGTTACCTCCTCTTGTGTCGAGACACGGTCGGTCCATATTTTTATTAACGAAGTGTGACCATTCTCCTTATTTGGTAGTATCGGTCAACTGTTGTTGGAATGTCTGAAACCTGTGTTGAGTTCTCTGTTTATGTCCAAATAAGGCTCGATCTAGTTAAATCTTTATCTGGAATGTTCCTAGATCGTCTTGCTTTGATTGCTATTCAAGTGTATAGGTTCTGCGCATGTCCGGACGCGAGGCGTCTGGGAAGTTTTTTTATCTTGGGGAGTCGATGAAAAGCTGTGAAGCAGATAAGACGCGTTCCGGCGTCTCTGTGATTTTGTTAGGGAATTAGGAGCCTTTTTGTGAGTTAGTTAGCTTACAAGGTCCTTCCCTTGAGTATTCTAAAACGCCTGGAGGCGTATGTTTTCTGTGGTGTGGATTTTCGAACGAAGGTAATGCCTCATTTACATCCAATCTGTAACTTTACTTTATGTTTGACAATGGTCGATCTCTGCTCACGTATGCATTACAGAAAGGAAGGTTCTTCTAATAGAAGCCACGCCCCAGGTATCTTCATACCTGAGATCTATATGTACACGGGTCATACTCAGCCCGAAGGACAGTTCTTTGTTCTATGAACGTCGCTGTGTGTCAGCGATTATGCCTACGTCAAGGTTAGACTTAGGAATGCCTGTAAAGGTCAGTTCGACCTGCACTCCTGGAATGCTATCCTCGTGCGACTTATGATTTGACTCATTTAGCACATCTGAACAGTAGGAGGATTTTTTGATGTACTTTTGTATTTGGAGCCAACAATATAATTCCTTGGCGCCATATCATCATCTTTAGAATATGCCAAATGCATTGATAAACTATGTATGCTGATATTCGTGAATGTCATGACTTTGCCCTATTGTGAACTGGATGTACGTACTTGTACCTGTGACGTCAAAATAAATGATGAAGAAACGTCCAGAGCAGTTTACCCATTTATTACTTCACATGTCGTACCCTACGTGCTGTAACTCTATGAACTACATCACTGTCATACACAGCAACAACAACAACACAAAACCAGATAAGACACCCTACATCTTGAACTATAATACCTGGTGTCGATAGGGGTGGTATTGTGACGGGGCTAAAGATTTGCAGCGGAATTGGACCTATACCTACAACGTCCATGGTGGTCAGTCCTACCATTAGCATTTTGTGGAAGCATCACAATAAGGGACTTATCACCAAAGAGAAGCGAGCCCTAAATCCACCCTTATTATTTCATGGTGGCCAAAAGTTGGTTTATTCTGGTACCAGCTCTCAAGGGGGTCAACAAACCCAGACATCATCATCAGACTACAAGACAACATTACAGCTTCAACTACTACCTTCCATGAAATTTTTTGAAAGTACGCGGCGTTACTGACAGTTGGTAATATTTTTAAACTTCCCGGCGCTGCTCGGCAGTATTGCAGTTTTCCTACGATAGAAGGACAAGTACCGAGCGAATCGATTTCCTGATCAGTAAGGAAGAAGGACAAGTGCCGTAACAACTGTTCCAGTATCAGAAGCTCATTTTCCTGCGTCACGGCTAGCTATAGGAGCAGATGTTGATCAACGTTGGATCATTATCCTCAGAATGCTGATCTCAACCTGTTCTGCACCGTGCTGACGTTTGGACACATAGAAGTTAAGTGGCCTGTTTTGTTTGTGAACTGTGCCCTTATGTTTAAACTGAGCCTTCTGTCTCTCACACTTTTCACACTGTTTACATGCTACATGTTTATATGTTATATGTTATTTGTATATTTATATGTTTATATTTCAGCGGGTTTCGGTTGGGTGGTGTCTTTCAGTAGAAGATACCACGTCACAGAGGTTTCTACTGTTAGCGTTTTCTTTAGGGACTGTGCAAATTTCCTATTGTGAAATTTGCTAGCGACAACCGTTGCTATATTTGTTTAGTTGTAACGAGTTTTGCTTTATTTTCGTTGTTTTTTGTAATAATTTTTTTTCTGTTCTTTAGTTCCGATTTCATTTGTTTGTATTTGTAGGTCTCCCCTTTTCTATTATTCAGTTCTATACACCATTTTTATTTATACATCGTGACGTCATTTGTTTGTGTACATTCTTCGCATTTTGGCATCACATTGTTTGTGATATTTTCCTTTTAGTTCTGCTGTTTATTTAGTTGACTTATGCGAATGTTTTCGTATTGACTTTGATCTTTGTTATTGTTTACATTGACTTTGATCTTTGTTATTGTTTACAGTGACTTTGATCTTTGTTATTGTTTACATTGACTTTGATCTTTGTTATTGTTTACATTGTCTTTGTTCTTTGTTATAGGTTACATGGTTCTTGCGTAATTAGCTTTCACTATTGTTTATATAGTGCACATATCATAACTAACTGGTGGTTTTTTGCTTATGCACTATTGTAGTGCAGTTATGATAAATAACTGATGGTTATGCACTGATTTGTGTAGTGCACTGATAATTAAGAAGTGACTTGTGATATTATTATACATTTGATAATACAAGTTTGGTGTCAAAGAGTTGTTTCCCACAAAGATTGGGTTAAACATTGGGATTATACAAGTACTTTATTAAGTCTTGTTACTATTAAGGTTGAAATAAGATAATTAATTATTTCAGGTTTTGGACTCATATTTTAGACAACATGTCTACATTTGAGTACTTTATTGAGCAGGGTAAATCCCTTGGAAAGACTGGTGATAAATTAGAAGAATTTGCGACTGTTCAATATGCCAAGGCATTGAAGTCGGAAGAAAAGAAAATGAAAGAACAAACTGAACAAAAGAAAATAGATGCTGAGAATTTAAAACTGCAGAGGCAGGTGGATGAAAAGAGATTCCAAATGGAAATGGAAAAACAAAAAAGAGAAACAGAGGATGAAAATAAAATACTTGAAAAAGAGACTGAAAATAAGAGACTTCAGGCTGAGGCTGAAGAGAAAAAGTTACAAAGAGAGGCTGAGGCTGAAGAGAAAAAGTTACAAAGGGAGGCTGAAGAAAGAAGGTTACAAAGAGAGGCTGATGAAAGAAAAGCAAAAATGGAGCATGAAGAAAAACTCTTAGCTTTAGAGTTAGAAAAGATGAAATTGTTGAACATTGGTAATGCTAATAATGCAGATCAGGTGTCAGATAAGACTAATGCTAAGGATTTCAAGCTTAATCTACCAGCATTTAATGCCTCCATTGATGACATAACATTTTATCTAGACAGATTTGAAAGTGCATGTAAGGTGCATAACATAGATAAAACACTATATGTTTATCAGCTGTCCAAGATACTTAGAGGTGATGCTTTAACTATGTTGGGCATGGTAGATGTGCCTGACAAGAACAACTATGAGGTTCTCAGAGCAGTCTTGTTAAAGAAGTACCAGCTTGACGAAGACGGCTATCGTCTTCAATTTAAAAATATGTTACCAGAAACTGGAGTGGAATTCTCTGAATTCATCTCAAGGATACGTCTTACATTTTCACGATGGGTTGAGCTGTCTAAGACAGAAAATACATATGAAGCTCTTATGGACTTACTACTTAGGGACAAGGTTATGTCTTCTGTAAATGAATCTTTTCTTTCCTTTCTTCATGAGCGTAAACCTAAAAACATAAAAGAAATGGAAGAATACTGTTGCCAGTATGTGACTGCGCACCCTAACGTAACCATTAGCAACTCTAAAGTAAAAGAAGGTATGCCAGTTGCTTCGGCAGCACCATATGGCCAAAACTTCAAACGTAAGTTTCAAGGTACTCAACATAATATTAATAGAAAGAGTAACCGTAATTATGATCAAAATCATAGCAATCAATCACATGGTGATTCTTCTTCGAATAACTGGAGACAAGCTGACACTCCTCGTTATTATGGATCTAATAATTTTAGACATTTCCGCAAAGGTAGTCAGTATAGAGGTAGCTATTTTTCGCGTAGACCTCAAAATCAATCTACTAGATTTTCAAATCAATATAGAGATGATAATGACAATTATGGAAACTGGAACACAAACCAGGATAACAATTACAGGAGAGAAAATAATGATAATTTCAGAGGCAATAATGGTCGCGGTAGATCTCTTCATAAGAGAAAGAGATATCAACAGACAAACTCTGTACAACAAGAATCTCAGGGAGCAGATAAACAAGTTAATAATAATAAAGACCATAATGCTAGAGGATGTTCTTCTTTTGACTTTGGTAGAGCAAATAAATGTCCACAATGTAGTACTTTGTTCGAACCAACTACCGTAACTACTTTAAGCTGTGGTCATCCTCTTCCAGCTCTTCCTGCTAATGTTGCGCATGATGGAAGAGGTTCTCTTATACTACATAAGGGTCTTGTAAATAGTAATCCAGTCTCAATTTTATTTGATTCTGGATGTACTACTGTTGGTGTTAGGCAATCTCTTGTAAATCCATCCTGTGCTACAGGAAAGGTCATCAAATGTGTCACATTTGGTGGCACTTTGGAAAAGTATCCTACTGCCATAATACATATTGCTACTCCTTTCTTTACGGGAGATGTCCACGCGTGTCTCCTTCCAAATCCTATTGCGGACCTTATTATTGGTCGTATTCACGGAGTTAGGGAATGTACCCCACAGCAAATTGCTGTTTGGGAAGAGCAAAACATGGAAGCTACCAATGCGGTGGTCACAAGAGCACATGCTCTGGATCCACCTCAAACTTCATTAACTGATAATGATGAAGTAGATAGCCAAGATAGTCACTTGATTATTTCACGTGACTCATTTATAAAATTGCAAGAAGAAGATCCTTCTTTACAAAAATTCTTCATTCTAGCAAAAAAAGGTGATCCAAATCAGAATACTAATAGAAAGTCTTGGATTTCTATGAAGAACGGCGTACTTGTGCGTATGGTACAAGACTCGTCTACGTCCACTCATTCACAAATTCTTGTGCCTAAGAGTATGAGATTGCAGATATTGCAACATGCTCATGACTCGCAATGTGCTGGACATATGGGTTTTTCCCGTACAAAGTCGAGGGTTCTTGCGGCTTTCTTTTGGCCATTTGTGAGCGAGGACATACGAATTTACTGTCGTTCTTGCAAAGTATGTCAGGAGGTCAAATCTAAAGGACCACGACATGCTGCGCCTATCCAGGCTGCTGACATTCCTATTCACCCTTTTCAAAAAATGGCAATAGATATTATCGGTCCTTTTAGGATTAAGTCGGCCAGAGGACATCAATTAATCCTTACATGTGTCGATATGTGCACACGTTGGCCAGAGGCTATACCTCTCAAGAGCATCTCAACTGCTGATATCGCAGACGTTCTTTGGCTGATATTTTCTCGCTTGGGTTTCCCCGGAGAAATATTGTCAGACCATGGCACTCGACTTATATCAGACACTATGTCACAGGTAATGTCTATGCTACATATTAAAAGGTCTCTCAGCAGTATCTATCACCCAATGTCTAATGGGTTAGTTGAGCGTTTGAATAGGACTCTAAAAACTTTACTTGGGAAGATAACTGAGGATCATCCTCAGGATTGGGACAGGGTCTTACCCGCGGCTCTCTTTGCTTATAGAGAGGTCCCCAATGAACACACAGGGTTTTCTCCTTTTGAACTTGTCTTTGGCGCGCAACCGCGCGGACCTATGTCTTTACTTCACGATCTAATCACTGCCGATAATATTAGCGATGAGACTCAATCTTCTTATGAGTATGTCATTGCTCTTAGGCAAAAGATCATCGAGGCATGCAAACTAGCAACTTCTTCATCCGAATTTGCTAAAGAAAAGGCAAGGCAGTTTGCAAATAAAAATAGATGTCTACGACAACTTTGTCCAGGTGACAAAGCATTCGTTCTTCTTCCGTCAAGGGAGAACAGACTTCTTATTGCATGGAAAGGTCCATATGCAATAGTCTCCAAAATTTCCGATGTCGACTATGTTGTCGATATTGATGGAAAGCATAAAACTTTCCACATAAATATGCTCACGGAATTTCATGAAAGACCTGACTATTTGCAGCCTATTTTCCAGGCAACGGACAATTCTCAAGTACCTCATGGTCATTACTCATCCCTGTCAGTTATACAGGATGAGGAAACTACTTTTTCTGATGTCAATCTTCCACTTCCTATGGTCCCACTTCATTCTACGGAATCTTGGAAAAACGTTACCGTTTCTCCTAATCTTTCCGCTGAGGAACATCGACAAGTTTCTTCGATGTTGCAAACATTTCAGGATGTCCTTACAGACATCCCGGGACACACACATGTCATCGAACATGACATAGTGCTTACTGACCATAATCCTATCAGAGTCAGACCCTATCCAATACCTATCCACTTTCAGTCACAAGTCGAGAAAGAATTGGATGAGATGATACGGTTGGAAATAATCGAACCATCTACTTCACCATACTCTTCGTCTATGGTTATTGTTCGAAAGAAGGATAATAACATTCGCATTTGCGTAGATTATCGCAAATTGAACCAAGTTACGAAGTTCGATGCTGAACCTATGCCTTCATTGGAAGAGCTACTAAATAAACTTTCTAATTCTAGATTCTTTACCAAACTAGACTTGTCTAAAGGTTATTGGCAAGTTCCTTTAACTGAACGTGCCAAACCTTTTACAGCGTTTTCTACACCTAGGGGTTTATTCCAATGGAATTTCATGCCTTTCGGTCTTATGAACGCCCCTGCTACATTCGTACGCATGATGCGGCGAATTCTCGCATATCGTACAGATGTCATAGCATACTTAGACGATATCTGTCTGTTCAGTGATTCCTGGGAAGATCACTATTTGGGTTTATACGAATTGCTGTCTACTATTCGCGAGTATAACTTGACTGCAAAATCCTCTAAAGCCTTTATAGGATTTAGTGAGATTTCTTTCCTGGGTCATCGTGTTGGTCATGGTCTTTTAAAGACAGAGGACCACAATGTTTCAAAAATACTTAACATTTCTGTCCCTAAGACGAAGAAACAAGTACGGAGTCTCTTAGGTTTGATCCAATTTTACGGACGATTCATTCCGAATCTGTCCTCCATTATGGCACCGCTTTCTACTTTATTGAAGAAAGGATCGCCTAATCTGATCCGCTGGTCTCAAGAATGTCAATCCTCATTGGACCAGGTTAAAACTCTATTTTCATCTCCACCTATCCTTAGGTTACCTACTATTGAGAAGACTTTTGTTCTTCGAAGTGACGCCTCGTCAACTGGGATTGGGGCAGCACTTATGCAGGAGTATTCTGATACTCTGCATCCAGTGATGTATATCTCTAGGAAATTAAATGCTGCAGAAAGAAATTACTCGGTTTTAGACCGTGAATTATTGGCTATGGTATGGTCTATTCTGAAGTTACAAAGATTTCTTCTAGGCGCACATTTCATTGTGGAAACCGACCAGAAAGCTCTTACTGCTATTCAGAGCAAAAACTTGAAGAGCTCGAGGTCTACTCGATATGCTATAGCTCTTCAACCATTTCATTTCACGGTGCGAGCTATACGTGGTTCGGATAATGTGATGGCAGACATTCTGTCCAGGTGCCCACACGATTCCACATAATTCTTCTGTCATATATATTTCCTGATATACAGTTCAATACTATAATGACATATTAGCACATATTTTCTCACTTTTTGGGAATTTATAACGTTGTACCATGTAATTTCCTTTTTTCTGTTACCAATTTGATCATAACAGAAGAAGGCTTAGTTAGCGATATACGGGCCAAAAGATCACATGGCCACATTTAGATATTATATTTTAATGATTGTATTAAGAGATTTAACATTTGTCTTAAAGATTTGTGTTATTGATATTTTCGCAGCACATCATTGAAGTCTGCGAGATTTTGTACATTGTGGAACTTTGAAGTTATCAAGTCCTGTCCCGGATTGGGAGCGGATGATGTCCACATCTTCTTGTATCGATTGTATTTATGTCTACGAGGAACAGCACATGTATTAGTAATGATTAATAATGCATTATTTAATGTACTCTTTGTTTGAATATGTGTAATATTATAGTGCGGTATATCAGTATATTACACCGCTGTTTGCACGACACTTCATTGTATAATACTATGATAATATATTTAATTTCATAGATTTGTATGAGTATAATTTGACTTTCATTATGATGTTGCCATCACTATGGCGTGTGTTGGTGGCACCTTCCTGGAATATATACGCGTATACTTAGGTAAATTTTTGTTTCTCTAAGGATCTGAGATATAATCTCAGTTTCGCTCCATGCGTCGAGCAAGCCTCATTTTTAGGCAATATATCCGCGCATCATACGTGCGTTAGGAGCCTAGGGTTTTTCCTGGCTCCAGGATTTAAAAAAAAATGTTTCATTTTTTTCCCCCGGGAGGGTGCGGTAATGTTACGCACAGATCTTCATTTTTTCTAAAGTCATTGTAAGATCATTTTTTTTCTAAAGTCATTGTATGATCATTTTTTGCTAAAGACATTGTGTAATTAGATTGACTGAAATGTACACTTTAATTTGTTTCGGTCAAAGCTACATAACTCTGGATAATTGAGATTATCATTTAATATGATGTTACCTCCTCTTGTGTCGAGACACGGTCGGTCCATATTTTTATTAACGAAGTGTGACCATTCTCCTTATTTGGTAGTATCGGTCAACTGTTGTTGGAATGTCTGAAACCTGTGTTGAGGTCTCTGTTCATGTCCAAATAAGGCTCGATCTAGTTAAATCTTATCTGGAATGTTCCTAGATCGTCTTGTTTGATCGCTATTTCAAGTGTATAGGTTCTGCGCATGTCCGGACGCGAGGCGTCTGGGAAGTTTCTTTATCTTGGGGAGTCGATGAAAAGCTGTGAAGCAGATAAGACGCGTTCCGGCGTCTCTGTGATTTTGTTAGGGATTAGGAGCCTTTTTGTGAGTTAGTTAGCTTACAAGGTCCTTCCCTTGAGTATTCTAAAACGCCTGGAGGCGTATGTTTTCTGTGGTGTGGATTTTCGAACGAAGGTAATGCCTCATTTACATCCAATCTGTAACTTTACTTTATGTTTGACAATGGTCGATCTCTGCTCACGTATGCATTACAGAAAGGAAGGTTCTTCTAATAGAAGCCACGCCCCAGGTATCTTCATACCTGAGATCTATATGTACACGGGTCATACTCAGCCCGAAGGACAGTTCTTTGTTCTATGAACGTCGCTGTGTGTCAGCGATTATGCCTACGTCAAGGTTAGACTTAGGAATGCCTGTAAAGGTCAGTTCGACCTGCACTCCTGGAATGCTATCCTCGTGCGACTTATGATTTGACTCATTTAGCACATCTGAACAGTAGGAGGATTTTTTGATGTACTTTTGTATTTGGAGCCAACAATATAATTCCTTGGCGCCATATCATCATCTTTAGAATATGCCAAATGCATTGATAAACTATGTATGCTGATATTCGTGAATGTCATGACTTTGCCCTATTGTGAACTGGATGTACGTACTTGTACCTGTGACGTCAAAATAAATGATGAAAAAACGTCCAGAGCAGTTTACCCATTTATGACTTCACATGTCGTACCCTACGTGCTGTAACTCTATGAACTACATCACTGTCATACACAGCAACAACAACAACACAAAACCAGATAAGACACCCTACATCTTGAACTATAATACCTGGTGTCGATAGGGGTGGTATTGTGACGGGGCTAAAGATTTGCAACGGAATTGGACCTATACCTACAACGTCCATGGTGGTCAGTCCTACCATTAGCATTTTGTGGAAGCATCACAATAAGGGACTTATCACCAAAGAGGAGCGAGCCCAAAATCCACCCTTATCAGACAGCCAGCGACCCCAACGCTGCCCGTACCTCTTCAGTGTTCAGCTAACATGAATGAATCGAAACAGACCCGGGACATAGACTGGGTCTCTTTCAAGATGTTGTAGTTGTAATGTGTTGAGCTGTAGAAGTGGGACTGCTGCTGTGGACTTTATGGTCTTAATGACGATGGTTTTAATTGCCTTAAAGCAAGTTTCTTGCAAACATCTACGAAACTTCATCCCAACCACATTCATCGTGTCATTCCGATAACTTTCATCACATTCTCTAATTACAAGCGTTCACTTCCTCTTTATGTTTTGTTTTCTTCTTTTGAACTCCGAAACTGGTTTTAAAAACCACGTTTCTCACAGGAACTGAAAATCAGTTAAAAACAAAGACAGGAAATAAACCAGTTCAGTGCAGGTATGTCCTGGAAAGTGTTATGAGTAAACAGGATCTCTTTGTCCTTGTTGGGTAAACTAAACCGTAAAGTTATGTTTACAGTCATGCGTAATACATAGAAACAGGTACGACGAACTCATTTATAGGATTTTACCTGTCACCTCCCTAGCTTATCCCTTTCCTTTCGACACATAAAAAAAAAAAAAAACAGACATTAGGTAGGTTGAAACATTGTTCACTATATATTATTTTTTCCGGATAAAAAAACAGCAAAAAACATTGTTCACGCGTTAAACATGTTATAGTCGGATGTCACAATACAACTACACTCCCCGCCACCTCTTTTCAAAATCGTTTGAGCGAAACACGGAATAACGCAGTGAAGGTTTATCCGGGTTTTATTAAGTTTTTAACGGCGGCTAATTTTGAAGATACCAAAGATAACCTGTCAAAGAAGTAAACATATTTTTAAAAGGGGAATTTTTCAGAGCAAGCACAAAGTACTAATGCAATTTAACAAGAAGCTTTAATCTTCAAACCCCACTAATGCGGACAGATACATTACAGAAGAACAAGCACATAGTGCTAATGCATCGTATAAAAACAAAATGAAAGAAATACCGTAATAAAAAGAATATGGGGGGGGGGGGGGGGGGGGAGGGGGGGGGGGGAGGGGGGGGGAGGGGGATTAACAGGGCACAGATCAGGAATGTGACTAAGTGTCGAAAGTTATTGAAAACAAGTCTCCCACCCCCCCCCCCCCCCCCCCCCACCCCGGTGTTTACAACATGGAAAACACATTTCAAAATATAATTGAACAATGTAGCTTCTTTCATCTATTCATCTATGATGCTTACGTTTATTAAAGTTTAAACCCCCTTCCATTAGTTTAAAAAAAAAATTTAAAAAAATACCAAACGATATTATTTAGTTTGGTTTGAAGGACTATCTTCTTTACACATGGACAACTCCATCAGTGCTCTGATCTCCTCACTTAGATCACACAAGGAGGATCTCAGCACAGTTCACGAACTCCGTAGCACCGGCGAGAATCCCAATGTGTGTATAGGAATCACACATTCTATATATATTTTTGTGGTAGGTAGGTTTCTAATCTTTAAATTTTGCTAGGACAGCAGCATGATAGGCCTACTCTTTACGATTTCCAACTGCCGTGGGATTTTTAACGTGCGCAACTTGCACACGGGACCTCCTATTTTTTCGCCCTTATCCCAGAAGGCTAGGTATTCGATCTCACTACCCAGGATACCGTAGGGGGAGTATGACATTATTAGAACCACGGGTTCTGAAAAAAATTTCCATCAAATAAATTCCCCTCAAATTAGAATCGAACCTGGTTCCTTTAGAATTCGAGGCGGACGCCTTACCTCTTAGCCACTCCGATATTATTTAAAAACGTACACCCATAAAAGTCAAACTGACAACAATAATTTCCGTTGTCCAAAAGACAGGAAATAATAACGTTCATCATCATCATCGCCATGGAATAGTGAACTAGAGCAGCTGCACAACGACGTGGAAACATCTCGAAAGCAGGCAGAGACCAGTCCATGCCAAGAACACCACAATAACTACCAGCAAGCTAAGGCCAAATTTCAAAGGGCCAAGTTGCAGGCCAGGCGAAGAAGCTGGAAGGAGAAAACAGAGTCCTTGAACTTTGAAAGAGATACGAGGAAACTGTGGAAGCTGGTAAAGCAACTTAACGATGAAGGTACAGAGAGAAACTCAAGGATTGCTCTGTACAAAGATGGAAACATCCTCATGGGAAAACAGGCAGCTAATCACTTTGCAGACTCCTTTGCTAAAGACAACAACATCGAAGTTAGCCCAGAGAAGCAACAGGAGACTCGTGAGAAACAACACGCAGGACGAGATGGAACCATACCTGAAGTTATGGAGGCACCAATCACATTCAGAGAACTGGAGCTTGCAATATCCAAATTGAAAATGAGAAAGTCGCCAGGAGTTGATGGAGTGTCCAATGAAATGATTAAGAACTTGGGAACCGCAGCAAAAAACAAAGCTGCTGCAGATCTTCAATATCTGTTGGAACTCAGCAGAGTTCCACAGACCTGGAGGGAAGCAATCATGATACCACTCCTAAAACCAGGAAAAAAGACAGTTCCACTGCCTCCAGCTACAGACCAATCAGCCTTACAAGCTGCCTCTGCAAAACAATGGAACGTATCATCAACCTCAGGCTACAGTGGTACCTTGAAAGTGAAAACCTTCTTGTACCACAGCAGGCGGGCTTTAGGCAGTGTTATTCCACCGAAGATCAGGCAACTTACCTTTCCCAAGAGATTGAGGATGCGTTCCAAGATAAGAAACTGGTACTAGCAGCATGGATAGATCTAAGAAAAGCATTTGACAAGGTTTGGAAAGAAGGGCTTCTGAAGAAACTGAGAAATTGTAGAGTGAATGGTAAGATGTACAAATGGGTGAAAGCATACTTGCATAACAGAAGAGCCCGAGTACAACTAGATGGCCTCAAGAGTAAGAAAATTCTACTGCGTCATGGCGTCCCCAGGGAGGGGTTCTTTCCCCCCCACTTTTCCTAGTCTACATCAAACGACCTGGTTGCTGAACTACCACATGGAATGAAAGTGGCAATGTACGCTGATGACCTGGTAATATGGTGCACAGATGAGCATGCAACAGTGGCCACCAAACTGCTACAAAGAGCTATAGATGCCTTAACCTCATGGGCAAATAGATGGTGTGTCAGCATCAACACAGACAAGTGCAGCACTACGCTCTTCACCCTCTCTCCCAAACAAAAAGCTGGTGTCCTGAGAGAAGATAAACAACCCACCTATCTCGGAGTTATATTCGATGATAGGCTGACATGGAAGCAGCACATCAACAAGGCAGCAACAAAGGCCAGGAGGAAGCTAGCCATCCTGAGAAAACTAAGTGGAACCACATGGGGAGCCAGCGGGAAAATACTTAGTAAAGTTTACCAGCAGGGCATACGACCACACCTGGAATATGGGTCAGCTGCGTGGTGTCCAGCATCAAACACCACATTACAAGAGCTAGATAAGGTGCAAAACCAGGCGCTTAGGGTCATCACGGGGGCAATGAAATCAACGCCTATAGTGGAGATGGAGAAAATGGGGAGGATACAAGCACTGAGAGAACGCAGAGACACGAAAGTGCTAACACAGGCAGAAAAGTTTCTCTGTATGCCGAGCCATCCAATGAAGGACAGATTCCAAAACCTAGCAATGGGGCGACTGAAAAGAAGCAGCTTTATCCACCAGGCCAAACGATTTCGTAGACAAACCTCAGACCTGCCTGAAGTTAACAGCCCTCTAAAGTCTGTGCCAGAACAAACCCCTTGGAGAGAGGAGCATGGACTACCAGTACACATCCACACAAAAGTGAAAGGAATATTCGACAGGGATGAACAGAACAGCGTGCAACGTAGGACAGTCACTCTCAGTTTCCTGGATGATGAATACCCACAGGACCTCTGGGTCCGAGTATACACGGATGGGTCAGCACAGAATGCAGTAAAGAATGGAGGAGCAGGAGTGTACATAGAATACCCAAACAACACTAGGGATACGGTCAGAGTACCAACGGGGAAATTCTGTAACAACTATGATGCAGAAGTCCAGGCAATCAAGGTGGCAACTGAGAAACTACTGAACACCAATCTCGGTCCACAGCCTGTAGTATTCCTGACAGATGCAAGATCAGCACTCCAAGCACTTCAGTCCAGAAAATTGCCAGTTATACAGCCCTACTTTCTGAACTGTGCAACCAGCGCAGGGTCGCCATGCAGTGGATACCGTCTCATTGTGGAATACCAGGAAACGAGAGAGCAGACGGACTGGCTAAAGAAGGTGCTGCAGACGAACAACCGGATGTACCAGTTACGTACCATCAGAAGAAAAAGATGATCAAATCTATCAGAAAGCCACCAACATCAACGCAGGATGACTACCAAGCTATGAACAGATCAGAACAAATAGTCATTCTGCGCCTCAGAACAGGACACAACCGCCTCCGCAGCCACATGTATACAAAATTCAAGATTGGCAATTCAGCCATGTGTACATGTGGACAGGCACCCCAGACAGCGGAGCACGTACTGCAAGATTGCCCCGAATATGATATATTGAGGCAAACTCACTGGCCCAGAGAAACAACACTGGAAGCAAAACTATATGGACCCCTGTATGAACTACAAAAGACAGTGAAGTTTATACAAGAAACAACATTGCAGATATAGACAATATATTTCAAGCGAACGAAAGAAGAAGAAGAATCATCGCCATCATCATCTTTTTCATGGTGATCCACCACTGCAGTAACGAAGCCTACGTCAAAGCTTTGCTTCTGGACAATTGTTATTGTATGATGAGGGGGGCTGCTAGTCTCATCGCACAACCTAAAATTTGCGGTCACAATATCCAACAAATTCCAAGTGCTCCAACAGCTGGAAGATGTAGAGAATACAGAAGACTATTGGCAGCAAATCAAAACTGTATGGAATGAGACATGTGAAGAAATACTGGAGAAAAGGGAACGACAACAAAAAGCATGGATAACAACAGAAACCATCAATAAGATAAAAGACAGAAAAAAAAAAAACAAGAAAGCAGATTTAAACACAAGTAAAACCAGAAGTTCCAAAGCCAAGGCTCAAGAAGTGTACACAGAAGCAAACAAAGAAGTAAAAAGAAGTATCACAAGAGACAAGAGGAAGTATATTGAGGAGTTGGCAAGAGAAGCAGAAGATGCTGCAGCCAAAGGAACTATGAGAGAACTGTATAACAGCACAAAGAAGCTAACGGGGAAATACAAGCAAACAAGTTGCCTCATAAAAGACAAGAATGGAAAACTGCTCAGTAATATACAAGAGCAAATGAAGAGGTGGACAGAATATTTTGAGGACCTTCTCAATAGACCAGCTCCACAAAACCCCCCGGACATCCAGCCAGCAGAAGAAGAGCTACAAATTAACGGTGAAAGACCAACGAAGGAAGAAATAAAGAAAGCCATAAAGCTTCTAAGAGATGGAAAAGCGTCTGGACCTGATGGCATTCCAGCAGAGGACATCAAAGCAGATATCGACACGGCTACAGAGATGTTATATAAATTACTTGGTGTGGCAGCGAGGGAACGATTTACAATCAAAGGGAATGAATAGGGAGATTTAGAGGTGGGACGGTTCAGATAGAGTATAAAGGGGGGATGCGCGAACAGGGTTGCGCATGGGAGAGGTGAACGGTGATTTGGGAAATCACGCTTTTCTCAGGGCAGTCCAGAACCGTGAGTCGGAGAGGGAAGCCGCATATACGCGGGCAGCCATGTTAATGGCATATTCAGATAGTTTAAGGGATGAATATTTCATGGACAAGAAGTAGTTGGGTAATGATTAACCCGAATTATTGAACAGTGAGAATTCTTGTCTAGAAGGAGAAAACGGTGTGAGTTAGATATTATTCAGATAGGAAAAGGTACGTAGAGTGAGCTTTATTTCATATAGACAGTAGTCATGTTCCTCAGTGATAAAAGGGAAAACAACATCCCCGGAGAGGCCCGGTCTACCAATAGATAACCTGAACACTGAGATGATAGATAACAAATAGACATAAGAAACTATAAGGAAGAAACAACAGAACTAGAGACTATAGCACCTGCATGATCACTGATGGTTAAAAGGTCAGAAGGTGTAGATTCGATACTGAGCGAGAGAGAGTGAGGAAAGAATGAACTTACATATTATATATTCTATGATGGACCAAATGTGGAGGTCAGAGCAGACAGCAATGATCCTTTCATATATAAATAAACCACTATTCAAATTACTATGGCGTTATCGCATCACGTGCTGTGTGTGTGTGTGACTGTTGTGGTTAAACAGCAAGTCAATGCTAACCACAGAGGTAAGCGAACCTGGGCAGACATGGTCACATAACAGTCTTCATAATACAAAGAATCACGGGCTGTCACATTGGTTAAAGTCTGGGAAAAGGAAGATATACCAGCAGAATGGAAGGAAGGATATCTGGTTAAGTTGCCTAAGAATGGAAATTTACAAGAGTGCACAAATTATAGAGGAATAATGTTACTTTCAGTGCCAGGAAAAGTATTAAACAGGATTATCCATGAAAGATTAAAAGAGTCCATAGACAAGAAACTGAGAGATAAACAAGCAGGTTTTCGACAAAACAGATCCTGTACAGACCAGATAGCCACTTTGAGAATAATAGTTGAACAAAGTCTGGAATGGAATTCACCACTATACATCGGATTTGTGGACTACGAAAAGGCATTTGACAGTGTAGACAGAGAATCACTTTGGAAATTGATGAGGCATTATGGAGTTCCCCTAAAGATCCTTAATTTAATAAAGAAAACATATGAAGACAAGACATGTAGAGTTCTTCACGAAGGACATCTTACAGAACCGTTTGGGATAAGAACAGGAGTGCGACAGGGATGCCTCTTGTCTCCATTTCTTTTCTTACTAGCAATAGACTGGGTTATGAAATCATCGACAACACACAACAGAAATGGAATCCAGTGGACTCTGACTAAGCAGTTGGATGATCTGGATTTTGCTGATGACTTGGCTCTTCTGTCCCATAACCGTAATCAGATGCAGGACAAATTGAAAACACTCGATGAGAGGTCACAGCAATTGGGTCTGAAAATACACAGGGAAAAGACAAAAATAATGAGAATAAATGCAGGTAATGATAACAGGGTTGAACTTGAAGAAACAGCGATACAAGATGTAGAATCGTACACATATCTTGGCAGTAATATAGACAATGTTTGAGGGACAGACAGCGATATCAAAATAAGATTACAAAAAGCAAGAGGAGCTTTCATTGCATTAGGAAATATATGGAGATCAAGAGAAATCGGATCCAACACGAAAATAAGAATCTTCAACTCAAATGTGAAGTCAGTCCTATTGTATGGCTCTGAGACATGGAGAACAACAAAGACAACAACCAAAAAGCTACAGACTTTCATAAATGGGTGCTTGAGTAGAATAGAGGGATTAAAATGGTATGACAAGGTTACCAACGTGAAACTGATGACAAGAACTAGACAAGTGCCAGTGGAACAAGAGATGAGAAGAAGACGATGGCGATGGATAGGACACACACTGAGGAAACATGTTGATAGCATTACAAGGCCGTCCTTGTTCTGGAACCCCTAGGGCAAGAGAGGCAGAGGTAGACCAAGAAGCACATGGAGAAGAGAGCTGGAAACAGAGGTGAAAATGATGAGGAAAACGTGGAAAGAACTTGAGATGATGGCACGTGAGAGGAGGACGTGGCATGTGTTTGTTGAAGGCCTATGCTCCTTTGGGAGTGGAGGGTTATGATGATGATGATAGTGTCGTTCCTTTTTGTTTTGTTTTTTGTTGGGATGGGCTAATTCCGCTTGTCACACTTGGGGGAGGGGGTAGAAGCAGAGACGAAAGTGAAATTCAATACAGTAATTGGAATTTTTATTTTTAGAAGGGGTCAGGGGTCAGTTTGGTGCGCTATACAGAAAAAAAAAAAAAACCCGTGTAGGCGCCATCAACACTATAGTCCGTTCGGAAATTCGTGCCCACAGAAAGCGTCAATTTTCTCCAAAACTGTTTGTTGTATGGACATGAATTTTTGCATGCAGTCTTAGATTTTCCATGCAGTTATCAATATATTTTTTGCCCCTACAAAACTCATGTCATGTTCGAATTTTCTTCTTTACGTTATATAAAAAAAAACTCTTACCGTTGTCTGGGTTAATTTTTAGTAGTTTTACAGGAAAGATACAAGATCCGTTCAAAAATATTTTTTTTTTGGTTTGAATTAGTGTAGTGACTACATGTCCGCACGAGTGCGCACCTATTGTACACAGTCGCGAGTAACTAATTCAAACCAAAAAAAATTTGTTTTTGAACGCATCTTGTAACTTTCCTGTAAAACTACTAAAAATTAACCCAGACAACAGTAAGAGTTTTTTTTATATAACGTAAAGAAGAAAATTCGAACATGACATGAGTTTTGTAAGGGCAAAAAATATATTAATAACTGCATGGAAAATCTAAGACTGCATGCAAATATTCATGTCCATACAACAAACAGTTTTGGAGAAAATTGACGCTTTCTGTGGGCACGAATTTCCGAACCTTTTTATAAGAGGAGTTCTGTAAAGAACAAGCTAAAACATTTGCACGAACTGCAGACATGTACCCCCGAGAAAGACACACAATTCAACACGCGGGAATCTAGTGTCTCACTTACTTCTTTGAAAAGGGTGTAATTCATTATTACAGGGGAGATTAATAATTAAAAAAAAAAAAAAAAACTGTACCAAAGTTTAACACAAACGGGAACATTTAGATCTGTGTTGGGTTCCCATACTTCCTTTCTCCTGTAGGTTTGAATAAAATATGTTGCAGGCGATATTTAACTTGCTCACCTCATATGAGGTAAAGACAACTCCAAGTCCTAATCGTTATTATTACATGACTTCCTTGTTAGAGCAGCTTTGTTAAATTCTCCGTGTCGTTCCAGGGAGCAGATAGAGAAATAATAGGCCTACTACTCCCTCAGACATTTTGTAAGAAGCGACTTATAAAAGAGGTTGTGCATGGGTGTCGTGGAATATTCTAATCCACATATATAAATTATTAGGTAAATATGAAGCCTAACAAATAAAATTAATAAAGAAAAGAGCAATGGTAAATAACAGTGCTGTCACAAAGAAGGTACTCGAAATCCCCCTTGTTTTCTACTTCGTCGGCAAATTGTAACGCTTTCACGTTGTTATTAAAGGCCTTCTGCAACATACACGCGTTTCCCAAACACACAATAAAATGTGCTGCCTTTCTAAGAAAAACCTTGAGATATGCAAGTTGACCTAAATTTTAAATTCCATTCATGTCTTTTTCTACACTATGTTACTAAAAACAAAAGACAGATGGACTAAAGGATAGCGAGAAGAGAGAGGGGCGAATAAAGCCGAACGCATGCAAAATTAAACACGCGTCTCGCTATTAATGCCACCCCCAACCCGCGTCGCGCGATACACAATTACTACTATCACGCGTGTAAGACTACAAGCACTAACTTTTTCGGACGGACAGTGATAAATTCACTACCCTTCCCAGAGTTAGGTTTTAAAATCATAAAAAACGCTTATTAGGAAAGATAACATTATATGGGTTTACGTTTGAAAACATTACAGTACCCAGACAGCACATCTTCGAAACAGGAGGTAGAAGAAATTGCATATTTTGAACGCAGCCACGTAGCTCTTTTAAATTTGGATAATTGGGTTCCTTAGGGCTTGCTGACCAAGAATATGTAAAACGTTACGCAAATAGTCCAGGAATTAATAAATTATACCCAAAATAAAATAGTGGGGATGCCTGACAGCATGGAATCATTTCTGCTCATAAAATTTTTTTTTATAACGTGTTTGAAAAAAAATCTTACGTTACAGAATTAGCCTACCATGTAAACTCCAAATTGATTGGAGCGCAACAAATGAAAGACTAACCACGATTGGTCGGGCTATAAATACTATCTTTCGTTGTTAGGGGAGACGTGAAAAGGTAACATTTTTTCAAACACTTGTCGAAACGGGGCTCGATTGGCTAGACTCGCTGATATACTCACTTAGGAGCGTTAGTTCGAGACCACTAGTGCAAATAATCTTGATAAAGCAACAGTGCGTTGAAGCCAGCTCATATTTGTGTTAAATAAAAGCCTGGAACATAAGCAGATGGGAATTTGTGCCAGTAATTGTGCCAGAATTCATTGCTAATCAACGTATCTGTGTTTATTTCCATGAAATTGTGGTAAGCTTGAACCATTCAGTATCTTTTAATGAAAATTGAATGTAAATTGTTAATTTATGCCTGTATATATATATGTGTAGTTCAGTGGCAAACAGGAGATAAAGCCTATAATGCTCCAGCCTGAACAGAGGGTGTCGGAGGGAAGTAAAACGGCATGGAATGGCAAAATAGTACACTGACACCTGGATGATTGATTAGACAGAAATAATGCTGGAAGTGCAGAGGCGTGGTAACCATTAAGGAGGTAAATACTGGTATAAAGTATTTCAGATGAAGCTGACAGTTGGCCTAACGCTCTGAACTCAATGTTTGTGTTGTATTGTGCTCAGTGTAGAACTAGAGTATCAATTAGTTATGAAGTAGAAGGTACCTCCTTCTTGTTTACAGGGACCGTGGTCTTGATGGTACTGAGCAGCACCTGGTCAGAGCTTTGCTGAATCCAGAGTCGGACAGCATACTCCTTGGTCTTTTAGCTATCAGTGAGGTGTCTCCAGAGCCCAGGGGAGAATTCGAGCAGAGGAGTCCTTTCCTGCCGCCATCACGCAAGATAAGCTGATTTGGCCAGCTGAGCTCAACATTATGTCCCCTCATCTTGAAATGACTTTGTAAAAATAACATTCAGAGGGGAATTTAATTGTCTTAATATCAGGAACTGAGAACATCTCCAATACTAGTCCCTAAAGACAAACTATTGAAGTCATGATGACAAATACCAACAGAGCTTGAACAAAACAAAACCAGTATTACCTCATATTACTACTACACAACTGACACACATAGGATATTTTTAATAATATATGTCACTACAATATTCATATTGATAAAGTCTGTACATATACTTGTAATTAAAATTGATTGTGATTCCTGGTTCCTTTGTATTTGAATCAGGACACATATACCTTTATGACAAAAATGAATACATATTGTTATTTGAAAAGTTATCAGTGACTCCTTAAGATATTCTCATAGAGTGTTATATGTATGTGAGTGTCACAGTGTTGTCAAGAGTAGTGGATTAAATTAAATTGTTTATCTGTCTGTTGTTGTGACTTACACTTCATCATACACATACCCTAGACACATAACGTAGTCATCACACTATTCCAGAATAATTCTGACTGAGATATATAGATATGTGGCAGCAAGTAAGGTTATCTATAATACACTACTCTTATTAGATATA
Source organism: Oreohelix idahoensis (assembly GCA_024509875.1). Classification (NCBI taxonomy): domain Eukaryota; kingdom Metazoa; phylum Mollusca; class Gastropoda; order Stylommatophora; family Oreohelicidae; genus Oreohelix; species Oreohelix idahoensis. The sequence continues at coordinate 58,351 of JAMPIV010018598.1, read as the reverse complement.
GATACCTTCACAGCTGATCTCAGTCAGTACACTAAGTCCCCTATAAATATTTATAACATCCCACTTCACCACATATATTGGGGTCTCGCTCTTGGGATTTTGAATCTTTACCTATTAAAAATATTGGGGGTAATTCACTTCAGGGAATATAAGAATTAAAAGGTATCCTTGGGTGGAATTAAATAAGGTTGAGCTCACGGTGCCTGTGTTGTCCATTATAGAAATTTACCTGATAGACAATGGCGGACCTGGCCAAGTTTCGATCTGCTGCTGTACAGACTGCAAAAGAGTTAGGATTAGATGGGCAAGTTATGGTTGCCTATGTCACTACGGAATGTGACAAATTTATTGAACGCGAAGAAAGAAGATTAGAAAAAGAGGCCGAAAGAAAGTTAGAGGCTGAGACTAAGAGGTTGCAGATTGAGGCTGAGGCTAAGAGGTTGCAGATTGAGGCTGAGGCTAAGAAATTGGAAGCAGAAAGAGAAGACAAAAGATTAGCTGCAGAAAGAGAAGCCGAGGAAAGAAGACAGGCTGCAGAAAGGGAAGAGAAAAGATTAGCTGCAGAAAGAGAAGAGAAGAAATTAGCTGCAGAAAGGGAAGAGAGGAAATTAGCTGCAGAAAGGGAAGCAGAAGTAAAAGATTACAAAGGGAACATGAGTTACGACTAAGGGAGTTTGAGTTTCAGGGCCATGCTCCTGAAAATGGTGCCAGTCCCTTTGCCTCTGATGCCACTGCTAGCCAAGGAGCCTCAACCTCAGCTATGAATTTTCATTTAGATCATTTTGTTGAGAAAGACGATGATATAGAGAGCTACCTAAATAGGTATGAGCTATTAGCTACCACGTATGGTTTAGAGAGAGAAAGGTGGAGCTTAAAGTTATCTCAGGGACTTCGTGGGGCAGCTTATGAAGTTTTTGCAAAAATGAGCAGAGGTGATCAGGAAAATTATGACATGCTAAAGCAGGCTCTTTTGTTAAGGTATGAAAAGAATGCAGAATTTTATAGGAAAAAATTTAGGAATGCTAAACTACTGTCAGGTGAAACCTATCACCAGTTCTCTGCACGAATAGAGACATAGTTGGAGAAATGGACTTCTCTGGGGAAAACCCAAGATCTTAAGGAAATGGTCCTTATAGAGCAATTAAGAGAGTCCATGGCTCCAGACCTGAGAAAGTTTCTCATGGAACAAGGTGCAGAGAGGCTGGGTGAGTTGCTAAATGTTGCTGAAAGGTATCAAGCAGCTCAAGCAGAGGTAACAGGTAATAAAAAGAAACAAGTGGATAACTTTAGGGCACCACAGAACTTTAATAAATTTGATCCTAAGGATCAAAATAAAGGTAAGCACCAAATTGATAGGCCACGGTATGAAAATAAAAATAAATTCCCACAATTCGAGGAAAGGAAATATGATGAAAGAAAATCTTTCAACCAAGGAAAAAGGTGGTGTAAGAATTGTCAGATGGACAATCATGACACTGACCGTTGCAGAAGGAAACCTGTGTATATGGCAACCCTTCAGGTCAGGTCGACCTCAAGACAGGAGGAGGATATTATGTTAGATACCACTCCAGAAGAGATGAGGAAGGCACAGGCTGGGGATAAAACACTCAAGCCTTGTTTCAGAAAATTGTCAACTTGTCATACAACTCCAGGCAAGGGAGATTTTTACATGAAAAACAAGTTGATGTATAGGAAGACTGGAGCTAGATCCAAAGGTCAAGGACAACTGGTACTTCCAAAGAGATATAGGACAGAATTAATAAGGAGCCTACATGTGAAACCAGATGGAGACCATGAGAAGATAGGTACCATCATTCAAAAGGTGGCTCACAATTATTATTGGCCCAAAGCAAGATGGGACATTGAGAATTTTGTAGAAAGGTGTAGCATAGCACATGAGGGAACACCCACAAGTGGGAACATGGATCAGGACCTGGACACGCCCCGGGGCAAAATTAGGCCTGATAATAAAAAGAAAAATAGATTTGATAAAGTGGACCAAATGGAATGGGAAGCCCCTTTTCACGGACAAGCTTCACTTAACTGTTTTACAATGGCCACTATGCGGAGAGTGCAAAAAGATGTCTTACCCCAGAATAAGCCGAAAATCCCTCAATCGGACTTAAACAAACTGGAGGAAGAGGATGTAGAGAGGAAATCTCTCATCAAGAATTTTAAGAGGGGAGAAAGCCCCAAAAGAAAAATTGGTAGCGGTCGTTTTGTGAATGATAATTCTGGGAGGAAAAAATCATCACTATAAAGCTTCGAGTGGAAGAGACCATACCGGTGCATGGACAAATAGGTCCACACAATTAAAGGTCCATATGTAGCTATGTTAAGAACGTGGACTGATGAAAAGGCAGAGGAAAACATTACATCTTCATACCAATATGTGAATGAGCTGACCACTCGGTTAAAAACTGGCTGGAAACTTGCCAATGAAAATTTGAAACAAGCCAGGAAGAAACATGCTGCCTATTATAACAGGAAGGCGAAAGACAGAGATTTGGCTGTGGGAGAGATGGTACTGCTTCTTTTGCCCGGGAGTCAGAATAAGTTACAAATTGGATGGCAGGGTCCATATACAGTTCTAGAGAAGGTGTCTAGAACAAATTATAAGATAGATAAGAAGGGGAAAGAAAAAATCTATCATGTGAATCTCCTGAAGAAATATTTGGAAAGAGAACATCAGGAAGAGACACACTTGTTGACCTTGTCCATCGCCATGGAGATGAAAAAGGAACCACTTTCATCATTTGAATATCCATTACACCCCCCTGTGAGACAGCAGCACAGGTGAAAATCAGTACACATTTAACGAAAACTCAGAAAGAGAGAGTGCAACAGGTTCTAAATAATCATGCAGAGGTGTTAACAGACCGACCAGGGCATACAAACCTATTGGAATATGATATGAAACTAATAGACTCCACACCTGTCTGTATGAAACCATATTCGATTCCGTTTGCTAAGGAGAAAGCTTTGAAGGAAGAGATAGACTATCTATTGAAGGAAGGAATTATTTCACACAGTGAATCTTCGTATAGTTCCGGTGTGGTACTCTTAAGGAAGCCCTCTGGAGAACATAGACTCTGTATAGATTACAGGAGACTGAATGCTATTACAGAAGGACAGGTGGATCCATTGCCGGATACAAATCAGCTGTTTGCCAGACTAAATAAAGCTAAATATTTCTCAAAAGTGGATCTGAGTAAAGGATACTATCAGATTCCAGTAAAGCCTGAGGTTAGACCATACCTAGCTTTTAGTACCTCAGAAGGACACTATGAGTTTAATAGATTGCCATTTGGATTGAAGAATGCGCCTAGTGACTTCTCTAGAATGATGAGAAAATTATTGGATCCTCTGAATAATCCCTGTATAACAAATTTTATGGATGATATCCTTATAGCAACAGAAACATTTGAGGAACACATTGACTCTCTGAACATGCTGTTTGATCGACTTAGGGAGGCAAATTTAACAGCCCGACCAACCAAATGTTGCGTTGGATGTAAAGAATTGGAATTTTTGGGACACACAGTTTATCAGGGAAACATGACCCCTGACCCAAAGAATTTAGAGAAACTACAGAAAGCCCCGAGACCACAAACCAAGAAGGACGTGAGATCCTTTGTCTCATTATGTGGTTTCTACCAGAAGTATATCAAAAACTTTAATTCCATATGTGCACCGTTAACTGAATTGACACGTAAAGGACATCCAGATCGCATTACATGGACACCACAATGTGAAATGACTTACCAAGAATTGAAGGAAAAGCTCACAAGTAAACCCATTTTGAAATTACCTGACTTAAGTCAAGAATTCATAGTAACGACGGATGCAAGTAATATTGGGTTAGGTGCAACTCTACTACAGAAATCAGATGCATTGGATGGGGAATTAAGCCCAGTGGCATATGCTAGCAGAAAGTTGAATAAAGCTGAAATCAACTACTCAACTAGCGAAAAAGAATGTCTTGCAGTAATATGGGCGATAAAGAAATTCAATATTTATCTATATGGGAAGGCATTTAAGTTGCAAACAGACCACAAACCTTTATCGTTTCTAGCACAGGCTAGGCATGAGAACTCCAGGTTACTCCGCTGGTCTTTACTTTTGGCTCCATATAATTTTAGCATTGAGTATATATCTGGAAAAACCAATTTGGGAGCGGATTTTTTAAGCCGCCATCCGTGTGATGAGAATCACCGTAAACCCCAGAAATAATAATAAATTTCTCTATGTGAATATAGAATAAAGGACTGACATATAATGTCTGTTTTAAGAGGGGAGGTGTCGTGGAATATTCTAATCCACATATATAAATTATTAGGTAAATATGAAGCCTAACAAATAAAATTAATAAAGAAAAGAGCAATGGTAAATAACAGTGCTGTCACAAAGAAGGTACTCGAAATCCCCCTTGTTTTCTACTTCGTCGGCAAATTGTAACGCTTTCACGTTGTTATTAAAGGCCTTCTGCAACATACACGCGTTTCCCAAACACACAATAAAATGTGCTGCCTTTCTAAGAAAAACCTTGAGATATGCAAGTTGACCTAAATTTTAAATTCCATTCATGTCTTTTTCTACACTATGTTACCAAAAACAAAAGACAGATGGACTAAAGGATAGCGAGAAGAGAGAGGGGCGAATAAAGCCGAACGCATGCAAAATTAAACACGCGTCTCGCTATTAATGCCACCCCCAACCCGCGTCGCGCGATACACAATTACTACTATCACGCGTGTAAGACTACAAGCACTAACTTTTTCGGACGGACAGTGATAAATTCACTACCCTTCCCAGAGTTAGGTTTTAAAATCATAAAAAACGCTTATTAGGAAAGATAACATTATATGGGTTTACGTTTGAAAACATTACAGTACCCAGACAGCACATCTTCGAAACAGGAGGTAGAAGAAATTGCATATTTTGAACGCAGCCACGTAGCTCTTTTAAATTTGGATAATTGGGTTCCTTAGGGCTTGCTGACCAAGAATATGTAAAACGTTACGCAAATAGTCCAGGAATTAATAAATTATACCCAAAATAAAATAGTGGGGATGCCTGACAGCATGGAATCATTTCTGCTCATAAAATTTTTTTATAACGTGTTTGAAAAAAATCTTGCGTTACAGAATTAGCCTACCATGTAAACTCCAAATTGATTGGAGCGCAACAAATGAAAGACTAACCACGATTGGTCGGGCTATAAATACTATCTTTCGTTGTTAGGGGAGACGTGAAAAGGTAACATTTTTTCAAACACTTGTCGAAACGGGGCTCGATTGGCTAGACTCGCTGATATACTCACTTAGGAGCGTTAGTTCGAGACCACTAGTGCAAATAATCTTGATAAAGCAACAGTGCGTTGAAGCCAGCTCATATTTGTGTTAAATAAAAGCCTGGAACATAAGCAGATGGGAATTTGTGCCAGTAATTGTGCCAGAATTCATTGCTAATCAACGTATCTGTGTTTATTTCCATGAAATTGTGGTAAGCTTGAACCATTCAGTATCTTTTAATGAAAATTGAATGTAAATTGTTAATTTATGCCTGTATATATATGTGTAGTTCAGTGGCAAACAGGAGATAAAGCCTATAATGCTCCAGCCTGAACAGAGGGTGTCGGAGGGAAGTAAAACGGCATGGAATGGCAAAATAGTACACTGACACCTGGATGATTGATTAGACAGAAATAATGCTGGAAGTGCAGAGGCGTGGTAACCATTAAGGAGGTAAATACTGGTATAAAGTATTTCAGATGAAGCTGACAGTTGGCCTAACGCTCTGAACTCAATGTTTGTGTTGTATTGTGCTCAGTGTAGAACTAGAGTATCAATTAGTTATGAAGTAGAAGGTACCTCCTTCTTGTTTACAGGGACCGTGGTCTTGATGGTACTGAGCAGCACCTGGTCAGAGCTTTGCTGAATCCAGAGTCGGACAGCATACTCCTTGGTCTTTTTAGCTATCAGTGAGGTGTCTCCAGAGCCCAGGGGAGAATTCGAGCAGAGGAGTCCCTTTCCTGCCGCCATCACGCAAGATAAGCTGATTTGGCCAGCTGAGCTCAACATTATGTCCCCTCATCTTGAAATGACTTTGTAAAAATAACATTCAGAGGGGAATTTAATTGTCTTAATATCAGGAACTGAGAACATCTCCAATACTAGTCCCTAAAGACAAACTATTGAAGTCATGATGACAAATACCAACAGAGCTTGAACAAAACAAAACCAGTATTACCTCATATTACTACTACACAACTGACACACATAGGATATTTTTAATAATATATGTCACTACAATATTCATATTGATAAAGTCTGTACATATACTTGTAATTAAAATTGATTGTGATTCCTGGTTCCTTTGTATTTGAATCAGGACACATATACCTTTATGACAAAAATGAATACATATTGTTATTTGAAAAGTTATCAGTGACTCCTTAAGATATTCTCATAGAGTGTTATATGTATGTGAGTGTCACAGTGTTGTCAAGAGTAGTGGATTAAATTAAATTGTTTATCTGTCTGTTGTTGTGACTTACACTTCATCATACACATACCCTAGACACATAACGTAGTCATCACACTATTCCAGAATAATTCTGACTGAGATATATAGATATGTGGCAGCAAGTAAGGTTATCTATAATACACTACTCTTATTAGATATAGATACCTTCACAGCTGATCTCAGTCAGTACACTAAGTCCCCTATAAATATTTATAACATCCCACTTCACCACAATGGGGTTGGGAACCTCTTCATGTCAAACAAATTGCTACAAAAACCAACACTACAAAAACCAACACTACAAAAACCAACACTACAAAAACCAACACTACAAAAACCAACACTACAAAAGTTTGTGCTTCACCGTCGGCTTCAGAGACAAGCCCTGGGAGTTGATAACCCCACAAGTAGATGATCAAGCCTTGTAAAATATAGGGAGATTAACAGAACGTTCATAGGTATAAGATTGCCTTGAGTGTTAGTTCATTTTGTTTTTGTAAACGCAAGCTACAGCTAGTTCATCATGTCATCCTTTCTTCCAAACCATGTTGTCGTTTGTCTCGATGTCACCGTATAATCGGTTTGCGGAATTTTTGTAATTCTAAGCAGAGAGCTGAACTAAATCAATATGGGCTTCTCTTTTCTATAAATGGCTGAACGCAGTCCCCCCCCCCCCCCCCCCCCCCCCCCCCTCTCACCCCCCCCCCCCCCCCCCCCCCCCCCCCCCCCCCCCCCCCCCCCCCCTTATCTGACGGTGTATAGTGAATCCTCGATAAACGAGTAGTTCAGTTAACGAGATACCTCATGCGAGGACTTTCAGTTATTCTTACGACCAGCGTTGCCACTCAAGTTCTAGAGATAAACCCAGATGTTCTTCTTAAAAAAAAACCAGAAATACCCAGATTATTTTATGCCTCAAATACACGGGATAGACGATGTTTACATAATCTTTTATGTTCATCTTTAGCACAAATAATCTGTGTGCTATCAATTTTAATGTATTTCTTCATTTTTTTTTATTTTTTATTACCAAAAATTCACAATTAAATAAAAATGATTTTAATAACACCCCAATATATGAACTCTTGAAAATGAGATATTTTCACAGTAATATACTTACATTACTGCCATCAATGGTACCTATACCTTGTAGCGGTATGGCAGCTTGCGTACCCTGACAATCCCCAGAGCTATGCCAGTGGGAGTTTTACTCCTGGTAGGTTCAACCAAGCTGGACTGGTCTGTGTGGGTAGGGGTCAGACAAAAGCTGGTACCCTGGTCCTCCAGGTTGGGGGTTTTAGCATAGGGCTGACACCCCTGTCTATGTAAAAAAAATAAGGAAGTTACGGAAACAACATCAAATGAACAAACTTTGCTGCGGGATGGACATTCGGAGTCTGTGGCTCGTATGACTGTCAGTGGTGAAAGCCGAAAGGAAGCCACTGACATGAAAACGGATGTCCTGACCGCAAAACAGGATACAAGAATAGGATTTTGGAATGTTTGGACAATGTACGAGACAGGTAAAGTAAGACAGGTCACGGCAGAAATGAGAAACTATAGGTTACACATCCTGGGGATAAGCGAGAGCAGATGGACAGGGGCAGGAAAAGTTAAAACAGCAACAGGAGAAACAGTACTTTACTCTGGAAGAGAGGATGGACAGCACAGTGAAGGCGTAGCCATTATTCTACAGAAAGGAATAGAAAGGACATTACTGGAATGGAAACCCATCAACAACAGACTGATACGATTGAGATTGAGAGGGAGATTCACCAACACTACAATAATACAATGCTACGCACCAACGAATGATAGCGATGAGGAGGTCAAGGATGAATTCTATCAACAACTGCAGAAAGAAATGGAGGACACACCTAGATATGATCTTGTTATAGTAATGGGAGACCTCAATGCGAAAGTTGGTACACACACAATACATATAATGAAAGAACAATGGGGAAATGCGGCAGCGGAATAGCAAACGAAAATGGGGATAAGCTAATAAGTTTCTGTAGCATTAACAACCTGGTCATTGGAGGAACACTTTTCCCACATAAGGAAATTCACAAGTTAACATGGGAATCACCAAATGGTCGGGACAGAAACCAGATAGACCACATCATGGTTAACGGTAGATGGAGACATGCATTACAAGATGTGAAGGTAAGAAGAGGTGCAGATGTGGGGAAGCGATCACCATTTAGTAGTAGCAAAACTGAAAGTGAAACTAAGAAGGGCTGGACCAACTGTAACTACACAGAAAAGGTTTGACATCAGCAAATTGAAGGACCCCCTTACCAGAAAAGCTTTTGCGGCCGACATTAAGAAACGATATCAATTTGCCAAAAGCCAGGAAAAGACATTGACTGATGATATAGACCAGAATTTCAACACCATTTCAACAATATATAAGGAAAGTAGCAAATCATGCTTAGGATTCCAGGAAAGGAAGAAGCAAGACTGGATAACATCAGAAACATTAAACACCATAAAGATGAGAAAGGAAATGAAAAGAAAGAAAACAGAAGCGAAGTCTCCCAGGTTAAAGCAACTATATAGCGAACAGTACAGTCAACTGGACAGGGAAGTTAAACGCCAAACCCGAGCCAACAAAAGGAATTTCCTAGACGATCTTGCAAAACAGGCAGAAGAGGCAGCACTGAGAAATGAACAAAGCACAGTATACAAGGTGACTGAATTCATCAGCGGAAAACGAGGTGCAGACAGTGTTGCATTAGTAAGAGATAAGCGGGGAAATCTCGTCGGGACAGCAGGGGGACAGGAGGCAAGATGGGCGGAGCACTTCAGAGAGGCTCTGGACAAGGAAATACCAGGGACGCGGTTGAATGTTCCTGGGGCTGAGGGCGATCTGGATGTAAGTGCGGACATTCCGCGAGGGGAGGAGGTCATCACGGGGGTCGGAGGGTTGGGGAATGGTAGGGCTCCGGGCCATGATGGCTTGGGTGCAGAGCTGTTTGGGACGGACCCTGAGCTGGCGGCGGAGCTGTTGGAGCCGCTGTTTGCACGGGTGTGGAGGGCGGGGGCAACACCATCGGAGTGGAGCGCGGGGACAACACCATCGGAGTGGAGCGGAGGAGTGGTTGTCGGATTGCCCAGGGGGGGGGGGGGGGGATCTTTCGGACTGCAGTGGTTGGAGAGGGGTCGCTCTTCTCTCGGTTCCCAGCGGGATACTGGGCAGGATAGTTATACAGAGAGTTTCAGAGGCGGTGGACTGCAGGCTGAGGAGGGAGCGGGCAGGATTTGGAGGGAGCGGAGGATGTGTGGACCATGTATTCACTCTCGGGAACGTTGTGGGGCGGTGCTCGGGGTGGTAGGGACAGCTTTACATGAATTTTGTTGATTTTGAAGGGGCTTTTGACGGCATGCGTGGGGACAGTTTGTGGAGAATGCTGAGGGCTTGTGGAGTTCCGGGCTGCGTGGTGTCAGTCGTAGAAGGCCTCTGTGCCGGCTTTGCGTGTGGTGTTGGGCGGGGCGGCCTGGCCTTCGGGGTGGGGGCGGGGGTGCGGCAGGGATGCCCCTTGTCGGCCACTCTATTTTTGACAGTCGTGGACTGGGTGGTGCGCCGGCTTTGTCGTGAAACGAAGTGTAACCCACTACTTTGTTAATCACTATGTCGAGATACAGATTTGCTTCAACCAATCAACGATCAACGTTCACCAGTCTCTGAGACAGAATAAATTAACGGCCATCTTGTTCACGCAAGATGGCCGATGAAAACTGAATAAAATTAGGCTGTATGAGACCAGGTACAAAACCGGAGGAAACCAATCAACTTGCTCCGCCAGGAACCAACCGAAAGCTTTCCTCAAGTAGTTACTTGACTATATAATCGGGCGGATTTTATGCTAACCACGCAACCCCCGAACTTGACGCCAGAGATACAGACTGAAGAGGGAGAAGCTGTCACCTTGATTTATGGTAACTTACCTGAGGGCATCGACCTGCAACCTACTTCACTAAGTCGCGTCAAAACCTGGCCAGTTTAAAATCTTAGGAGGGTAAATATTTTTACGATAACCGTTGGTATTTGTTGTGTGTCATTTATACTACCTATCAGGTTACTGATTGTATCTTGGGGGGAATTAAGTATAATGATTGTATTTCCTATTATGATTGAATAGACGAAGACTAATAGGACTCATACTTCAACCTATTGTCTCCTATACTTCAATCTATTGTCAGTCTATAACTTCAGTCTATTGTCTCTGATAATTCCAAAAACAGTCTTGTAAAATATAACCAAAACAGTCCTTGTTAGGACTCAATCTATTGTCTCCTATAACTCAATCTATTGTCTCAGATAAGACCAACTGCAATATAACCAAAACAGTCCTTGTCAGGACTCAATCTATTGTCGCATCTAACTCAATCTATTGTCTCCTATAACTCCAACCTGATATATCACCAACCAGTCCTCGTCTCATATACTCCTATCATAAGAACATAACAATATTGTTAGGATATATGTTACCAGCTATTGTCAGAGAGGGCGTGATATAGTATAGGGGGAAGGACATTGTTGTATCACACCTAGGTGTACATATTATTGGATTTATTCATGTATTGATTTATATTATGGGATGTATTCATGTATAAAATGTATTCATGTATTGAATCTATATTATTGAATGTATCCATGTATTAGTTTATCAGAAAGAATGTTTTGCAAGTAGACACCTGTCTTGTCTCGCTATTGCTAAATCATACTGAGCCATGTTGTCATTCATCCCACATGCATACATCGGAGACACGCTCATTTCACTCACACTAGAAATAGGTGGGCTTGAGGACAGAAATTAGCCCCTATTTTTGCTTTGTTACAGGTTTAATTGTGTCCTAAAAACCTGAGGTCGTATGTTCGAGTCAATCCCGCTGCCTGGAACTCCGCAGGAGCATAGAGGTTGACCAGACTCTACATCTTTGGTCCCCCTCAGTCTTGGGTGGGCTAAAGGAACGATACTCTGCCGGTGGTGTGAACCAAACAAAGAAGAACAGACTTAAGAGAGATGAGTACACATTAGTACCATTTCTGTCGGCATTGTGAGCATAGAACTGTCAATGAAGAAAACGTGAATTAGCGTAGCAAGAGACAATAATAAGATCATAGTGGATAAATTATACGTAAATAACAGCATAGCTGATAAACGTTATATCCTTAATTAACAGCACAGCTGATATAATTTTTGTTCCTATAATTGGAAAACGTGTTGTAATATTTATAAATATAAATATTTGTAAATCATATGTAAACTTACCAATTCATTTCATTCCATTTTTTGCAACATTCACCTTTCAGCACAAGAGTAGATAGTGTATATATACTAAATAAAATATAAGGAAATTGTATTTTGAACGACTTGTCAATTTTATCATTGTTAAGTAAAAATCTGTTTCCTTGCTTTGTTTAATATCACAATTAGTTACACAGCAGAGGTGGCGCTTTATGTCGGTCTCCTCTATACTATTGTTTCGAGATCAGATCATTCACAGCCGTAACTAATTTGTGATACCAGTAGTCCTCTCAGACACTGGGACTTCACCATTTTCTGCAGAAATTCTATTTCTGTAATTGTCAGTACTATACTGATCCAAGAGCCAAATAAAACCTCTCGCCACACTGGGGGCTCGTTCCTGGGATATTTCTGTATATCTTGAGCCATACTTAGTCTATTCATCTATCTACACTCTATCTTGTGCCACCCATAGGTAACATAAGAAAATAAATTTTTATTTTTTGAAAAAAAAATTCTATTTTAGGATTTTTAAAACAATATTTTCTTAGGAGGAGTACCATTTAGTACTCAGTAAATAGTTGATGCTCACAAAGTTGCACGGAAATTTTTTGTTCATTTAAAGTAATTAATTTTAATTACAATAATTTGGTTATAGTAAATTTACATACCCTCTCTAAGTAACGCCATGGCTGATCTAGTGAAGTTCAGGACTGCGGTCATGCAGATGGGTAAGGAATTAAATATGACAGGTGATGCTCTTACTCAGTATGTCACAACAGAAGTGGACAAACACATGGATAGGGAAGAAAGAAAGTTGCAATTAGAGACTGAAGCAAGGAAATTAGAGGCTGATAGAGAAGCAAAGAAATTTGAGGCTGAGGAAAGGCGGTTGCAAGCAGAAGCTGAGAGAGAAGACAAAAGATTAGAAATGGAAGCCAAGAAATGGGAGGCTGAAAATGAGGCAAAGAAAATTGAAGCTGAGGAAAGGAAATTACAAGCAGAGAGAGACCATCAGTTGAGATTAAAAGAGCTTGAAATTCAGGCAAATACTGGCAATAATGGTGGGAGCTCACCTCACTCTGAGAGTAGCTCCAGCCAGAGCACCTCAAGTGGGGCCATGAATTTTCATCTGGACCCATTTGTTGAGAAAGAAGACGCCATTGAGTCGTACCTGGATAGATACGAAAGACTTGCCACTACCTATGGCTTAGTGAAAGAAAAGTGGAGTCTTAAACTATCTCAGGGATTGAGAGGTGTTGCCTACGATGTATATTTGAAGCTCTCAAGAGATGACCAGGAAGATTATGAAATCCTGAAACAGGCACTGCTTGTGAGATATGAAAAGAACTCAGAATCATATAGAAAGAAATTCCGAACAGCTAAACTTCTTCCAGGAGAAAACTATCACCAGTTCTCTGCTAGATTGGAAACCTATTTGGAAAAATGGAGTAGTTTAGGAAAGTGTCAGGACCTGAAAGAAATGATAATGATGGAGCAAGTGAAAGAGTCCATGCCTCAAGAAATGAGGAAGTTTATCATGGAACAAGGAGCAGAGAGATTGGGAGATATTGTAACTGTTGCTGAGAGATATCAAGCAGCTCAGGCAGAATTATTAGGAAATAAGAAGAAGCAGGGTGAAAACTTCAAATCATCACAAAACTATACCAAATATGAACAAAAGGACCATGCCACAAGGAACAAACAAAGATTTGACCAAAAGGACAAAAACCCTCTAAGATCGGATAAGACACCTTACCGGAAGGAAGGAAAGTGGTGTAAAACTTGTCTAATGAGTAACCACAATACTGCGGACTGCAGAAGGAAGAATCCTCCTCATCATGCTGCATGTCTTACAACAGGGAATCAGGGAAGGAAGGAAATGGCAGTAAGTCAGAAAGACTTCCATCATCCCCCTGTCTGTGAGGAAGTGACCGTGAATGGCACTCAAGTACTGTGTTTATATGACACAGGATTGGACTTTGATTCAGTTGTGTGCTCTTCTTTAGTGAGTCCTGACCAGATAACCACAGAAACAGTGGAAATCAGAGGACCGATCAAGGGAGCAAGAACCATGACACTACCCATAGCTCGAATCAACATAAGTTCTCGCTATGTGGAAGGAGAAATCAAAGCAGCAGTGATGGACGACCCTATTTACCCTTTGATTTTGGGGTGTAGGTATGTTTTCCTTGGAGAACCTATAAAACCTGTAGTTATGGCAACAGTCCAGACCAGGGAAAGCTCCAGGAAAATGGAGGAGAATCCTATCAATACTCATCCAGAAGAGATGAAAAAGGCTCAAGCAGCAGACAGCACATTGAAGCCTTGTTTTGGCAAATTGCCTAAAGCCCATAACCCTCCAGAGAAAGATGACTTGTATATGAAGAATGGCCTACTATACAGAAAAGCTGGAACAGGACCTAAAGGGCATGGACAGCTTGTAGTGCCAAAATCTTACAGGGAGAAGGTTATGACGCTAGGACATGCTATACCCTTCAGTGGACATATGGGAATAGGGGCCACTGGACAAAGGATAGCCTGTCACTACTTCTGGCCAGGAATTACAGAGGACATAAAAAGATATGTAAGATCTTGTCCAGAATGCCAAAGAGTAGCTCCTAAGCATAGGACTGCACCAGCAACACTGGGAGAAATGCCTATTATGGGAACCCCTTTTGAACGTGTTGCAGTAGATATTGTTGGACCCCTCACTAGGACCAAGAAGAGAAATGCTTACATCTTAACCTTGGTTGATACTTGCTCTATGTGGGGAGAAGCAGTGGCCATGTCAGCTATAGATTCAAAGCACGTGGCAGAGGCCCTGTTGACAATATTTACCCGATTAGGTTTCCCGCATCAGATATTGACTGACAATGGGTCTCAGTTTAAGGGAAAGCTAACACAAGAAGTATTCAGGATATTTCAAGCCAGGCACTATCATTGTAGTCCCTACCATGCCCAAGGGAACGGTCAAGTAGAGCGGTTCAATGGTACGCTAATTTCAATCCTTAGAAAGCTGGCGAGTGAAAAACCTGATACTTGGGATACATACTTACCCGCTGCACTATTTGCATATAGGGAAGTACCCCACAACTCAACTGGATTGGCTCCAGCTACATTGTTGTTTGGAAGACCAATAAAAGGTCCACTGGAAGCATTGCTGCGGACATGGACTGATGAAAAGGCAGAGGAAACAGTGACTTCCGCATACCAGTACGTCAACGAGTTGACATCTCGATTGAAAGCAGGTTGGAAACTGGCCAATGATAACTTAAGACAGGCCAGGAGGAAGCATGCTGCGTACTACAACAAAAAAGCAAAGGATAGGGAACTGGAGGTGGGTGAAAAGGTGTTATTACTGTTGCCAAGCAGCAATAATAAATTGCAGATTGGATGGCAGGGACCCTATGTCATACTGGAGAAACTTTCCAGGACCAATTATAAGATTGACAAGAAAGGAAAGGAGAAGGTATATCATGTCAATCTTCTTAAAAAATACTATGACAAGGAATCATCAGAAGTTGCACATATTATGACCCTAGCCATTGCAACAGAAATGCACGGTGAACCACTTCACTCTATGGAGTATCCACTCACAACTACAGAGGATTATGTTCAAGTAAATATTAGTGAACATTTAACTCCAGAGCAGAAGAAGAGGGTTCAGAAAGTGTTGGAAACCCATGCTGATGTGCTCACAGATAAGCCAGGTCGGACGAATCTGTTAGAGTACGACATGAAGGTTACCGACCCTACCCCAGTATGCATGAGAACATACCCTATACCCTATGCGAAAGCCCAAGCACTAAGGGAGGAAGTTGATTATCTGTTGAAGGAGAAAATTATCTCGAAGTCAGACTCTCCCTATAGCTCAAGTGTGGTGCTATTGAGAAAAACCGAGTGGTGAACACAGGTTATGTATTGACTACCGGAAGCTTAATGCGATCACAGAATCTCAGGTGGACCCATTACCTGACACCAACCAGCTGTTCTCTACACTGAGTAAGGCTAGGTATTTATCGAAGGTAGATCTAAGCAAGGGATACTACCAAATACCAGTGAAACCAGAAGTTAGGAAAATGCTGGCATTCAGTACATCAGACGGACACTACGAGTTTAATGTACTACCCTTTGGGCTGAAAAATGCTCCAAGTATCTTTTCAAGAATGATGAGGAAATTATTGGAACCTCTACAAAATCCCCATATCACTAACTTTATGGATGACATTCTTGTTGCTACAAACACATTTGAAGAGCATATAGTAGCGCTCTCCATGTTGTTTGACAGACTGAGAGAAACTGGATTGACTGCACGTCCAACCAAGTGCTATATCGGTTGTAAGGAGTTGGAATTCTTAGGTCACACTATTTCTACAGGTCATATGTCTCCTGACCCAAAGAATATAGAGAAGCTAAAGAAGGCACCCAGACCTCAAACGAAGAAAGATGTGAGATCATTCGTGTCTTTATGTGGGTTCTATCAGAAGTACATACCCCATTTTAACTCTCTGTGTGCACCATTAACTAACTTAACGAAGAAAGGACAGCCTGACAAAATCCAATGGAATGCTGATTGTGAAAAAAGCTTACACAGAGCTAAAAGCAAAACTCACCAGCAAACCCATCCTTACACTACCCGATATCACACAGGAATTTGTATTAAGAACGGACGCTAGCAGTATAGGTATTGGTGCAACTCTCTTGCAGAAATCAAAAGCCCAGCCGGAGAAACTTTTACCAGTCGCCTACGCCAGTAGGAAGCTGAATGCAGCTGAGTTGAACTACTCGACCATAGAGAAGGAATGTTTAGCTCTAATTTGGTCCATCAACAAATTTTCACCTTATCTGTATGGGACACACTTCATTGTCCAAAGCGATCACCAACCTTTAACATTCTTGGCTGCATCTAAAAAACTAAATTCGAGATTGTTAAGGTGGAGTCTGCTTCTTGCGCCTTATTCCTTTACCGTGAATTACATTCCGGGAAGAGACAATGTAGGAGCTGATTTTTTAAGTCGACACCCTAGTACTCTGGAAGGACAGACGCAAAAGGATTAACCACAGCAGGGGTTTACACGTCAGCTATGACAAGTCACAGCTAGGAAAGGAGGGGGCTATGTCGTGAAACGAAGTGTAACCCACTACTTTGTTAATCACTATGTCGAGATACAGATTTGCTTCAACCAATCAACGATCAACGTTCACCAGTCTCTGAGACAGAATAAATTAACGGCCATCTTGTTCACGCAAGATGGCCGATGAAAACTGAATAAAATTAGGCTGTATGAGACCAGGTACAAAACCGGAGGAAACCAATCAACTTGCTCCGCCAGGAACCAACCGAAAGCTTTCCTCAAGTAGTTACTTGACTATATAATCGGGCGGATTTTATGCTAACCACGCAACCCCGAACTTGACGCCAGAGATACAGACTGAAGAGGGAGAAGCTGTCACCTTGATTTATGGTAACTTACCTGAGGGCATCGACCTGCAACCTACTTCACTAAGTCGCGTCAAAACCTGGCCAGTTTAAAATCTTAGGAGGGTAAATATTTTTACGATAACCGTTGGTATTTGTTGTGTGTCATTTATACTACCTATCAGGTTACTGATTGTATCTTGGGGGGAATTAAGTATAATGATTGTATTTCCTATTATGATTGAATAGACGAAGACTAATAGGACTCATACTTCAACCTATTGTCTCCTATACTTCAATCTATTGTCAGTCTATAACTTCAGTCTATTGTCTCTGATAATTCCAAACTGTAAATATAACCAAAACAGTCCTTGTTAGGACTCAATCTATTGTCTCCTATAACTCAATCTATTGTCTCAGATAAGACCAACTCCAATATAACCCAAAACAGTCCTTGTCAGGACTCAATCTATTGTCGCATCTAACTCCAATCTATTGTCTCCTATAACTCCAACCTGATATATCACCAACCAGTCCTCGTCTCATATACTCCTATCATAAGAACATAACAATATTGTTAGGATATATGTTACCAGCTATTGTCAGAGAGGGCGTGATATAGTATAGGGGGAAGGACATTGTTGTATCACACCTAGGTGTACATATTATTGGATTTATTCATGTATTGATTTATATTATGGGATGTATTCATGTATAAAATGTATTCATGTATTGAATCTATATTATTGAATGTATCCATGTATTAGTTTATCAGAAAGAATGTTTTGCAAGTAGACACCTGTCTTGTCTCGCTATTGCTAAATCATACTGAGCCATGTTGTCATTCATCCCACATGCATACATCGGAGACACGCTCATTTCACTCACACTAGAAATAGGTGGGCTTGAGGACAGAAATTAGCCCCTATTTTTGCTTTGTTACAGGTTTAATTGTGTCCTAAAAACCTGAGGTCGTATGTTCGAGTCAATCCCGCTGCCTGGAACTCCGCAGGAGCATAGAGGTTGACCAGACTCTACATCTTTGGTCCCCCTCAGTCTTGGGTGGGCTAAAGGAACGATACTCTGCCGGTGGTGTGAACCAAACAAAGAAGAACAGACTTAAGAGAGATGAGTACACATTAGTACCATTTCTGTCGGCATTGTGAGCATAGAACTGTCAATGAAGAAAACGTGAATTAGCGTAGCAAGAGACAATAATAAGATCATAGTGGATAAATTATACGTAAATAACAGCATAGCTGATAAACGTTATATCCTTAATTAACAGCACAGCTGATATAATTTTTTGTTCCTATAATTGGAAAACGTGTTGTAATATTTATAAATATAAATATTTGTAAATCATATGTAAACTTACCAATTCATTTCATTCCATTTTTTTTTTTTTTGCAACATTCACCTTTCAGCACAAGAGTAGATAGTGTATATATACTAAATAAAATATAAGGAAATTGTATTTTGAACGACTTGTCAATTTTATCATTGTTAAGTAAAAATCTGTTTCCTTGCTTTGTTTAATATCACAATTAGTTACACAGCAGAGGTGGCGCTTTATGTCGGTCTCCTCTATACTATTGTTTCGAGATCAGATCATTCACAGCCGTAACTAATTTGTGATACCAGTAGTCCTCTCAGACACTGGGACTTCACCATTTTCTGCAGAAATTCTATTTCTGTAATTGTCAGTACTATACTGATCCAAGAGCCAAATAAAACCTCTCGCTGGGATGCGGGGAGTGAGCCAGGGTTGGGGCACTGTACGAAGGATGGCCACCGACCGTGCAAAGTGGAATCAATTTGTTGTTGCCCTACAAGACGCCACTAGGCGTGACGGCCACTGACTGCTTTGACGGTCGGTGGTTAAGGATCGAAGAAGAAGAAGATACTTACATTAGTTACATTAACAAAATGTTCCTCAAATTAAATATAAAATGTTAGTTGTAACTTGTTACTGTTGAAAAATGTCACTTGTCAGAGACTCGGCATTAATGTCGACAACTTCTCCTTCGTCAAGATCATATGCATGAATTGACAACGTGGAATCTTGATTGTGAAGCTCCAAAATCTTTGCATATCTCTGCCGACAACGTCCTTCACGCACATTTTCAACCACGCATTTAATAGGATTAAATTTATGACAAACTCCATCTTTGGCAACTGCTTGCTTGCTTGGCTAGTATTCGATTGGAAACTGTTTCACACAAAAGCTTGTTGATTTGTTTAGTTTTAACTAAGTTAACCTTCGAAAACACTCTGTCGACGCATGCCGAGGAGTGAGGTAGTGCCATAAGCGTGCACATGAGGTCAGCCAAAACATCAAATTTCTTCTGGTTATTAGCATCTGTTACTTGTTACAGTCCAGCCAGAATGTGGGCGGATCCTCATCCACTAGATATCCAAGATCTTTTCGGTACGATGCCAGTTCTCGCCATTGATCAGACAGACGATCAAGACTCTCTTCTGAAACAACTGTTTAAACTGCGCTGCTAAGATGGTAGGTGGTTGCTGGCAGCATTTGCACAAAGTGCAAATGAATGACAAACACAGCCGAAAACAAAGACATGTGGAATCTCTTTCTTCAGATGTGCCTGTAAACCACTTGCAGTCCCCATCATAGTGGCACAGTTGTCTGCAGCAAAACCAATGACGTTACTAAGCGGGATTTCATGCGTGCTCAACAATTTCTTAACAGTTGTAAACATGCCAAGACCAGTCCCATCCTCAACCTCAATGAGGTCTAACAGTGAATCAACTACTTTTTTTGTTTTTGTGTCACAGAATCGCACAACGACTGCCAACATCTGGTTCGTAGAAATATCAGTACTCTCATCAACGAGTATAGAAAATTTCTGATTTCTGCAAATGTTTATAACTTCAAGCCGCTCAAAATGAGCAATGCCGTACTGCATCACATAGGCAGCCTTGGTGCGCTTCAGTGACATTTTTTGAGCAATTGGGCTGTCTGGAAATATCTGCTTGCAACATTCAATCAAATGACCAGCTTGCGAAAACGGAGTACAGTATTATGTTCTGCCATGAAAGCCGAAAACAGTATCTCCGCTTTAGCAATTTTATCTTGGAGACAGGACTCTTTTGGTTTGATGAAAAACTTGTAATAGCTTTTTTTCCCCAACACAATGTATATGCCAGTTTGAGCTGATGTAAACGAGTAAAAAATCAACGTCATTGACGTGGTTAAAAACAAGAATTAAATTTAAGTGGAATAAAAAATAGATAGCACATAATGTTTGACATTTAATTATAATACAAATATGATGTATAATGCTCAGTGCACAGAATATACATACATTGTAAATGCCAATTGTCAAATATACCCAGATTAATGCAGATTTGGAAAAAAATACCCAGATACCCAGACGGAAGCCCAAAAACCCAGATCTAGTAAGAAATACCCAGCTGTGGCATCACTGCTTACGACAACAAATTCTGTTAACGACAGCCTGACGAGACCGTGGTGCGTGCGCATCAGACATTTCATGAGCAGGAATATGCAGCGGTGATGAGAAAAAGGAGTGATGATCATGTGACTATTTCAGACTCAAAAGATGCGCATTTTTTTTGGGGCCATTATATATATATATATATATATATATATATATATATATATATATATATATATATATATATATATATATATATATATATATATATATATATATATATATATATATATATATATATATATATAATTTAAATCAGTTAAAGGTTATAACAATTAACCGATATTTCAGCTGAGATCATTATATTAATACTAGTGTAAAAGCCCGTCATAAGACGGGAATGAAATTCAAAAGCATCAATACCTAACGGTAGCGAAGTGGTTTTATAGCGGCAGTACACACGAGTGCAAGTTCGGGGCACAGCGGATTGATCAACCGCTTGCTTGTCACATTGATTACGGAAACAACAATTAATATTCTGTTGTACCAATAAACGCCTTTAGGCGTAACGGAACAACGGATAATTTCTTGTTGCCCTAAGACGCCGCAAGGCGTAATGGCCACTGACTGATTGGTCGGTCTTTGGCTAAGGACGGAAGAAGAAGAATACCTAACGGCAATTTTACTTATTCAAAAGTATTTTAAAAAAAAAACCTATGTGCATCACCACAGTACTCGAACTACGTAGCAGCAGCGAGGATCCCAATGTGTGTATACGGGATCACACATTCTGTAAATATTTTTGTGCACACCGTCATTTGCGCACTTTTCTTTGTCGAGTGTTACTGTTTTCGGGAGAGTACATATAAGGGAAACAATATTATTAATGTCTAACTTTCAACCAAAGTTGCATCCTTTAGCGTTACTGACAGAAAAAGCTGGGATTTTATATATATTGACTAGTGTGAAAGCCCGTCATAAGACGGGAATTAAATTCAAAAGCACCAATACATAACGGCAACAAAAGTATTAAAAAAAAACCACTGTGCATCACCACAGCACACGAACTACGAGCAGCAGCGAGGATCCCAATATGTGTATACGGGATCACACATTCTATAAATATATATTTGTGCACACCGTCATTTGCGCATTCTTCTTTGGCAAGTGTTACTATTTTCGGGTGAGTACATATAAGGGAAACAATACAATTAATGTCTAACTTTCAACCAAAGTTGCATCCCTTAGCGTTATGTACCGACAGAAAAAGCTGGGATTTTATATATAGGATGATAAGTTGTCCGCGAGGGAGTTGTTAACTATTGCGGATAAAGGTTAACTATTGCTGATGAAAGTAGGAACATCATTAATGAAAGAAGGAAGTGTGACGTCTGTCACATATATATGTAAATATAGCCACAGTGATCCGTCCACCTTTGCTCCCTATCTAATGTTTATAATTTTTGCTACGCAAAACCAGGCAATTCGCTGCCTGTAGACTCTCTTTTGAAGCCACGCCTATTCTTTCTGTTTCATGCGCTAATGAGCGTTTACAAATTTTCGCACCCGACCGTCTTAACAAGAGGGGAGAGGACCTCGGTGGTTACCTAAGTTCTCGAGCGAGCTGAGACGTCACTCATCGATAGTGACAGATCAGACAGAAAAACGCGTAGAGATAATTAAGATTCTTTGAAGACGGAAAGACGGGCAGAAATTTAGCAGCGTATCTGTTTGATGTCCGTGATCCCAGGGGACGTAATTCATTGATCTACGGCAGAGGGACGAAATCAAAGAAAGGCCTGCTAACATGGCCAGGTCTTTTTGATGTCGTTTCGGCGATTGCGAGGGAGCGAACCGTAGAATCTTTTACTTCGGGAATCGAACGGTAGATTTTCCCTGATACTTTTATAAGTGTTTAGCGTAATATCAAGTGGCGAAACAAATAGCTAGTAATGACAAGCGATATTTGTAAAGTAGTCATAATTAAATTAACACTGATCTTGTGCGCTGAGTGTTGTACCTGGCGGGAGGGGAAAGGCAGATGCCTAAAACCCAACTCGTACCAGTGGAGCGAAGCGTGATAAGATAGACTAAATCACGTGCGCCTTTTGATTTAATTACATGACAGAGAGGATAAGAGATCTTAATTTTTCGCGTGATAGGATAGTATATTGATATTGTGGTAAAATGTTTGTTTTCTTCCTATTTTAGTACGGGTCACAAACCAGCTGCCAGCGGTCTAAATAGCACCAGTGACAATTCTTATTTATTATCGGGTCTTCGATGTTGACCTCTTCGGTACTCTTGCTTCATTCAGAGAGAGACTAAAATATAAACAATAAGAGTAAAGTAACTGGACACACAAAATACCCAGATTTTTTGCATTCAATTTATCAGCCCGCTGTGGCCAAATATACACACATATTTTTCCAACTAATGACAATTGTGTTCCCAAGCGGATTTACCCCGGAGAATACATTGTTTCAGAATCGGCACTCAACCCCAGAGAGAAAAACCGATAGGATATTGATGCGTGATGCCATATGATGATGGATGGTATCCGCATGTCTGGTTTTGTGTAGTGTGCAGATGTGTTCAGTCAAAACAATGTTCATACAAAAATAACAGGGCAATCCACATAGGACGTCAGTAAACTCACGACGTATAAAGTCAATGATTCTTGAAACAGCCGTTGACGTTTTTCTTCATTATTTATTGTGGACGCCACAGTGACAAAATGGTTACGCGAATATGTAGACACATCAAACAGTCATTATCACAGCAACATTCAATACAGCAATAGACGGTAGACAGCATTACAATGATGAGTCAGATGCATGTTATATTTCATAGTGCTGTAAATGTAGTCAGGTGGAAAACTCCATCCTTTTCTATAACAGCCAGGAGATAACCAGATGTATGAGATCAGTTCACTCTCCTTAGTCTGACTTCAGCAAGACAGACACGTCTGCCGAAGTATAAATAATGTCCTCAAAAAATATCCTCTAGATAATAAAGGTTTTTCAAACCTAGTTCAGGTAACCAAGTAGCAAGTAATAGTCCTTGGGACAATACAGCGACATGTGAGCTGGGAAAACATCTCGTGACGACGACTTTCGAAGACAGGCTATGAGCCAGAAATCGTTCACGACCAAAAATCGATAGAGTTAATGAAAATGTTAATTTACCTTGCTTTCATGAAATACACAGAAATATCACGCCTCCCGGCATGTGGGAAACACTAGAGGTATTATCTCGAATAAACGAAATATCCATTAAGAGGACTACACATCCCTGACAGAACAAAAAAAATAGCGGAGATCCCCTCTTCAACGAGGCATCTCTTTCGCCATTCCAAATCGCTCACTCCACTAGTGGTGGGCGGAAACCGATCGACCAAACAGCAAGACAAGTCATGCGCAGTCCAGCGCAAAAAAATGACCACAGCTCAAAAACTCAACTGCATTCGATACCAACGCGAGAAGACAAATGCTTACCGAGAAAAGTGACTATAAATTTCAAGCAGTTGTTGCCCTTGCGTTATAAAATAGATATTGTAATAAAATGATGTTGCGAGAATTTATCACGCAACATATCACCACCTCCTCCCGATAAAAAAAAATGTGGAACATATTTTTTTTTTTTAAATATCAAAGAGCATGCGATAAGCGGCTCAAAACGCACGAATTATGCGCTGATAATTAATTAAATTGCCTAACATGAGGCTAAATATAGAGTGTCTGGTGAGGATATACCTCAACAGAAAAATAAATATGTCTCAAAAAAAATTCACATCGGGGAGGTGTCACCAACACACATCACGTTAGCATGTAAACACAATATACGTATGCAAGTTACCATAATCATCATTAAACAGCATACTCTAATATTGTCTTTAAAAATGGATGTACAAATCTGATAGGAAAATTTAAATAGTACATTATTTGACATGTAATGACATAAGTACATAGTAAAGTTAAACTACATGACGATCCAGGACATATGCTCTGGTATTCCGAGGGTAAGTACACAATCTAGAACTCGTCATGCTTGATACTAGTAAGGTAAGTCCTCAGCTCAACAATGACATTCTGAGAAAGTACAAGCATTATAATGCTAATTAATAACTTCTTCTTCTTCTTGCGATCGCATCTTTGATGATTACACCGTCAGATGAGTTCTCATGATGAATTCGACTGTTGTTTGAAGTTCCTCTTTAACTCCATATAGCTTTGAGTTTAGTGTTGAGTCATTGGGCCAGTATATCTTTCTTAACTGGTCATACAGAGGACAGTCCTGTAGAACATGCTCAGCAGTTTGTTCGTTTAATCCACATGTGCACAGTGGTGAAGCAGACAATCGTAGCTTGTGCATGTGTTTATTCAGTTTGTTATGCCCTGTCCTGAGTCGAAAAATAGTTGTCTGTCCCTGCCGGTCGAGAGTGTGATAGTCGTCTTTGGGTTGGTTCTGTTCTCTTCTGATAGTCTGGATAGCTCTCTTTTTCTCAAAGTATGTGACTTCATTATCTTCTTGTTCACATTCTCCTCCCTTTTTTGCAAGTTTATCTGCCTTTTCATTTCCGGGTACACCACAATGAGATGGTACCCACTGAAGTATGGTTCTCTTTTTGGCAGCTACCTTGTTTAGTTCATTTCTCAGATGCGGGAGTTTACCACCCTTGAGAGCTTGCAGGACAGACAGTGCATCTGTGAGGATGACTACCTGGTGGCAGTCAGAGTTGGTGTTATAAATCATATTTGCAGCTTGCTCTAGAGCTTGAACCTCAGCTGTATAGTTGGAAACAGAATTTACCAGTGGGAATGTGCCTAGTCTCATAGTGGTTGTCAGGATATGAGATAAAGATACCGGCACCTCCATTCCTAACAGCATTAGTTGCTGATCCATCTGTATAGGCATGTATCCATGATTGATCGGGATAGCTTTCTTGGATCATACTCAATGTAGCAGTTCGTTTTTGCAGATCATTATACTCACATCCACTTGTGAGACCACTGACTGTTGTATTAATTTGGAGGGCACTGCTGGCCTGCTCCCATGGTACAGGGTATAGGGTGGGCTTCAGTGGTGTTGTCTTCATGGATAGGTCTTCTTGATGCTGTCTTATAAGTCTTTTCCCCCGATGCACAAAGCTGCTACGCTTTAGACGTCCCAATGCCAGATCATCTAGTCTTGCCTTCATTGGGTGCATTGGCATACTGTTGTACTTTTCCATCTGGATCATGGTTTTTGTGTCTCTTCTATGGGACAATGTCTGTAATCCAGCAACCTTCTGCATCTCTGTTATTGGTGTAGTTTTCATGGCTCCTGTAATGAGCCTGAGAGCTTGATTTTGCACCTTGTCCAAAGACTGCAGATGTGAGTTAGCAGCTGATGACCATGCTGCTGAGCTAAACTCTAAGTGTGGTCTTATTACTCCATTATAAATCTTCTTTAGATTTCGTTCATTTGCTCCCCAGTTGGTACCTGTTAATTTTCTGAGTATGCCTAGTCGTCTTCGGGCCTTTCCTTCTGCATTTTCAATATGCTTATTCCATGTAAGCCTTTGGTCAAATGTCACCCAAGATAGGTGGGGTAGCTTTCTTCCTTGATCACGGTTGTCCCTAGGTGTATGTTAGCTGATTTGTCCTTGGGGGCGAGGGAGAACAGTGTTGTGGAGGTTTTGTCTGTGTTTATTGGGATAAGCCATTTCTCTGCCCATGACACTAGCATGTCTGCTGCCCGCTGCATTCTATAATTTGCTGTGGTGACATTTTCATCAGCGCACCAGAGTACTAGGTCATCTGCATATAAGGCAGCTTTAACTCCTGCAGGGAGATCTTTCACCAGGTCATTGATGTAAACAAGGAAGAGTGTTGGGGAAATTACTCCTCCTTGAGGTACCCCCCTGATGGAGCAACACTTTTCTGCTCTGCAGACCGTCAAGAGTGACTCTAGTTCTCCTGTTATGCAAGTATGACTGGATCCATTTCATCATGTTGCCTTGGATTCCACTTCTCCTAAGTTTTGCAATGAGGCCATCTTTCCACACCTTGTCAAAGGCCTGCTTGAAGTCGACCCAGATCGTTAGGACCTTTTTCTTCTCCTGGAAGGCATCTTCTATTGCTTGAGACAAGTAAGTAACTTGGTCTTCTATACTGTAGCATTCTCTAAATCCAGCTTGTTCCGGCACCAGGATCTGCTCAGACTCTAAATACCATTTCAATCTGTGGTTGACTATTCGCTCCATAGTCTTCCCAACACAGCTTGTGAGACTGATTGGCCGGTAACTTGCAGCCTCGGTCTTACATTTCCCTTTCTTTAGTATGGGTATTGTGATGGCTTCTCTCCATACTTGGGGGGTACCGTTCCTTTCAACCAGCTGTGGTTGAATATCTCAAGCAGTTTTGTCTTTGCTGCTGAGCTCAGATTTACTAGCATTTCGTTGCTGATTTTGTCTGGGCCGGGTGACTTTTGAAACTTAAGCTTGGAAATAGCCTTCTGTAGTTCTCCTAGTGTGATGGGTTCCCTCATTGGGGCAGGAGTATCTGTCTGTCCCATGGTTGCCAGTATTTCTTTTCTTATCTCTCTCTGATGGTCTATGTTAATGGGTAAGTTGCTTTCTGAACTGTATCTTCTAGCAAACAAGTCTGCAGCTTGTTTTCCTCTGAAAAGTTTGCCACCTTCATCCAATGTGATAGTCTGCCTTGGTGAGGAATACTCTTCATTTAGAGACTTGACTAATCTCCAAAGTTTCCTGCCGTCTTTCTCAAGGTTCAGCGATGCCGTTTTAGTTCTCCAGCTTTTCCGCTTTTCTTCTAGCTTTGTTCTCTGAAACTCTGCTACAGCCTTTTTCCATTTGTTGTGAGTTTCAAGTGAAGGCTGAGACTCTGCGTCCTTTCTAGCCTTGTCCATAGCTTCCTGACGTTCTTGGAGTGTGCTGGACCAGTATGGTATGTAGTTACGCCGGCATCCTTTGGGAATGGTTTCTTTTGCAGCTTGTAGTATGCATCTGTTGAAGTCTTTTACCACTTCATTAATGTCTCTGTTCTGTACCTTGAGGGTAGACAGCAGCGTGTTCACCTGATGCCTGAATAAACCCCAGTTGGCTTTTTTGTAGTTCCATCTTGTAATGGCTGGGCCTGTACTGAGAGTTGCACTCTGGACAGTAAGAAAGATTGGGCGATGGTCGCTTCCCCCTAGTTGGTCTCCTACTTCTCTACTAATAGATCCAGCTATATCTGGTGTGGAGAAGGCAAGATCTGGTGTTGAGGTTGTGTGCCATCCTCTGGAGTAGAAGGTAGGAGTATCTGTGGCATTATTGACTAGGATTAGGGAGTGATCATCTTGCCAAGTTTCAACCTCTTCACCTCTGTGATCCAGATGGTTATAGCCCCAGCTCTGGGAGTGGCTATTAAAGTCTCCAACTGCTATAAAGTTGGTGGCTGGTACCTATATAGAGCTGAGACTCAGGGGTTTGTTGTTCGGACAGTAATAGTTCAGGAGTTCTATTTCCATCTTGTCTACCTTTATCTGCAGCAGCTGATATTCTGCTCCATCCATGAAGGTTTTCCTTTCGTGTGCAGGAATGTTATTCCTTACAAGAGTAAGTACTCCTCCTTTTCGTCTATCTTGTCTGTCGGATCTGAAGCATTGATATCCCCTTATTTTAAAGGTTTGATCTGCTTTCAAGTGAGTCTCTTGGATACAGCAAACACTGACTTGCTTCTCATACAAGATGTTTTCCAGCTCTGTCTTTTTGCTGTATCCAGCCTGCTTGCTGTTCACTCCCTCTGCATTCCAGTGCATCATGACAAGTGGCACTCTGGGTTTCTCTTTTTTCTGTTTTGTTTTGGTCAGTAGTTCTCCTCCGCCGTCTGTTGACTCCACAAGACGGTCTAGAGGGTCCTCCAGTAGCTGAGGGTGGGCTCTGTCGAGGCTCAGAGCCCGGCACTGCACCTGCCTGGTGGAGCTCCACAGGGCGAGCACCAGAACGAGATTTATTTGACGGTGTACTCTCCATAGAAAAAAAAAGCGAGTTGCATGATACTGTGGTTTCCGGTGCGCCTTCTGGCCCAGTATCTACGACTTTAGCACCTGTTCAACGGGAGAGTGGGCTCATCCCTAATCTGTTTATGTTCCCAGTAGTAGACTATTCGCAAGCAGCCTGGGGGTGTCACTGCTCTGCGCGGACCTTGTTTACCGAGGCGGCGTCCGAGCTCGTATGGTGAAAATATGGTTGCGTTATCTTCAAAATAGCCCTGTCTTTCCCGTGGCTTTTCTGCCATCCTGCAACTTTGAGTTAGGGAGTTCTGAGCTCCAGTCTCTTTCCCAGGCATTTTATCCTGGCCTGGCACGCATACAGAGGACCCCACTTCTGGTTCTAAGTTAGCAGTTGGGGATAGGTGGGGTAGCACACTGTGCATTCCCCGTCATCCAGGGGGCTCTCCAACTATGCAGAGCTTGCACAATGCTGTGCTCTGGTTCGGGGCTCTCCCAAGGAATCCTCACGTCCTGCACAGAGCCACTTCCCGATACCCACCACCTGCCAACCCTCCATTGTAGAAATCTCCTGCATGCGGCCATCCAGTCAAGAGCCAGTATTAAGTCTGGTGCCCAAGTGATCCCCCCAAGCTCAGTGTGCAATGCTGGGTTCTCATCATGCTGCAACACAGGAGGGATTGTGATGCTCAGCCATCTCTCTCAATTCTGCACCGATAAGTGACATCGGGGACTTAACTTTGCCTCAGTACTGGGAGGCCCCGTTTCCGGGTACACCACACACAGCCAATTGAGGCAACGGTCGCCATGGGCGTGATAGACGACAAACAGTGAAGAATGAGGCAAGAAAGCATTTAACCCATGAAGTGGGGGTGGATTGGTGCAGACCAGAGCATGTACCACTCGCCGGTGGGTTCTGCATCTACACCTATAGGGTTCCACCCACTCCTCAGCCCATTTAGTCTGGCCCCTCACCCAGGACCTGTCCGGCTTGGGTGACCCTGCCAGGAGTAAAACTCCCGCCGGCATAGCTCCCGGGATCATTGAGGCGCTCAAGCTCTCCAACCACGGCAAGGTAGGCTTACATGTGGAGAGAATTAATAACTAATATGCTTCATAAGGTACAATACATTATTAATAATTGTGGCTGTTTAGTAAACTAACGGCCCTTATATTAGCTACTCAGTCCTCCTCTATCATCTTAAAAACGAACAGAAGAAGATGACAACAAAGCACGATAGTGTGTACATATAAAGTGAGTACAGATGTGCTAATCTATTGTAGTAATATAGGTGTGTTATGACTCTGTAATATATAGGAATATAGGACAGAAGTATTAGTTAGAGTCATGTGGGCATCTAGACAAAATGTCAGCCATCACATTATCCGCACCACGGATAGCTCGTACCGTGAAGTGAAAAGGTTGAAGAGCTATAGCATATCGAGTGGATCTCGAACTCTTCAAATTCTTAGTCTGAATAGCTGTAAGAGCTTTCTGATCAGTCTCTAGAATGAAATGTGCGCCCAGGAGGAATCTTTGTAGCTTTAGAATTGACCAAACCATCGCTAACAACTCACGGTCTAAAACCGAGTAGTTCCTCTCTGCCGCATTTAGTTTTCTAGAAATGTACATAACAGGATGCAGAGTATTTGCATATTCTTGCATCAGTGCTGCTCCAATCCCAGTGGATGAAGCATCACTCCGAAGAACAAAAGTCCTATCAAGAGTAGGTAATCTTAAGATGGGAAAAGAAAATATATTCTTGATTTGGTCTAATGAAGATTGGCATTCTTCAGACCAACGGACCAGATTAGGCGAACCTTTCTTCAACAATGTTGAGAGAGGTGCCATGATCGAAGATAAATTTGGAATAAATCTCCCATAAAATTGAATTAAACCTAAGAGACTCCTAACTTGTTTCTTCGTTTTAGGAACAGAGATGTTCAGTATTTTTGAAGTATTGTGGTCTTCTGTCTTCAAGAGACCATGACCAACACGATGACCCAGGAAAGAGATTTCACCAAAACCAACAAAAGCTTTAGAAGGTTTTGCTGTCAAATTATTCTCACGTAGAGTGGACAGTAAGTCATATAACCCTAAATAGTGATCTTCCCAGGTATCACTGAAGAGACAGATGTCATCTAAGTATGCGATGACATCCGAACGATGTGACAGAATTCGACGCATCATGCGAACGAAAGTTGCAGGGGCGTTCATGAGACCAAAAGGCATAACATTCCATTGAAATAGACCCCTAGGTGTAGAAAAAGCAGTAAGAGGTTTGGCATGCTCTGCTAAAGGCACTTGCCAATAACCTTTAGACAAGTCAAGTTTAGTGAAGAATCTAGAATTAGAAAGTCTAATCAGTAGATCTTCTAACAAAGGCATCGGTTCAGCATCGAACTTTGTGACCTGATTCAATTTGCGATAATCAACACAAATTCGTATGTTCTTATCCTTCTTCCGGACAATAACCATGGAAGAAGAATATGGTGAAGTCGATGGTTCAATTATATTTAATTGAATCATTTCATCCAATTCCTTTTCCACTTGCGACTGAAAGTGTATAGGAATAGGATACGGCCTAACCCTAATTGGATTATTGTCGGTAAGAATTATATCATGTTCTATGACATCTGTGTGTCCAGGAATGTCAGTGAGAACATCCTGAAATGTTTGTAACATCGACGTGACTTGTCGATGTTCGTCACCAGAAAGATTAGGAGAAACAGAAACGTTTTTCCAAGATTCCGTGGAATGTAATGGAACCACTGGAAGGGGAAGGTTGACATCAGAGAAGGTAGCTTCCTCATCCTGCATGACAGACAGGGATGAATAATGACCGTGAGGTGCAGGAGCATCATCCGTTGCCTGGAAAATAGGCAGCAAATAGTCCGGACGTTCGTGAAATTCCGAAAGCATGTTTATGTGGAAAGTTTTATGCTTTCCATCAATATCGACCACATAGTCAACATCGGAAATCCGAGAGACTATTGCATACGGACCTTTCCATGCAATAAGAAGTCTATTTTCCCTACTGGGGAGTAGGACGAATGCTTTGTCACCTGGACAAAGTTGTCGTAGACATCTATTCTTGTTAGCAAACTGTCTTGCCTTCTCTTTAGCAATTTCTGATGAAGCAGTTGCTAGCTTACATGCCTCAATGATCTTTTGTCTAAGAGCAATGACATACTCATATGAGGATTGAGTTTCATCGCTAATATCATCGGCAGTGATGAGATCATGTAATAAAGACATAGGGCCGCGTGGACGCGCGCCAAAGACAAGTTCGAAGGGAGAAAATCCTGTGTGTTCATTAGGGACTTCTCTATAGGCAAAGAGAGCCGCGGGTAAAACCCTGTCCCAATCTTGAGGATGATCTTCAGTTATCTTACCAAGCAAAGTCTTGAGCGTTCTATTCAGACGCTCAACTAACCCATTAGACATAGGATGGTAGATACTACTGAGAGATCGTTCAATATGTAAGGTAGACATTACCTGTGACATAGTGTCAGATATGAGTTGAGTGCCATGGTCTGATAATATTTTCTCTGGGGAACCCCAAGCGAGAAAATATCAACCAAAGAGCATCTGCGATATCTGTAGTAGATATGCTCTTAAGAGGGATAGCCTCTGGCCAACGTGTGCACATATCGACACATGTAAGGATAAACTGATGTCCTCTGGCCGACTTGACCTTAAAAGGGCCAATAATATCTATGGCCATTTTCTGGAACGGCCGAATAGGAATGTCAGCAGCCTGGATAGGCGCAGCATGTCGTGGTCCTCTAGATTTGACCTCCTGACATACCTTGCATGATCGGCAGTAAATACGAATGTCCTTATTGACAAAAGGCCAAAAGAAAGCCGCAAGGACTCTCGACTTCGTACGGGCAAAACCCATATGTCCAGCACATTGCGAGTCATGAGCATGTTGCAATATTTGCACTCTCATGCTCTTGGGAACAAGAATTTGCGAATGTGCCGACGTAGTCGAATCTTGTACCATACGTACAAGTACGCCGTTTCTCATTGCAATCCAAGATTTTCTATTTGTATCCTGATTCGGATCACCTTTCTTCGCAAGAACGAAGAATTTTTTTTAAAGAAGGATCTTCTTCTTGCAATTTTATGAAAGAGTCACGAGTGATTACTAAGTGACTATCTTGGCTATCAACTTCATTATCACTATTCAGTGAAGTTTCGGGTGTTTGTAGAGCTTGTGCTCTTGTAACCACTGCATTTGTAGCTTGCATGTTATTATCTTCCCAAGCAGCAATCTGCTGTGGGGTACACTCCCTAACTCCGTGAATACGACCAATAATAAGGTCCGCAATAGGATTAGGTAAGAGACAAGCATGCACATCTCCAGTAAAGAAAGGAGTGGCAATGCGAATTACAGCAGTAGGATATTTTTTCTAGAGTGCCGCCAAATGTGACACATTTAATAACCCTTCCTGTAGCACAAGATGGATCTACAAGCGATTGTCTAACACCAATAGTGGTGCATCCGGAATCGAAAAGTAGTGAGACCGGAGTATCATTAACAAGACCCTTATGTAGAATTAAAGAACCCCTCCCGTCATGCGCAACAGCAGCAGGAAGAGCGGGAAGTGGGTGACCACAACTCAAAGTAGTTATGGTACCCGGTTCGAATAAAGTACTGCATTGGGGGCATTTGTTTGCTCTCTCAAAGTCAAAAGCAGAACCAGTGACAGCGTCAAAGTTTTTATTATCAACAACATGATTACAGGCTCCCTCAGTTTCCTGTTGTACAGCATTAGCCTGCTGATATCTCTTTTTTTTGTGTTGAGATCTACCCCGACTATTATTACCTCTGAAGTTATCAGAGTTATTATTATCTCTGCAGTTATTATGGTCTCTATTGTAATTGTTATCCTGGTTCGAATTCCAGTTTCCACGATTACTATCATGTTCACATTGATGCGAACATCTATTTGTTTGGTTCTGAGGTCTTCGGCAGGAATAACCTCTATTACCATATCCTCTTTTGAAATG
The DNA here is from genome assembly GCA_024509875.1 of Oreohelix idahoensis. NCBI lineage: Eukaryota > Metazoa > Mollusca > Gastropoda > Stylommatophora > Oreohelicidae > Oreohelix > Oreohelix idahoensis. The sequence goes on along the minus strand of JAMPIV010018598.1, from coordinate 24,706 downwards.
CTTATAATTATTAGGGTGATAGTAACGACCACTATCAGGTTGTCTCCAATTCTTCGAAGAAGAATCACCATGAAATTGGTTTCCATGATTTTGACAGAAATTACCGCTGCTCTTTCTATCAAAATTTTGTTGGAATCTACGAGCAAAGTTTTGACCATACGGAGCTGCCGAAGCAACTGGTAAACCTTCTTTCACCTTAGAGTTACCCATGGTTATGTGTGGGTGTGCAGTTACGTACTGGCAACAGAAATCTTCCATTTCTTTTATTGTTTTAGGTTTACGTTCATGAAGGAAAGCAAGGAAAGACTCATTGACAGACGACATGACTTTGTCTCTAAGTATTAAGTCCATAAGTCCTTCATAAGTTTTTTCCGTCTTAGATAGTTCAACCCATCGTGAGAAAGTATGCGTATTCTTGCAATAAACTCGGAGAATTCAACTCCATTTTCAGGTAACATGTTTTTAAATTGTAGACGATAGCCGTCTTCGTTAAGCTGATATTTCTTTAACAGAGCGGCCCTGACAACCTCATAATTGTTCTTGTCAGGTTCATCCACCATATTTAATATACTTAGAGCTTTACCTGTCAGTATCCCTGATAACTGATAAACATATTTTGCTTTGTCTATGTTATGAGCTGTACATGCTTGTTCAAATCTGTCCAGATAGAACATTATGTCATCACTGGAAGGACTAAAAGTTGGCAACTTAATCTTAAAAGTATCATTATTAGCCTTACCAGAAGATGAACCCTTGTTTGAATCATTACCATTACTCATGTTCATCAATTTCAATTTTTCCAACTCTAAAGCTAAGACCTTTTCTTCATGTTCCATTTTTGCTTTCTCTTTCCTCTCATCAGATTCTCTCTGTAATCTTCTCTCCTCAGCCTGAGCCTCTATTTGAAGTCTTTCAGCTTCTTTTCAAGTCTTTTATTTTCAGCCTCTTTTTCAAGTCTTTTATTTTCAGCCTCTTTTTCAAGTCTTTTATTTTCAGCCTCTTTTTCAAGTCTTTTATTTTCAGCCTCTTTTTCAAGTCTTTTATTTTCAGCCTCTAGCTGGAGTTTTCTTTCCTCAGCTTCTGATTCCCTTTTTTGTTTTTCCATTTCCATTTGGAATCTTTTTTCATCCACCTGCATCTGCAGTTTCTTTTGTTCAGCTTCCATATGCAGTTTCTTTTGTTCAGCTTCCATTGCTTTATCATATCGAGCAGTTGCAAATTCTTCTAACTTATCACCAGTCTTCCCAAGCAATTTACCCTGCTCAATAAAGTGCTCAAATGTAGACATGTTGTCTAACATATGAGTCCAAAACCTGAAATAATTAACTAATTTATTTCAAACCTAAGTGTAACAAGTCTTAATTAAGCACTTGTATATTCACATCACCTTATATTATCCCAGTCTCTGTGGGAAACAAGTCTCCAATCAAAGAACTTGTATATGAAATATCACCAATCAATTCTTGATCATAAGTGCACTTCTCATTCAATAGTGCACAACACTATTCATCATTCATTTATCATCAGTGTAGTAGTAACAGTGCATTAGCATAGCCCATTAACTAATTACTATAACTGTAAACAATGACTATGTAAACCCATGCAGAATGTAAACATTGAAAATGTAAACAATGCAAACAATGTAAACAATAACAATGTAAACAATAACAAAGATCAGCAACAATACAAAAACGTTCGCAGAAATCAACTAAAAATAAAGCAGAAATTAATGAAATATCACAAAAAATGTGACGATATCTACGATAGAATTAAACAAAATACATGACACCACAGTGTATAAACAAAAATGTTGTATGAAACTAAATTATAGACAAGAGTAGGCTAACAAATACAAACAAATCAAAACAAAACTAAAGAATGCGAAATAATAACGAAAACAATATTAAAACATGTCATCACAGCTAACATAAATAGCAACAGAAGTCGCTTAGCAAATTCCAGTATCGGAAATTTGCAAACCCTACAGAAAACGCTCACAATAGACGACCTCTATGACGTGGCATAATCTAACGGAGACACCACCCAACCGAGAACCCGCTGAAATATAAACATATAAATATACAAATAACATATAAACATATAACATATAGAATGAGATGATACACAGAAGACTCAGCAGAAGAATAAGGGCACAGTTTACATACAAACAGGCCACTTAACTTATAGGCTTCCAATCGTCGAACAGCAGAAAAAACGGATGTCAATCAACGTCCTAAAGAGCGAAGCTCCAACGATGATGGCACATCTGAACTGCTTCCACTGCTAACACGATGGTACAAGAGCTTCTGAAATACTGTGTGTTGAGTTGTTTCGGCACTTGACCTTCTAATCCAAAAGTAAGTTGATGGAAATCGGTACTTGGCCTTCTTCAGAAAACAACCCGTTTCAACCGGCACTTGACCTTCACAAAAACGACAGCACTGGAACCTTGACAGCAGCAACTTGCTTGACTTGCGTAAAAGATAACAGCAGTCCGAGTTATCCGGCAACATGTAACAACGCCGGGTACTGTCAAATTCTTGTTTCCGTCAAAAAATTGAAATTTTGACTTTTACCGGGCAACGCCGAGTACTTTGAAAATGGTGAAGATGTTGACTGTCTTGAAGAATGTTAATTTCTTGAAGGATGTTGATGAATTCTTGTTGAAAATGAAGTGGGTAAGGGACCCCGTGTTTGCTGGTACCAGAATCAAACCAGCTTATGGCCACCAAATGATGCGTGATGCCATATGATGATGGATGGTATCCGCATGTCTGGTTTTGTGTAGTGTGCAGATGTGTTCAGTCAAAACAATGTTCATACAAAAATAACAGGGCAATCCACATAGGACGTCAGTAAACTCACGACGTATAAAGTCAATGATTCTTGAAACAGCCGTTGACGTTTTTCTTCATTATTTATTGTGGACGCCACAGTGACAAAATGGTTACGCGAATATGTAGACACATCAAACAGTCATTATCACAGCAACATTCAATACAGCAATAGACGGTAGACAGCATTACAATGATGAGTCAGATGCATGTTATATTTCATAGTGCTGTAAATGTAGTCAGGTGGAAAACTCCATCCTTTTCTATAACAGCCAGGAGATAACCAGATGTATGAGATCAGTTCACTCTCCTTAGTCTGACTTCAGCAAGACAGACACGTCTGCCGAAGTATAAATAATGTCCTCAAAAATATCCTCTAGATAATAAAGGTTTTTCAAACCTAGTTCAGGTAACCAAGTAGCAAGTAATAGTCCTTGGGACAATACAGCGACATGTGAGCTGGGAAAACATCTCGTGACGACGACTTTCGAAGACAGGCTATGAGCCAGAAATCGTTCACGACCAAAAATCGATAGAGTTAATGAAAATGTTAATTTACCTTGCTTTCATGAAATACACAGAAATATCACGCCTCCCGGCATGTGGGAAACACTAGAGGTATTATCTCGAATAAACGAAATATCCATTAAGAGGACTACACATCCCTGACAGAACAAAAAATAGCGGAGATCCCCTCTTCAACGAGGCATCTCTTTCGCCATTCCAAATCGCTCACTCCACTAGTGGTGGGCGGAAACCGATCGACCAAACAGCAAGACAAGTCATGCGCAGTCCAGCGCAAAAAATGACCACAGCTCAAAAACTCAACTGCATTCGATACCAACGCGAGAAGACAAATGCTTACCGAGAAAAGTGACTATAAATTTCAAGCAGTTGTTGCCCTTGCGTTATAAAATAGATATTGTAATAAAATGATGTTGCGAGAATTTATCACGCAACAGATATACCTTCATCTTCATCATTATCTCTAATAACAGTTACCAACCGGATGTTCCTTTAGCTATTGGGAGTACTGTCTACTGTCTACTGTGAACACTAGATCGCGGTTTATATTTTGCTACCTGAACTATCTGATGTGACATTTTCATATCCAATAATTCACTACCAAAGTAGGCGTTCCCCATTAGGAAAATTAATTATTTGTGGAGGAACTGGGGCTTACTTCGGAGAAGTGCAACACTGGATTTTGCTACATGTTCATTGATGTGTTCGTTCAAGAGGTTGTTAACCACCTAGTAGATAAGCGAGATTGTATGTGGCCACAGATTGACAGAGTGAGAAAAAGAGGAGTGAATATTTTCTTTTCTTTGTATCATCATTGTACCCAATACTATTTTTTAGTTCGCAAACTTGATTATTTTACTGGGATAGCTGTAGTAAAAACTTTGTTCTTTGCTTTATTGTCTATCCTACACCCTAGTGTTAATGTTTGACTTTTTTGGGTTATTTACCTCTTGCAGGATCTTTTCTCAACAGAGGGGAAGGCACTTATTTTCATAATTCTGTAACCTATGATTTTATTGATTTATATATGTTTGATGTTGTGAAGAGTTTAATTGATAATAAACTAAACAAAACTTAATTACTTGTGTTGGTCAGCCCAAATCTCCATTTAGCAAAGTTTTCACGTTTGTGTGTCTTGTTGTCACATAACTGTGTGTGTGTAGATAACTTATAATTAACATTATAGGGAATTGTGATAGATCGTCTTCTTCTAAAGATAGTCGTATAGATAGGCTGGACTAGAGAATTCACTCATTCCAGAGACACTTTAATCTATTCACTAGTGAAATCTATTCTAACACTTTCTTTCTCAGATAAACCCACTATTTCTGTTCTATTCAGACGGGACCAAAGTAAATCTCTATACCTATCTAAATTTACGACAACGTCACATATTTCCAACCACCTGTGACGAAATGGGTTATAAATTGTGGGCACTTGGATGGAGCTACCATCCCTCATAATTTCTTTGATTTTTGGCACGCCCATTTCACTTCTTTTCGTTCTTCCCTAGGTTTAAGTGGAGTAACTGGCTGGCACTTCTATACAATAGGTTCCCTCCCCTTAGTCTGTAATGTTGGTAGGAGATAATTGACGTGTCCCGGATTCTTCGTTGCGGACAGCGGCATCCATTGTTTAGAGCTCTTTTGACCACGAGTCAGAAGCCCCACACTCAATTTTGAGAGGGAGCGGCAAAAAGTTCTCGAGTCTTTGACATCGGGGAAAGAAAGCTCTTACTTTTCGTGTGTGATTTAAACAGAATCATCCTGGAGAGAGTAAAAGAGTCCATAGACAAGCAACTGAGAGATGAACAAGCAGGTTTTCGACAAAACAGATCCTGTACAGACCAGATAGCCACATTGAGAATAATAGTTGAACAAAGTCTGGAATGGAATTCACCACTATACATCGGATTCGTGGACTATGAAAAGGCATTTGACAGTGTAGACAGAGAATCACTTTGGAAATTGATGAGGCATTATGGAGTTCCCATGAAGATCATTAACTTAATAAAGAAGACCTATGAAGACATGACATGCAGAGTTCTTCATGAAGGACAACTTACAGAACTGTTTAAGATTAGAAATGCCTCTTGCTTCCATTTCTTTTCTTACTAGCAATAGATTGGGTTATGAAAACATCGACATCACACAACAGGAATGGAATCCAGTGGAATCTGACTAAACAGCTTGATGATCTGGATTTTGCAGATGACTTGGCTCTTCTGTCCCATGTGGTAAAGTGGGATGATATAAATATTTATAGGGGACTTAGTGTACTGACTGAGGTCAGCTGTGAAGGTATCTGTATCTAATAGGTGTAGTGTTTTACAGATAACCTTACTTGCTACCACATTTATACCTCAGTCAGAATTATTCTGGAATATTGTGATGACTACGTTGAATGTCTAGGGTATGTATATGATGAAGTGTAAGTCACAACAACAACAGACAGATAAACAATTTAATTTATTCCACCACACTTGACAACACTGTGACACTCACACACATTTAACACTCTATAAGACTATCTTAAATGAGTCACTGGTAAAGTTTCAAATATCTATGTATTAATTACTTTCACTAATATATATCCTGATTCAACTACAAAGTGAACCAGGAATCACAATCAATTGTAATCACAATTTATATATACATAATTTATAAATATGAACCTTGTAGTGACATATTTTATTAATATTATCCTATGTGTGTCAGTTGTGTAGTAGTACTATGAGGTAATACTGGTTTTGTTTTTCAAGCTATGTTGTTATTTGTCATCATGACTTCAAGTGTTTGTTTATCTGGGAAATAGTATGGGGGAAAAGTTCACAGTTCCTGTCAATTTAAACAAGGTATTGTCCCTCTTTTTTTCTATAATGTCAATTTTTGAGGGGACACATAATGTTGAGCTCCTCTGGCCACAGAGGCTTAACTTTCGTAATGGTGGCAGGAAAAGACTCCTCTGCTCGATTGCTCCCTGTGTTCTGGAGACACCTCACTAGTCGCTATCTGGACCCAGGAGTATGCTGTCAGCCTCCAGATTCAGCAAAGCTCAGACCAGGTGCTGCTCAATAACTTTAGGACCACAGTCCCTGAAACAAAAAGGTTGTACCTCCTACTTCATAACTAATTTATAATCTATTTCCAGACTGAACACAATACATAACAAACACTGAGTTCAGAGCGGTAGGCCAACTGTCAGCTTCATCTGAAACAATTTACACCAGTATACTCCTCCCTAATGGTTACCACGCCTCTGCAATTCCAGCATTAGTTCTTTCTAGTCAATAAGATAGGTGTCAATGTACTGTTTGGCAATTCCATGCAGTTTTACTTTTCTCCGACACCTTCTGTTCAGGTTGGAGCACTATATAGGCTTTGCCTCATGTTCGCTACTGAACCACACACATATACAGACATAAGTTATCAATTTACATTCAATTTTCATTAAAAAGATATCAAATATTTCAAGCTTACCACAATTCATGGAAATAATACAGAATTACGTTGACTGGCAATGAATATGGCACAAAATCGGACCTGCCGCTGTCTCAGGCTTTTATTTAGAAAAATATAAGTTGAATCTCAACGCACTGTTGCTTTAGAAAGTTTATTTGAAAATGTGGTGCTGACCTGACGCTCCTAATTGACTATATTGGCGGGTCTAACCAATCGAGCCATGTTTACACAAGCGTTTGAAAAAAAAAATACCCTTCCTTCCGTCTCCCCTAACAACAAAAGATCGTATTTGTAGCCCGACTAATCGTGTTTAGCCTTACATTTACTGCGCTCCAATCAAATATGATTTAACATGGGGACCTATTTCCCGTACAATGGTGGTTTTAAAATCTGCCACTGAGCGATTCTGATTTTGGTGTTGTCTGACACCCTCACTATTTCTTTTGGCTATAATTTGTTAATTCCTAGACTATTTGCGTAACGTTTAACATATTCTTTGTCAGCAAGTCCTAAGGAACCCAAATATACAAATTTAAAGGAGCTAAGTGGCTGCGTTCAAAATATGCATTTTCTTCTAGGATAGTCGTGCTGTTGCCACCTCCTCACTTCCAAACTTTATGGTGTCTGCTGTACTGTCATACTAATGTCAGGATTTCAGACATAAAACAGTAGAATGTCAGGTTTCCTAATAAGCGTTTTGTAAGTTTTTTAAACCTAACTCTCGTATGGGTAGTGTTTTTTATCACTGTCGATTTGAAAAAAGCTAGTGCTTGTGGCCTTACACGCGTGATGGTAGTAATTGTATAGCGAGACGCGTGTTAGTGTGGCATACGTTCCGGCTTTCAGCCCTCCCTTCTCTCTATCCTAATTCCATCTGTCTTTCGTTTATGGTAACTTAGTGTATACAATGACATGAATGGAATATTAAATATAGGTCAGCTTGCGTATCTCAAGGTTTTTCTTAGAAATGCAGTACACGTTTTATCGTAGAAAGCGTGTATGCTGCAGTAGGCTTTTACTATCAACGTGAAACGTTACAATTTGCAGACGAAGGAGAAAACAAGGGGGATTTCGAGTACAGTCATTGTGACAGCACTGTTCTTTACCATTCTTCTTTCCTTTTATTGAAGTTATTTGTTAGGCTTTACATTTACTTTTTAATTTATATATGTGGATTAGAATTTCACACGACATCCCATAACCATAATCAGATGCAAGAGAATATGAAAATTCTCGATGAGAGGTCACAACAAGTGGGCCTGAAAATACACATGGAAAAGACAAAGATTATGAGAATAAATGCAAGAAATGATAACAAGGTTGAACTTGAAGAAACATCACTAAAAGATGTAGAATCTTACACATATCTTGGAAGTAATATAGACAAAGTTGGAGCTACAGACGGTGATATCAAAATAAGAATACAAAAAGCAAGAGGAGCTTTCATTGCATTGGGAAACATATGGAGAACAAGAGAAATCAAGTCCAACACGAAAATAAGAATATTCAACTCAAATGTCAAGTCAGTCCTACTGTATGGCTCTGAGACATGGAGAACAACAAAAACAACAACCAAAAAGCTACAGACTTTTATAAGCGGATGCTTGCGTAGAACAGAAGGACTGAAATGGTATGACAAAGTCACAAATGTAGAATTGATGACAAGAACCAGTCCAGTGCCAGTGGAACAAGAGTTGAGAAGAAGACGTGGGCGATGGATAGGACACACGTTGAGGAAACCTGTTGATAGCATTACAAGGCAGTCCTTGTTCTGGAATCCACAGGGAAAGAGAGGCAGAGGTTGACCAAAAAACACATGAAGAAGAGAACTGGAAACAGAGGTGAAAATGATGAGGAAAACATGGAAAGAACGTGAGCGGATGGCACAGGACAGGAAGACTTGGCATGTGTTTGTTGAAGGCCTATGCTCCTTGGGGAGCTAAAGTGTATTGATTTCGTATGTCGGCGGGTAGAATCTATTACGCCATAAATTGGCAGTTTCTTTCTTTTTGCGCGAAAACACGGGAAACTGTTCCTGTTGTTCCGTCATGTTACGCGGCAGCCCGGGGGAAGGAGCGATTTGGCGACTTGTCTGAGACACCTGCGTTGTTGAGATGACGGTGACGTAGACTTCTCTGTGCTTTGATGCCAGGGAAATTCTGGGACTCTCTATGCGTAACAACCTTCACCCTGTTACGCCTAAGTCTTTTGTAGCGAGTCGCCAAGAAGAATTCTCTGGGCAATTATTACGATGATTGTTTTCGGCATTCTCTACGCATTTGTCAATGCACTTGTTAGCCCACGTTTGAACATTTGTGGCCTATTCGTACTATATATACAGTCCACTTCTGTCTCTTAATTGTTTCAGTCCTAAAATTCCTGTCGTGAGCGGTAGAGACCCCTGTGCAGTTTGCCAACTAATATTCTCCACAAGTCTCGGTAAGAATTCTTAAATATCTTGGTAGTAATTCATTCTTGAGATTTTTAACGAGTCAGAGTAAGCCATCATAGCGGGTTCTTGTAATGTATAATCCGGCCATCGCTCAACAAACACCAGGAGCTATAATAGTCTTTTCTTTTTGAGGGGAAATTATGCTATGCCACTTACAGTTTTTGTCTAAGCCAAATAGTTGTGTACCTTAAACTGCTTCAAGGAAGCTCGGCTAGAAAACTTTTACTCACGTAGTGCACATAAAGCTAACGGGTTTCTCGAAGAAAATAAGTGGTAATGTAGCCGTGTACACCGTTGTTTCTTCGGGAACAGGCTATACTCTAACCGAAGACAAATAAAACCCAGATTAGCATAAATTGCCACCTTCCTAGAAACAGATTATAAGTTCAATTCAGTGGCATAAATTTTAATTAGGCTAAGAGTCGCGTTCGATGTGTCAAAAGATTAGTCACGTGATCCCTACACTCAATAATAGAGCTCAAAAAGGGTTGCCCCGGCAGAAAAGAACGCGGAGCCATTAGCAGTAGCAGATATGAAACCGAACGTTCCAGACGCATTTTTCTTACACTGCCTATTTTGAGGATTTTTCAAATAAACTAAATGATGTGTTCATTTAGCATTCCACAGTCCTAGTGTTTTCACTTGTGCATTATTTCTAATAAGGAGAACAGTAAGTAGAGTGCCTTAAATACTCTGTTAATGTAGACATGTCGAGACAGGATGGATAGTCCTGCAGACACAGAAGAAAAATAATGGCTGTAAGTCTTTCTTTGGACAAATATGCAGAGTTACACAGTCATGCAGAAGTACTGGCATTTTTGTAAGATATGAAGCTTTGTGAGATAAAAGAGAAAAACAGACTATTTCACTGAAAACTGCAAGCATGCATTTATTCGCTAAATGGTTTACAAATGGAACGAATTGGCTAGGAGTTGAATCAGAGTATTACATATGAACTCAGACGTCTACGCTGTATTATTGAGGAAAAAATGCATTGATGGTTAAATAAAGTATGCATGCTATTATGATCTACACCTACTTGTAACAAGATGTTGTTAAATAAAACTTACGTTGAGACCAAAGGCAAGTCGTTTCCCATTTACTTTGCCACATATATAAGAAAGGAAGAAAAGCGTGTCTGTTGGAAAACAAATATTAATTTATCAACTGCTCCAAATCTAACCACCATAGAGGATCAGCACCGAACCTGGTAAACTCCCGTAAGTCTGTAGGAGAGAAATCACTACCTCTAGCGCATAGGCTAGTCAAATAACCTACACTCTCTGATTAAACAGCAATCCCCATCACCTCCACCCGGTCACAGTAACACTGAGTGTAACTATAAGCGAGTGTTATTTTTATTTCGGCCTCTGTGGCGCAACTTTGTAACATTTTTCACTTCGTGTAACTTTGATTTATCTAAATTGCTTGTTTACTCTATGGATATTTTGTTTAATCCATATGGAGATTTCCCACCTTATGTGTTGTGTCATTTAGATGCATGAACATATAATGAGATTAAAGGTACTACAGCCAGCCTGGCAACTGTGTTTTAAACGCCTGTGCGTTAGGCAAGGCTGACACACGTTACAAGGTCAGTTCTGCGCCAGCTAACGGCCAGGTTTGTTTATCTCCCTAACCCCCCTTTCGTCAATCGGGGTAACCCCCCCCCCCGATTACGCATGTGCGAGCTATCGCGTAGACAGGCATGCCGGCTCGCTTGATGAGTAACGGTCAGCGAGAGAGGAGGGGAGAGACTGATAAATAAATGCAGAATCAGGTCAGCACTGGCCCAGCGCGGGGTGGAAGAGGATTGTTAATAACAGTTAATCTGTCAATGGGTATACCCTTGCTTTGCTTTAAACGATGTTTGACTGGATGCTGATTAGATGTTAAATGTTTTCCAATTTTGCTTGGCTTTAAATGATGTTTGATCTTGATGTTGAATAGATGATAATTGCTTTTTGACTATGTTTTATTACAGCAACACCTGGTCACCTCCGACAGAGTTCTGAGCCATCACCTTGCAATTACCTTCCTGCCTTCCTATAAGGCCGGATAAACCAGCGACCCCTTTACATCAGGGTAACCACAACGTACGGCAGCTGTTATCAGTCCGACTCCCGAATACGTGTTCAGTCGGGTAATGTCCGCGGTTGGGAAAGAAATTGTTATCGCCACCTCTAAAGATAGCGGAGTGCCCATGCTCCACGGCCTCAAAGTTAAAGAGCTACGTCAGCCATACATATCGCGCCAACTCATTAGTGGCGGGCCAACGCACAGCATGGATCTGATTCCCCCATTACATGTTTAAATCTTGAACGCATTCAACGCACCCCCTTATATCCTGGATTTACGGCACTGGTGCATTGGTAGGACCTAGCCTGGTCCTGATAGTTCTTTGCGAGAGGAACTTACAGCAAGGTGACCATATCACGGTCGTGCTTTGTCAGCAGACACCCGGAGAAGAGAGGGTTATAATTTCTCCAACGGCTAGCTGCCAACACGCAGTGATCCCCGCGGAGTATAACAGCACGTGTGCCAACGAAAGAGGCTTTGTGTGGGAGTGCACTCAAATAATCGGTTAGGACGGAAGAGCTCTTAACAAACTATGGGCAGGGGCAGATAGCGAATTTAGTTGTTGTGGTGCTGACAAGTAAAAGTCAGCGGCTTAGGGGTAATTGTGTGGGTAGGGACTCTTATTATTTCAGGATTCCCTGCTGAAGGATTAACATCTACATCTCCTGAACAACAGCGGGAGTATACCTCTGGATGGATTATCATCATTAGTAGCATTGTGTACTAGTAGTGTGGTAATTTGATATCTTGGTTGTTGTGAAACGCATTTGTATGATTTTACGGTTGTGATCTGATTTTTGTTTTCTTGCTTTACCTGACCTGGTGTTAATAAACTATAAAATTAATTTGCGGATCAGATCCTCTTTCTATTCTGTACTTAAACTTAGTTGTTTGTGGAGTCACTAATGAGTGTTAAACCTTACCTCCAATAAGAGAGAGAGAGAGAGAGAGAGAGAGAGAGAGAGAGGCAGCGTGACAGTAGTTAAAGCATAGTCATTGCATGGCAGGAGAGAGAGTCAGCATCTGTTCTTTACTCCTGATAACTATAAGTCACTCTATCCACATTCAACACCATAACTCATCTATCTTCTCAGACTTCACTCAGACTTTTATCTTTGGGGTGAATTAACACCGGGGTTAATGATGGTATTTAAATGCAAATATATGTGTCTACAGCGTGAGGTCAAGCTATGTAAGACCCTGAGTCTAATAGTTGAAATGGTGTTGATGAGTTCTCAGGGGACCTAACGCTTCCTCCCTCAGATCTCACGCTGCGAAATATTTTTATCTATGGTGGGATGTTACACCGATTACGGAAACAACGGCAGATGGATCTATTTGTTATTGCCCTAAAGACGCCGCTAGGCGTGATGGGAAACTACAACAGAGAAAATCAATCTGCTGTTGCCCTTAAGACGCCACAAGGCGTGATGGCCTCTGACTGCTTGGTCGGTCTTTGGCTAAGGACGGAAGAAGAAGAATGGTGGGATGTTTGTTATATGGCTACGTGTCTAGGGTAATGCAAGTGTAGTGATAAATGCCAGAAAATAACAACCACAAAGTTAACTTAATGAAAAGTAAATCAACAAGACTGGGTTTAAATTTAAAATAGTATGTTACAATTTTAATTTCCTGTACCGCAAATCTTTTGGGACAGGAATGTTTAACTTAAAAAAGGAAGTGTGTTTATATACAACATTTAACTGAATAGGAAGGACATCTTGTCCAAAAATTGTCACTACTATAATGTTTTTAAGATTTTATTTCTGGTTGAAACCATACAGTCCTATGAAGTGTCACTACTGGGAGAGACTGGGTTTCTCATCATATCACAAACAGTTTATATTATCGTGTGGAGAATACAACTTCATGAATTTACATAAGCCCGCACTCTTATGGCTTATCTTTGAATCCTTGGAAGATCGATAACTTGCTTGAAATTATACCCTCGTTCAGTACAGTGTTCTTTGGAGGCAGGTAATATTTCACATTCAAACACACAGCATGGTGCTTCGAACTCTGCAGCTCCAGGTTTTTGGCTCACTGGTCAATATTTGATTCAACCCTGGAACAAGAGGAACAAGCCTCCCTAAGTACTCTAGTTATGTATCTCCAACACTAACAAATTTAACATCATAAACATGTAATGTGATCAGATAAAAGAGCTAACCAAATTAGCTACAGTCCCTAATTTTATTTGTGACTGCTTCATACTCAGGGGGTATCTTCTTCTCCCCACATGGTTTCAACGCCATTGTCACTATAATCTCTGTTATCGGCAGTATCATCAGCTGGGGTACAATCTTTTCTTTTCTCTCTAGTGAGTTGTTAACTCAGGTAGTATGACATTCTATTTATTTTTCAAAATTATTATAACAATGTAATCTGCAGTAGACTGTCAGTGACTTTCTGGTCTTACAGTCTTTATATATATATATATATATATATATATATATATATATATATATATATATATATATATATATATATATATATATATATATATATATATATATATATATATATATATATATATATATATCTGTATATATATATATATATATATATATATATATATATATATATATATATATATATATATATATATATATATTATATATATATATATATATATATATATATATATATATATATATATATATTCATTTCCAACACAATGTACTCTTATTTGCTTCCTAATTCTACTTAGGCATGCCTGTGCTCCTAGTATGTCGCAAGCTTCCACATAGGCAAAATGTCGTACCACCAAATTTTGTGTGGGCGCCCTGTCTGGGTTGGCCTCTACATATTAATAATAATATAAATACATTAATAAAATTGGTCATCTTACCGCAATCAATGAAATATTTCACAAGTATAAGGTTAACTAGCGATCAATGGCACACATTCAGATCGCCGAAGTTCCAAACTGCAAAGGCAACTGGTCACAACTTTACTTTGCGTCTGCTCTTAACCTTTCTTGTATGAAAAATTTTTGCAAGTGGCCCTTATGCTTAGCAAAACATTCGTTTTATCCCTTCTTCTGCATAAACTAACCTCAACCAATGAAATCAAGTTACTCCGATTTGACTGTTCAAAAACGCGTCCCCTAAAATGTAACTCCGAAGATTTTCAAAGTTGAGTGGTTATCACTGTGTATGTCTGTATGTCTTCCATTTCTATTTTCTTCGATATCTCCTTTATTATTAAAGTTATTTTAAAAATAGAAGGTGATTATTAACCCGACAATTGTCCTTTATCTAGCCAACATATTTTCATTTATTTCTTTATCATAGTTTTCATCTTAGTACTTTTCTTCTTTCTTCATTCAGAACAACCTATTTTTTACTCTAAAGCCAGATAACATGTCATAGGAATTAATACGGGATTCTAATAAACAATATTATCGTTTCTATTCTTTCCTTTTTATTTCCTTCTATAGAATCCATTACATTATCTACGTTTTCTTTGCCCTCTTTCTCTACCCTGCACACAATTGGTTCGCTAGTTTCAGTTTCAAAATGCTCAAGTTAGGTTTTTTTTTGTCACTTTAAACCATCCTCTTCCCCCCCCCCTCTCTCTCTCACTTCAAACGTGATAAAAAATTGGTTCGCTGCCAATTGTCTATCGGTTGTTTTCTAAAAATAGTACGGGTATAGAAAAAGTGGGGGTTTTGGGGGCGGGACTTGCCCGCTGGCTAACGAAAGATTCAAATGCTTTAGTTTAAACCTTGGCGGTAGTGGATCTAGCAAATTTAGATTTTTCTGGGGAGGTTATGATGGTATCCTAGAAGAATGAAATCCGTGTATGTATTAACCGTGTGAGGTCAAGCACATGTAGGCCCCTGACTCTATAAATGATGATGATGAATTATGTGCAGGGAACCTAACGCTACCTCCCTAGATCTCACACGGTCACTATTTTGGCTCTAGTGTCTGGTGTATGATGTACCTAGTGTCTAGGGGAGAAATGAAATGATGGTACACAACACGAAAACACTTTAAGTTTCTATGAGGAAGTGAATAAAAACCTGTGGTTAAGTTTTTCTTTAAATTTGATAATTTTTTGTATAATTTATTTTGCCTGTCCAGTCATATCTTTTGGACAGGTCTTTGAAAATGAGGACAAGATAGTTTACAGAAAAGATTAACTAAAATTGTGTGGACAATCTGCCCAAATAACTACAAAGTTAATATATGTCTTTCCTGTTGGAATGTTCACAGCTTACACTTTATTCATCTAATAGGGAGAGTCACTGTGTATGAGGGGGTGTATTATCATCATACCCCATCAACTTCCTGAGTATGATTTGAAATACTAGTGTTTATTTAAAACGAAACTGTCAGATATACCCAGGTCCTTAATATATCATCTGGGGTTTCTTGTTGAATGATAAGATAGTGTGCAGTTGCAGAAATATCGATATCACATCACACGCCCAAGCTCCTGCTGTTATCTCTTGACAGCGTACATGAATTTTTGGAGACTTCTTGGCGTTATCGTCACTCCTCAGGTTTCCTGTTACCAGCTGGCAACAGGAAACAAAACTACAAATCAAGAAATATAAACAAATGACGCTGACTTGCAAAGAAATGGCCTCCGTTTCTTCTGCTCCGTCCAGACTGTGAAATACTTATTTAGTTATTTAATTTACTTTAAAATTTATCACAGCTGTTCTCAGCGTATCTGGATAAAAGTTTTGTTCAACTGGCAATGAATAATGAAAGCTTTTTGCTAATATTTAGTAGCACTGGCCAATCGAAAGCTTGCGACTACCAGAATTTAAATGCAGTTTTATTTTAAAAAACAAAATTAATTCCAAACATACTCTGCGTCTGGTAGTCGATTGGCCAGTCTGCTTTAGTTATGCCAATACAAAACGATGTTAGTTTTTGGTAACAATTTTCCTACCGCTCCCCTCTCCTCCTATACTCTTGTTACCCAAGCGAATTTGAATTTACCTCAATGCCTCCCTTCTAAGCCGGTGTCCCCACTAACGTTATGAAAAAAAGAAGCAGGAACAACAGTCCGTTTGGTCGTGCGTCCGTAGACATTTAGTATTTTCTCAATAACTTGGCTAATACTGGGGCTATCATATTATTTAAAACACATTCTTGCGCAGTAGACCCTAAGCTATACTACCATATGATTTTTATGGTCAGATTCATGATGGTTTAGATTTTCAATTTTCTCACCGGCAATCGTCAAATAAAATTTTACACAAGACGGCCATCTTCCCCTCTCGCTAGCATATATTTTCAAATAACTAACTTGTTTTTGTGACGTCAGAAACATTACCGCGAGGAGGCAATAAAATTGTCTGCGTGCTTGCCTCTGTTGGCTTTGTCGCAGTGTGTATATATGCATGGCAGAATGTGTCAAGCGAAGCGGGGTTTTGGATGGCGGGTTAAGAATAGGCGTTAAATATTGGAAGTGTCTCATGTTACACTACCAAATTTGTAAGGATTATTACTTATTCATCTCATCATCTCAACCCATAACCCGTCATGGGTCGTAGGGGTGCCATGGTGGAAGCATCAGCAGACAGGGTCCTCCACTGCTCTCTATTCTCAGCAATGCGTACAAATGTGGAAAAACCGTGTCCTGCCCATTCTTTGATGTTATCAGCCCAGGATTTTCTTTGCCTTCCTCTTCTCCGTTTACCTTCGACTGTTCCCTGGAGGATCGTTTTCGAAAGAGAGTCATGACGAGTTACATGCCCAAACCAGGCAAGCTTTCGACGTTTCACTATTGACAAAAGTGGTTCTTGGTGGCCTGCATAGGTGTTTATCTTCTCTCTAACATAGACATTTGTTTTGTGCTCTTTATAGCTGTCATGGAATATTCTAATCCACATTTATAAATTATTAGGTAAATATAAAGCCTAACAAATAAAATTAATAAAGAGAAGAGCAATGGGAAAATAACAGTGCTGTCACAAAGAATGTACTCGAAATCCCCCTTGTTTTATGCTTCGTCTGCAAATTGTAACGCTTTCACGTTGATAGTAAAAGCTTACTGTATTATTACCCGCTTTCTTCAATGAAACGTGTGCTGCATTTCTAAGAAAAACATTGAGAGGCCCTGCGTAATGACCTAAATTAATCCTAACATTAATTATATTACGTTACCAAAACGAACGAACAGATGGACAAAAGGATAAAGAGAGAGGGGAGGGCTGAAAATCAGGAACGCATGCAACACGCTTCGCGCGATACACAAATGCTGCCATCACGCGTGTAAGACTACAAGCACTAACTTTTTTTTCAGACGGACAGTGATAAAATACACTACCCTTTCCCAGAGTTAGGTTTATAAATCATAAAAAACTCTTATTAGAAAAGATAACATTAGATGGGTTTACGGTTGAAAACATAACAGAACCCAGACAGCACATCTTCGAAACAGGAGGTAGAAGAAATTGCATATTTTGAATGCAGCCACGTAGCTCCTTTAAATTTGTATTTTTGGGTTCCTTAGGGCTTGCTGACAAATAATATGTAAAACGTTACGCAAATAGTCCAGGAATTAATAAATTATACCCAAAATAAAATATTGGGGGTGCCTGACAGCATAAAATCATTTCTGCTCATAAGATTTTTTTTTAACGTGTTTGAAAAAAATTTACGTTACAGAAATAGCCTACCATGTAAACTCCAAATTGATTGGAGCGCAACAAATGAAAGCCTAACCACGATTGGTCGGGCTATAAATACTATCTTGGTTGTTAGGGGAAACGGGGAAAGGTAACATTTTTTCAAACACTTGTCGAAACGGGGCTCATTGGTCAGACTCGCTGATATACACACTTGGGAGCGTTAGTTCGAAACCACTTGTTTAAATAAGATTGATAAAGCATCAGTGCGTTGAAGCCAGCTTATATTTGGCTAAATAAAAGCCTGGAAGATAAGCAGATGGGAATTTGTGCCAGTTTGTGCCAGAATTCATTGCTAATCAACGTATCTGTGTTTATTCGTATGAATTGTGGTAAGCTTGAACCATTCAATATCTTTTAATGAAAATTGAATGTGAATTGTTGATTTATGCCTGTATATATATGTGTAGTTCAGTGGCCAACGTGAGGTAAAGCCTGTAATGCTCCAGCCTGAACAGAGGGTGTCGGAGAGAAGTAAAACGGCATGGAATGGCCAAACAGTACACTGACACCTGGATGATTGA
Source organism: Oreohelix idahoensis (assembly GCA_024509875.1). Classification (NCBI taxonomy): domain Eukaryota; kingdom Metazoa; phylum Mollusca; class Gastropoda; order Stylommatophora; family Oreohelicidae; genus Oreohelix; species Oreohelix idahoensis. Next base: position 6,176 of record JAMPIV010018598.1, on the reverse strand, counting down.
ATAGAAAGAAATAATGCTGGAATTGCAGAGGCGTAGTAACCATTAAGAAGGGTAATACTGGAATAAAGTATTTCAAATGAAGCTGACAGTTGGCCTAATGCTCTGAACTCAATGTTTGTGCTGTGTTGTGATCAGTGTAACAAGAGAGTTTAAGTTAGTTATGAAGTAGAAGGTACATCCTTCTTGATTTCAGGGACAGTGGTCTTGATGGTACTGAGCAGCACCTAGTCAGAGCTTTGCTGAATCCAGTGTCGGACAGCATACTCCTTGGTCCTTTTAGCTATCAGTGAGGTGTCTCCAGAGCCCAGAGGAGAATTCGAGCAGAGGAGTCCTTTCCTGCCGCCATCACGCCAGATAAGCTACTTGGCCAGCTGAGCTCAACATTATGTCCCCTCATCTTGAACTGACTTGTAAAATTAACATTAAGAGGGGAATTTACTTGTCTTAAAATCAGGAACTGTGAACATCTCCAATACTAGTCCCTAAAGACAAACTATTGAAGTCATGATGACAAATACCAACAGAGCTTGAACAAAACAAAACCAGTATTACCTCATTTTACTACTACACAACTGACACACATAGAACATTTGTAATAATATAAGTCACTACAATATTCATATTAAATACATTCTGTACATAACTTGTAATTTAAATTGATTGTGATTCCTGGTTCCCTTGTAGTTGAATCAGGACACATATTCATTCATGCCAGTAATGAATACATATTGTTATTTGAAAGTTACGAGTGACTTCTTTAAGATTTTCTCATAGAGTGTTATATGGTAAGCGTGAGTGTCACAGTGTTTTGTTAAGAGTAGTGGATTAAATTAAATTGTTTATCTGTCTGTTGTTGTGACTTACACTTCATCATACACATACCCTAGACACATAACGTAGCATCACACTATTCCAGAATAATTCTGACTGAGATATAGAGATATGTGGTAGCAAGTAAGGTTATCTATAATACACTACTCTTAATAGATATAGATACCTTCACAGCTGATCTCAGTCAGTACACTAAGTCCCCTATAAATATTTATAACATCCCACTTCACACATATATTGGGGTCTCGCTCTTGGGATTTTGAATCTTTCCCTATTAAAAATATTGGGGGTAATTCACTTCAGGGAATATAAGAATTAAAAGGTATCCTTGGGTGGAATTAAATAAGGTTGAGCTCACGGTGCCTGTGTTGTCCATTAGAGATTGAATTGTTGGTTAGACATTGTATAAATTTACATAATAGACAATGGCGGACCTGGCCAAATTTCGATCTGCTGCGGTTCAGACTGCAAAAGAGTTAGGATTAGATGGGCAAGTTATGGTTGCCTATGTTACTACGGAATGTGACAAATTTATTGAACGCGAAGAAAGAAGGTTTGAAGCCGAAAGAAAGTTAGAGGCTGACAGGGAAATTAAGAAGTTACAATTTGAAGCTGAGGCTGAGACTAAGAGGTTGCAAGCTGAGGCTGAGACTAAGAGGTTGCAGATTGAGGCTGACAAAGAGGCTAAAGCATTGGAAGCCGAGGAAAGAAGACAGGCTGCAGAAAGAGAAGAGAAGAAATTAGCTGCAGAAAGGGAAGAGAAGAAATTAGCTGCAGAAAGGGAAGAGAAGAAATTAGCTGCAGAAAGGGAAGAGAAGAGATTAGCTGCAGAAAGGGAAGCAGAAAAGGAGGAGAAGAGATTACAAAGGGAACATGAATTACGACTAAGGGAGTTTGAGTTTCAAGGCCATGCTCCTGAAAATGGTGCCAGTCCCTTTGCCTCTGATGCTACGGTTACTCAGGGAGCCTCAACCTCAGCTATGAATTTTCATTTAGATCATTTTGTTGAGAAAGACGATGATATAGAGAGCTACCTAAATAGGTATGAACTATTAGCTACCACGTATGGGTTAGAGAGAGAAAGGTGGAGCTTAAAGTTATCTCAGGGACTTCGTGGGGCAGCTTATGAAGTTTTTGCAAAAATGCGCAGAGGTGATCAGGAAAATTATGACATGCTAAAGCAGGCTCTTTTGTTAAGGTATGAAAAGAATGCAGAATTTTATAGGAAAAAATTTAGGAATGCTAAACTACTGTCAGGTGAAACCTATCACCAGTTCTCTGCACGAATAGAGACATACTTGGAGAAAGGGACTTCTCTGGGGAAAACCCAAGATCTTAAGGAAATGGTCCTTATAGAGCAACTAAGAGAGTCCATGGCTCCAGACCTGAGAAAGTTTCTCATGGAACAAGGTGCAGAGAGGCTGGGTGAGTTGCTACATGTTGCTGAAAGGTATCAAGCAGCTCACGCAGAGGTAACAGGTAATAAAAAGAAACAAGTGGATAACTTTAGGGCACCACAGAACTTTAATAAATTTGATCCTAAGGATCAAAATAAAGGTAAGCACCAATTTGATAGGCCACGGTATGAAAATAAAAATAAATTCCCACAATTCGATGAAAGGAAATATAATGAAAGAAAATCTTTCAACCAAGGAAAAAGGTGGTGTAAGAATTGTCAGATGGACAATCATGACACTGACCGTTGCAGAAGGAAACCTGTGTATATGGCAACCCTTCAGGTCAGGTCGACCTCAAGACAGGAGGAGGATATTATGTTAGATACCACTCCAGACGAGATGAGGAAGGCACAGGCTGGGGATAAAACACTCAAGCCTTGTTTCAGAAAATTGTCAACTTGTCATACAACTCCAGGCAAGGGAGATTTTTACATGAAAAACAAGTTGATGTATAGGAAGACTGGAGCTAGATCCAAAGGTCAAGGACAGCTGGTACTTCCTAAAAGATATAGGGCAGACTTAATAAGGAGCCTACATGTGAAACCAGATGGGGACCATGAGAAAATAGGTACCATCATTCAAAAGGTGGCTCACAATTATTATTGGCCCAAAGCAAGATGGGGCATTGAGAATTTTGTAGAAAGGTGTAGCATAGCACATGAGGGAACACCCACAAGTGGGAACATGGATCAGGACCTGGACACGCCATGGGGCAAAATCAGGCCTGACAATAAAAGGAAAAATAGATTTGATCAAGTGGACCAAATGGAATGGGAAGCCCCTTTTCACGGACAAGCTTCACTTAACTGTTTTACAATGGCCACTATGCGGAGAGTGCAAAAAGATGTCTTACCCCAGGATAAGCCGAAAATCCCTCAATCGGACTTAAACAAACTGGAGGAAGAGGATGTAGGGAGGAAATCTCTCATCAAGAATTCTAAGAGGGGAGAAAGCCCCAAAAGAAAAATTGGTAGCGGTCGTTTTGTGCATGAAAATTCTGGGAGGAAAAATCATCACTATAAAGCTTCGAGTGGAAGAGACCATACCGGTGCATGGACAAATAGGTCCACACAATTAAAGGTCCATATGTAGCTTTGTTAAGAACGTGGACTGATGAAAAGGCAGAGGAAAACATTACATCTTCATACCAATATGTGAATGAGCTGACCACTCGGTTGAAAACTGGCTGGAAACTTGCCAATGAAAATTTGAAACAAGCCAGGAAGAAACATGATGCCTATTGTAACAGGAAGGCGAAAGACAGAAATTTGGCTGTGGGAGAGAAAGTACTGCTTCTTTTGCCCGGAAGTCAGAATAAGTTACAAATTGGATGGCAGGGTCCATATACAGTTCTAGAGAAGGTGTCTAGAACAAATTATAAGATAGATAAGAAGGGGAAAGAAAAAAATCTATCATGTGAATCTCCTGAAGAAATATTTGGAAAGAGAACATCAGGAAGAGACACACTTGTTGACCTTGTCCATCGCCATGGAGATGAAAAAGGAACCACTTTCATCATTTGAATATCCATTACACCCCTGTGAGACAGCAGCACAGGTGAAATCAGTACACAGTTAACGAAAACTCAGAAAGAGAGAGTGCAACAGGTTCTAAATAATCATGCAGAGGTGTTAACAGACCGACCAGGGCATACAAACCTATTGGAATATGATATGAAACTGATAGACCCCACACCTGTCTGTATGAAACCATATTCGATTCCGTTTGCTAAGGAGAAAGCTTTGAAGGAAGAGATAGACTATCTATTGAAGGAAGGAATTATTTCACACAGTGAATCTTCGTATAGTTCCGGTGTTGTACTCTTAAGGAAGCCCTCTGGAGAACATAGACTCTGTATAGATTACAGGAGACTGAATGCTATTACAGAAGGACAGGTGGATCCATTGCCGGATACAAATCAGCTGTTTCAGACTAAATAAAGCTAAATATTTCTCAAAAGTGGATCTGAGTAAAGGATACTATCAGATTCCAGTAAAGCCTGAAGTTAGACCATACCTAGCTTTTAGTACCTCAGAAGGACACTATGAGTTTAATAGATTGCCATTTGGATTGAAGAATGCGCCTAGTGTCTTCTCTAGAATGATGAGAAAATTATTGGATCCTCTGAATAATCCCTGTATAACAAATTTTATGGATGATATCCTTATAGCAACAGAAACCTTTGAGGAACACATTGACTCTCTGAACATGCTGTTTGATCGACTTAGGGAGGCAAATTTAACAGCCCGACCAACCAAATGTTGCGTTGGATGTAAAGAATTGGAATTTTTGGGACACACAGTTTATCAGGGAAACATGACCCCTGACCCAAAGAATTTAGAAAAACTACAGAAAGCCCCGAGACCACAAACCAAGAAGGACGTGAGATCCTTTGTCTCATTATGTGGTTTCTACCAAAGTATATCAAAAACTTTAATTCCATATGTGCACCGTTAACTGAATTGACACGTAAAGGACTTCCAGATCGCATTACATGGACACCACAATGTGAAATGACTTACCAAGAATTGAAGGAAAAGCTCACAAGTAAACCCATTTTGAAATTACCTGACTTAAGTCAAGAATTCATAGTAAGGACGGATGCAAGTAATATTGGGTTAGGTGCAACTCTACTACAGAAATCAGATGCATTGGATGGGGAATTAAGCCCAGTGGCATATGCTAGCAGAAAGTTGAATAAAGCTGAAATCAACTACTCAACTAGCGAAAAAGAATGTCTTGCAGTAATATGGGCAATAAAGAAATTCAATATTTATCTATATGGGAAGGCATTTAAGTTGCAAACAGATCACAAACCTTTATCGTTTCTAGCACAGGCTAAGCATGAGAACTCTAGGTTACTCCGATGGTCTTTACTTCTGGCTCCATATAATTTTAGCATTGAGTATATATCTGGAAAAACCAATCTGGGAGCGGATTTTTTAAGCCGCCATCCGTGTGATGAGAATCACCGTAAACCCCAGAAATAATAATAAATTTCTCTATGTGTATATAGAATAAAGGACTGACATATAATGTCTGTTTTAAGAGGGGAGGTGTCATGGAATATTCTAATCCACATATATAAATTATTAGGTAAATATAAAGCCTAACAAATAAAATTAATAAAGAGAAGAGCAATGGGAAAATAACAGTGCTGTCACAAAGAATGTACTCGAAATCCCCCTTGTTTTATGCTTCGTCTGCAAATTGTAACGCTTTCACGTTGATAGTAAAAGCTTACTGTATTATTACCCGCTTTCTTCAATGAAACGTGTGCTGCATTTCTAAGAAAAACATTGAGAGGCCCTTATTACAAATAAGGGAGGGAAACCTGAGGCCTGTAAACAGTAAATTAATATGAAACAAATATAAAGGTATGTTATCAGGCACTCGCAGGAAATAAAGAAGTAGAACACCAGACAACAGAAAAACAACTGACATGAGTGGCTTACCCAGGATTTGAACACTGGACCTTCCGTGCGACATCCCCGCCTAGCTATGCAAGCGAATCACACTATCCGCTCTGCCATCTACGCATCATCAAAAAATGATGTTTCAATGGCAGGTCAATAGTGCGAACCACAATACACGACACCAGAAGGTTCATCCAGGGCTCAGTTATAGCCTATTAATGACGCAATTCAATTATGTTGTTATTTCTATCAAGCAGTACAGTATAGGCCGAATCCAACAAGACCTTAGGACCTTAAATTACTGTGTACAGCTAAATGATAGTAGGTGTTCTAACTTCTTTATTTCCTGGCGAGTGCCTGATAAATTACCTTTATATGTGTTTCATATTACTTTACTGTTTTACAGGCCTCAGGTTTCCCTCCCTTATTTGTAATAACTGTATGTACAATACAAACTACACTATCTGTTTCA
>JAMPIV010018597.1:0-97518 GCA_024509875.1 Oreohelix idahoensis | reverse complement strand
GCTGCTATAGTATCCTCCTGTGTGAATAGTCATATAAGAATTCTTCCTTTTTCGTTTTCTTCGAAATTTTCAATTGGTTATGGGACTTTAATCATCTCCACTGTTTTTGAGTTATATTGATACTCCATGGGGCATGTATCACTGTCTGTTCGCTTTGGATATCCTCCTGGCAAGACAATTTCTGTTTCTCTGTTACTCTGTGATATACAGCACTTCATCTTTTCTCTTGGTGTGCTGGGGCGCAAGAATGAGTAATTATAGTCATTTTCATACTGTGGCCTTTCTCTTCTTATGTATGGACTGGTTCGTTTCTGCCATCTGGGTAGGGTATGCTGTGGTGTAACATGACTGTGACTGATGTTACTGCCTTTTTCTGCCTTATAACTGTTTACTTTCCGTGTACTATGGTTATTTGTACTGCGATTTCGTGCATTATGTCCAGTGGGAGTGGTTGAGACAATTTGTGGATGGTCTCTATTGGTTTTGGTTTGTCTTATTGTTGACGTATCCACTTGCGCTACAACTGTGCCTCTTTTTATGGTGGTAGTTTTTCCTGACATATTCAATATCATGATGGGGAAATCTCTGGACTTCGAGACTTCAGCGATTCCCTCTGTAATTTGCAACAATGGGTCATCAATAATGCTTTCTTCTGCTAGGGGCTGTACTTGAATTGATTGCCCTGGTGTTATGTACTCAGAATTTTTTATTCTGCCTTTTGCTATGACCAGGGAGTTTGGAGCCACCGTTATGGGAGCTGTAATCCTTACTAAAGACGCTATGTGGATATCGTCCTGGAGATCTATGTACGTATTGTTGACTTTGATTTTGTGGAGGTCATAGTATATTCGAACTTTGTGTTTGTTAAAAAAATCTCTCCCTAGGATAAGATTTCTAGACATTCCTTTAGTAATGACAAATGGGTGTTCAAAATTTGTTTCGCCTAAGGAAAATTTTAGCCATGTTGTCCCAACTGAATTTAGTCTTTGTCCCGTGACTGAAGCTAGGTGTGTTTTGGACGGTTGAAATCGTACTAAGTGTTGGATCCTCTTGAACAGCTGGAACCTAATAAGGCTGATGGATGCTCCTGTATCTACCAGTGCCCTATATTGTTGGCCCTGTATAGACATGATGCAGGAACTGGGGTCCGGATGTATTTTAGTTCCATCATGCAACATTTCTTCATATTGTATTTTACTGGATGGGCCCACTTGACAATTTCTGTTCTGTGTTGTTTCTTTTGTTTTGGACCAGTTTCTGTGATTGTTGCCCTCACTAACGGTCCTGTTTAGTGAGTGGCGCGGCCGTTTCCCTGACGCATGAGGGGTTGAGGGGCGCCTCTGGTATACTGATTGCTGGTGTAATCACGTGGGGGTGGTGCGGGTTGTTGTGGTTGGTAACCTCCTCTTCTGGGTGGTGCATGATTGTAATTTGCTCTACAGGACTTGTAACCATGTCCGAGCCTACCGCATGTAAAGCATCCGTTTGTATTGACATTATTGACGTCGTTTTGCCTCTGTGTGGGGGGTCTATAATTGCGGGGTCTATCATCACGTATTCGTGGGCGAGTCCATTGCCTCCTGGTATGGTCAACTTCCATAGGCTCATGCTCATCATAGTCCCTATATTCTGGTCGGGGTTCCCTACCTGCTCTTTGTTGGAACCTTCGGTGAAGATTTTCCTCCTGTATTGCTGCTTGGATTGTTTCAGCAATAGTCTTGGTGTCTTTTCTAATAAGATGCCTTCTGATATTTTCCGCTCTAAGGCCATCGGCAAATATCCCCACTAACTGTATTTCTACATCAGGTGTGGTAGGGATTTCTCTGCAAAATGCCTCTTCTGCCATATTGAGGAATCGATCTCCAAAAAGTTGTACCGATTCATCTCTTTCCTGTTTCATGCTTCTAAGGACTGACCAAGCATGCATTTTGTCTATGATTTCCCCATATCTCTGGGTGAGCTCTTTTTTAGGGACTCGTAGGTTTCTGTGGGGTACTGCTGGGACCTCCTTCTTAAAAAATCAGTCACGTACGAATCAGAACCTAACAGAGCGATTTTCTTTTTCTCTTCATCATTTGTTGTTTCTGCTATTGCCGCAAATTTGTCTATGTCGGCCAACCATCTCCTGAATTTCTTCTTATCTCCCTCGAATGGTTGTACTATGGACCTAACTTGGGATAATTTTGCATAATTGCTATTCTTTTCTAAGTTCTCAGTAAGGCGCTGTAGCGCTATCAATGTGGGTTCCTCCATATTTGGATTGACTGGGGGCTGCAACGGTTGTGCATTTACAGGTTGGTTCTGTGGTTGTTGTTGTTGTTGGTCCACACCAAGCTGTTGAAAATTTTCCATTAATTGATCCATCTTCGCTTCTGCTTTTTTTTAGAGGACTGGTCATACGGCACCAAATTGAGATGTGTTGCCGGGCAGGGTAGTGGGGGTTGCTGTTTAACTCGAGAGTATTAGATTTTGATTACTAGCTAGCCTGCTAGAGGTGATGATTTCTCTCTACAGACTTACAGGAATTTACCAGGTTCGGGGACAATCCTCTATGATGTTTTTTTTTTAGAGCTATGGTTATTATTTGTGTTGCACCTGCAACGATTAGCTTTGGCATGATCCTTTAATAATTGGTATGATGGCTAACTGCAAACATATGATTCGTCAACAGCATTTGTGTTCAATGAAACAAATGTTTATTCAATTTCCAACAAGAACTGGGTTAAGTCAAATGGTAACCACACCAAATTTGCATAATAGCATGTTGACATTTAATAAACAAGCATAAAAAGTCAATGCATTATTTTAATGATGCAATATTCCTTATTGCATCTCGTAATCTTTTCAAGTTGCTAAAACATGGCGTGGCTCCTCTATCCTTCTAGTGTTCCTTCGTTTATTTGTTAATGTGGTCTAGATTTCACGTTTTTCTTATCTCTTCATTTCAATGAAGAGCCAAACTTTCTCTTATTCATTAGTATTCCTTAGTTTGACTTTCTCTCAGCTTAAGGACCTGCATTCTTGGTAAAAGGTTCAGATATATGCCTGGGTTTACAATTCTTTACCCAGTTTTCGAGCGTAGCTCCGTTTCAGTTATGACTGTGGGCTCTAACAGTTATTGCATGCAATTCTTAGCACTACTTACAGTTTTCATGAATTCACAAACAAATTATTCTACGTTTCGAAATTTCACAGTTGCTTTAATTGTGTGAAGTCAATCTCCTCTATAGAATATCACTGAGCAAAGAGAATTACGTCTTGTCTCGACCGCTCTAAATTCATTACTGACTAAAAAAATGGCTTCATCTCTCGTTCATTCCGGGGGAAGCAAAAAAGGACTGAGCTTCACCATTGGTGGGAAATCACGTGACCAATGCTTGGCGTTACGAAGCGAAGCTTAGCCTAAAATAATGCGTGGCTTTTCGAAGCTAACCTGGTTTAATTAAACATCTGCGCCAAGACTTTTTTAATCTTCTGTTTCTATAAAAATTTATTTTATATGTTAATATAGCCTGTATCTGAAAACTTACGGTATACGCGGTTACATAGCTATTGATTGGGTTATGAGAAACTATACCCACAATGAACAATTAGGTATAAAATGGACAAATGGAAAATTCCTGGGGGACCTGGATTTCGCAGATGATTTAGCATTCTTAAGTTCAACACCCAGACAATCCCAAGAAGCAGTAAATAATTTGTGTCATCTTTCGGTTAAAATAGGTCTCCAAATAAATGCCTCTAAAACTAAAGTTATGAACTTTTCTAACGAGACCTTTAATATCATCCTGAACGGGAAAAAACCAACGGGCTGATCACCCGTTTGCCAGTCACTTCGATTACGAAAACAACAGCAAATGGATTGATTTGCCGTTGCCCTAAAGACGCCAATAGGCGTGATGGGAAACAATGGCAAAGAAAACCTATCTGCTGTTGCCCTAAGACGCCACTAGGCGTAATGGCCACTGACTGCTTTGACGGTCGGTGGCTAAGGACGGAAGAAGAAGAGAAGAACGGGAAAAAACTTCAGAAAGTTGAAAGTTTCAATTATTTAGGCAGTAAAATGACTCAGGATGGTGACACAACAAGAGAAATTCATACTAGAATTGCTTTGGCAGCTAGCGCCTTCAATAGATTATCTAACATTTGGAAATTACGATCATTAAATATACATACAAAGCTTCGTCTGTTTAATTCAAATGTTATCTCAGTATTAACATACGGCTGTGAGAGTTGGAAAATAACAAAATCATCGGAGAACAAGTTGAATACATTCGAGAACAAATGTCTTAGAAAACTCATGAACATCAGTTGGAAAGAATTCAAGACTAATCGACAAATAAGAGAAGACTCTAGGCAGAAATATGTCTCCAACTATATAAGGAAAAGACGATGGTCATATATCGGTCATGTCCTACGAATGCAAAACAACAGAATACCATTGCAGGCACTCACTTGGGTTCCTGAGGGTAAGAGGAAAAAAGGAAGACCAAAAGAAACACTCAGAAGAACAATAATAAGAGAAGGAAGAACGTTGGGATTAAACAATGTGCAAGAGCTAAGAGGAGTGGCGTCACAACGAACAACCTGGAGAGCACTGGTTTCTGCCTTATGCGCCGTGTTTGGTGCTTAAAGAATTTATTATTATTAAAATAGGAACGTGCTTAGGGCACTAAGGGAAGGAGGCACCACAGAGTTTTTCCCCCTAGCTACCATGCCCTTAACTCTTAACTCTGTCACTGCCACATTCGATTTTAGTCGAATTTTTTTGTAATTGCCCTTATCTACCGTGTTTCCCTAGTTATAAGTAAATAATTTGCTTATATTGCTCACTCTATTTGGTGTTACATGAAATAAAAAAAAGTTTTTATTGAATATACGAGTCTGGCCTGGAAGAAAACTGAATTTTTCAATCTCATATTTCACTTTCAGCTCTTATTGAGTCTTAATGTCTTGTCAGTTGAGCAATGGAAGGTCGAGGGGAGCACCATTGTTGGGCTGTGCTTAGGGCATCAGTTAGCCTCAATCCGGCCCTGAGTCTACCCAGCTGTAAATGGATACCTGACTCTGCTTTTGGGTTAGGAAACGTAAAGGCAGCCAGGACGGGAACTGGTTACCCCACTTCTCGAAGCTTAACTTAGTACTGTAAAGTTTCTAACAATTCATTCCACCATACAGCAGTATCTGCAATGCCACTACATTTTTTTACCATATATGACAGTCTCAAGCTTTTTGATTGTTGTTTTTGTTGTTCTCCATGCTTTGAGCCATACCATAGGACTGATTTCACATTTGAATTGAAGATTCTAATTTTTGTGTTGGACTTGACTTCTTTTGATCTCTATATATTTCCCAATCCAATGACAGCTCTTCTAGCTTTCTGTATTCTTATTCTGATACTTGCAACACCCCGCCAAAATTGGCAGGTTTTTAATTATAGTGTGTTGTTTCTGTTACACGTATTACATTGCTGCTTCTTCTATAGCTTCGCTTGCTCGCTATGAATGACGCGATCGTCTCTCCCTTTTAGCAATCTTATCATTTTGATCCATAATAAAAAGTCTGCAATACTTTCAATTAAAATTTTGTCTTGAAGAAACAATTAAAAAACTTACATTTTATGGTTATTTTTAATAAAAATGATGAGTTAAATCCGTTTCCCGAATGAAACTGAACAGGGGCGTTCAGAAAGTAATGCACCATATCGTTTTTCTCAAGAGCTGTTTATTCAAAAAGCATGAAATGTATACACAATATACATGGATATGTCATGTAAACATCGGTATTATTCAACATAATTCCCATCAACTTGTACGGCTTTATGCCAGCGCGAAACAAGTGCATGTATTCCTAGCCCGTACCAGATTTTGTCTTGATCAAGTAGCCATTTCTTCGCTGCATGAATCACTCCTTCATCATCTTCAAACCTTGTCCCACGGAGTGCATCTTTAAGTGGACCAAATAGATGAAAATCAGAGGGTGCCAAATCGGGACTATAGGGTGGATGGGGTAGTACAGTCCAACCCAATTTGGTGATTGTCTGTTGATTTAATGCACACCGTCACACTTTGCTATTTTCGCGAGAGTACATATAAGGATTTCAGCTGCGATCATAATATTAATATAAGTCGTCAACGAGGGAGTTGTTAACTATTGCAGGTAAAAGTTAACCATTGCGGATGCAAGTTAACTATTGTGGATAAAAGTTAACTATTGCGGATAAAAGTTACCTTGTGCGGGTAAAAGTTCACCATTGTGGAGAAAAGTTAACTTTTTGGATAAAAGTTAACTTATGCGGATAAAAGTTAAATATTGCGAAAAGACTGCCATCAATGGTACCTATACCTTGTAGTGGTATGGCAGCTTGTGTACCCTGACAACCCCCAACCCCCCCGAGCTATGCCAGAGGATGTTTTACTCCTGGTAGGTTCAAAAAAGCTGCACTGGTCTGCGTGGGTAGGGGTCAGACAAAAGCCGGTACCCTGGTCCTCCAGGTTGGGGGTTTTAGCGCAGGGCCGACACCCCTGTCTATGGGAAAAAATCACACGTTACGGAAACGGCAACAAAATGGAAAAACTTTGATGCGGGACGGACAGCCGGAGTCTCAGGCTCGTATGACTGTCAGTGGTGAAAGCCGAAAGGAAGCCATTAACATGAAAACGAATGCCCCGACCGCTGACCACAAAATTAGAATTGGATTTTGGAACGTCAGAACTATAAATTACATATCCTGGGAATAAGCGAGAGCAGATGAACCGGGACGGGGAGAATAAAAACAGCTACAGGGGAAACAGTACTTTACTCTGGTAGAGAGGATGGTCAGCACAACGAAGGTGTAGCCATTATCCTGAAGAAAGGAATGGAAAGGTCTATACTGGAATGGAAACCCATCAACAATAGACTGATAAGAACAAGACTGAGAGGGAGATTCACCAACACCACAATTACAATGCTATGCACCAACAAACAACAGCGATGAAGAGGTCAAGGATGAGTTCTATCAACAGGTACAAACGGAAATGGAAACTGCACCCAGGTACGATCTTATTATAGTAATGGGAAACCTCAATGCGAAAGTTGGAACACACAATACTTATAACGAAAGAGTAATGGGGAAATGCGGCAGTGGAACAGTAAATGAGAATGGGGACAAATTAATAAGCTTCTGCAGTAGTAACAACCTGGTCATTGGGGGAACACTTTTTCCACACAAAGAAGTGCACAAATTAACGTGGGAATCACCAAACGGACGGGACAGAAACCAGACAGATCACATAATGATCAATGGCAGATGTGGGAAGTGATCATCACCTAGTAGTAGCAAGACTGAAGGTGAAACTCAGAGCTGCTGGACCAGTTGCAGTCAAACAGATAAGATATAACATCAAGAAACTTAAGAAGGACCCCTCACCAGAAAAGCTTTTGTAGTTGACGTAAAGAGACGATATCAGATTGCCAAAAGCCAGGAAAGAACAGAGACCGATGATGTCGACCAGAAATTAAACACCATCTCAACAATATACAAGGAAAGCAGCGAGTCATGCTTGGGATTCCAGGAAAGAAAGAGACAAGATTGGATAACACCAGAAACGCTAAACACCATAGCGAATAGAAAGGAAATGAAAAGAAAGAAAACAGAAGCTAAGTCTCCCAGGTTAAAGGAAATATATAGTGATCAGTACAGTCAGCTGGACAAGGAAGAAAAACGTCAAACCCGTGCTAACAAAAGGACATTTCTGGATGACCTTGCAAGACAGGCAGAAGAGGAAGTACTGAGAAATGAACAAAGCACAGTTTATAAAATAACTAAAACTATCAGTGGAAAACGAGGTGCAAACAATATAACGTTAGTAAGAGACAAGCAAGGAAATCTCATCACCACAGCACAGGGGCAGGAAACAAGATGGGCAGAGCACTTCAGAGAAACACCGAATAAGGAACCATCAGAGACTCAGCTGAATGTTCCTGATGCTGAATATGACCTAGATGTAAATACAGACATTCCACGAAGAGAAGAAATCATCACAGCTTTCAAAGGGTTAAAAAAATGGAAAAGCGCCTGGTAACGACAATCTAAATGCTGAGTTATTCAAGGCAGACCCTGAACTAGCAGCAGAACTATTACAACCACTATTTGCATAGGTCTGGGAAGCTGAGACAACACCGGCGGAGTGGAGCGAGGGAATAGTTGCCCAAGAAAGGCGACCTTGCAGACTGCAACGGCTGGAGAGAAATTGCTCTCCTCTCAGTTCTCAGTGAAATACTAGGCAGGATAATCATCCAGAGAATTTCAAAAGCAGTTGACCATAAACTGAGGAAAGAACAAGCTAGTTTTAGAAAGAACAGAAGATGTGCAGATCATATATTCACCCTCGAGAACATTATAGAGCAGTGTTCAGAATGGAAGAGACAGCTATACATTAACTTTGTTGATTTTGAAAAGGCTTTTGACAGCATACATAGAGACACCCTATGGAAGATACTGAGGGCTTATGGAATTCCCTGCTGCATTGTTCCCATCTGTCGCGAGAGGGTAGATTGTTATTGAATTTGATAAGATATCCTGGACATAAAGGTGTATCAGATGATACCAGGATAGTGCCAGATAAGAGTCTGGTCTTATCAGTAATACCCCTTCTCTGAAATGAGTAAGGGTGTATAGACAACAAAGGTAGGGTCAAGCTGTATAAGTTCCCAGAGAAGATGGTAATGTAGTACTCTGAGTCCTTATTTGCTACCTCTCCAGATCCCCCTCTGTTGATATGGTAATTATTATTGTTATTAACTCTGCTAGGGGTAATTATTTAATTAAATTTACCAACAAGAACTGTAACTTAACTTAAAGAATTTAAGTAAGTCTGCTGGTAAATATTTACAATTTATTTGTACATTTACTCTTTTCTGTTTGAAAAGTTTTAAAAGAAATCATATTACAACATCAAATAAATAATAAAATGTTCAACAAAGTCTTTCACTGAATTAAGATGTCTATCCCTATGGAGAAAGTCTTGCTTGGTTGGTCTCTCTCTGATTAAGTAATATTTGTTAATTTCACAGTTCTGATTGAAGATCTACACTGCTATAGTCATCACAAAATGCTTTATTTTATGTTTGGTGAACTGGGATATGCTGTACAGTTGCCTTTGTGGGCAACTTATCTGAGTCACTGAAGATGGCTCCCTCTGATACTGGATAGAATTAATTGCTGAAATTCTTCCAAGTGGTATACACGAGATGTCTGGCCCTCTGACATAGACCGGCACTGCATCCGTCGTAACCTCAGTAAGAGATGCCTCTTGTATATTTGTTAGGTTTACAGGATAAAACCTGAAACGAAGTTAAATGCAATCCCTGTACTTTTCTATCACTATCCCTCTATGACAGATGGGGATGATAGACAGTTTCAGACAGAGTGCTAGCAGATGCACAAGATATAATATAGTAGCAACAATCAATTCAGTTCACTGTGATCATAAATTTCTTCTACATCCTTATTTATTATCCTTTTCCCATGATCCGCCTCCCTACAATAATTTGGTCGTGAATAAAACTACTAAGTAATATATCAAACTATACAGTAATCCAATTACTTTCATCCTTCCTTATGTTCCTGGTATGTGTCTCATTCCATTAAAAAATACTTCTTTAAATACATTTCCAAACTTACAGACACACTTTGGCCATCATTTTCAATTATTTTGAATATTTCCCAAGGCTGGCTTTGCCTCCAGAATTACACACAAGCCTGTAAGTTCACCAGCAACACACTGTAATTTTCTAACACATCTACACACTTCCTATCGTACAGGTGGATTAATCACTAGAAATACACACAATTATATACATATATATATATATATATATATATATATATATATATATATATATATATATATATATATATATATATATATATATATATATATATATATATAGATTCGTTCTTACCCTCAGGCACACACACAGACGAGCTGTTCATGGCTGTTTAAGGTCTGCTTTCAAGTACAGAAGGCAAATCGCTTCCACTAACACTTGCTTTCTTCTGCCGCTCGCTGTCGCGTTCAAATATTGTGACTGACCTGATTCTGTTAGACACGCGCTATAAATAGTGTGGCCTCGAGCGTCCGAGGTGGTTCCCCAACGAATGTGTTTTGTGTTCAGAAAATATTGGTAAATTTTGCCTATTGTGCAAATCAGGAAAACTAAGATTTTACTTATCTAAGTTATTCCTGGAGCGATTTTATTCATCTAAAGTTTAAAATACGCCCTATATTATTCTACATATTTCTAGTAAACAACCTTTTTCATTCCTAAATGCATTTTATTCTATGTGAACATTACACAGCTAAATAATGGACTAACCTGAGGCTTCGATGCATTCAACTAGAGATCTCTCCCGTCCTATATCAGTATTTGTAAAAGTATTAGTACTTATGGATAGAGCAACATCCCTAATATCATTTTGGCAGCCTCTTCCGGGTGGTACTTCTTTCATAATGATGTAGTTAATTGTCCTCCGATACTTGTTTGTACATATTTGGACTTCCATTTTATTTATCCAAGGCTGTAGTAAACACGGCATAACGGAGCGTTCTGATTGGTCTGTATATCTTGCAGTTCTTACAATGTATGGCGCGCGGTGTGGTCAAAGTTACGCAGAATTCGTGTTGTGAGACAGACGTCACTTCATGACACCATCATAAAAAGCCTCTATTCTACCTTTACATGCAGTGTTCGATTGAATAATCTAACTTTCGAAGTGAGTACGACAGGGATGCCCCATATCAACAACATTATTTTTGACAGTGATAGATCGGGTGATGCGCCAGACAACAGAGGACAGTCCAAGAAGAATTAGATGGACAACGTTTTCTACACTGGAAGACCTGGAATATGCAGATGACATTGCTCTACTCGCACAAACACATCAACACATCCAAGAAAAAAACCGATAGACTGAATAAGTATAGCCAGCAGGTTGGTCTGAACATCAATATGAAGAAGACAGAGGTCATGACACTAAATGTGGGCAATCCTGAGCCAATAACAATAAGAAACCAGAAGTTAGAACAGACAGACACATTTACTTACCCAGGGTGCATAGTAACACCTGATGGCGGAAATAGCAAGGACATTAACAAGAGAATGAATAAAGCGAGAACAGCCTTTGCTAGTCTCAACAACAATTGGAAGTCTTCCCAGTATAGCACAAACACCAAATTAAGACTGTATGAGAGCAGTGTACTTTCTGTGCTTCTCTATGGTGCGGAATGCTGGAGAGTAACAGAGAAGGAAATGTCGAAACTGTCCTCCTTCCACACAATCTGCCTAAGGATTACTTATTCAGTGTAACCAGGAGGACATGTACACCACTGTGGTGAAAAATTCTAATACCCATATATAAATTAGAACATAAATGTAAAGCCGAACGAAATAATACGATAGGAAGAAGAATGGAGAAAGACCAGTGCTTTCCCAGTATAGATAACGCCTTCGTTGTATAACGCCGTAATGGCTAACACAAGAATCCTACTTGTCATAATTCGTTCGTTCATAAATAAAATGCTTAGACTAAACGATACGGCGATAACCGTAGTTCTAAAAATAGAATGTGTAGTCAAATCTTCTAGACGACCTTGATTTTAAAAACTAACATTAGTGCAAAATCGCGCACAAGGTTAGCCTTGGAAAGACAGACGGGCTTAGAAGAAGAGAGAGAGAGAGAGATAGACGGACTGTGGAACACGGTCACACAAGCAGCTCGCCGTGTGTTTAAAAAATAAACCAACTCGCAGTGTGCATGGCCTGATTTTTTTCAAATAAACAGTGATGAAAAAAACTAACGATACGATGTTAGGTTTTGAAAACAGGTTTAATTCTTATTAGGAAACCTGATATTTTACGTAGGGCTCCTGACTTTATACTGATAGTACAGTCGTAAAGGATTGAACAGGTGGTAGTTGAAATTAAACACTTAACATCGAAAAAAGATCGTATTCTTAACTACGCCACTTAGCCCCTTGAAAAGCATATATTCGTGTACAGGAAGGCTAGGGGACTAGGAATATGTAATAAATTATCTAAAAAGTCCATTAGATAATTAGATATTGATAATAAAACATATAGAGAACAGAGATACTGTCAGGTTTGGTCATATCTGCTTGGGGTGGAATTCCCTGAATTTTGTGAAACATAGTAGTGACAGAAAGTCTAAGATAGTACGAGGGAGGCCATTGGCTGAACCTTGACGTTAAAAGAAATTTGATTGGGTGACCTATGAATAACAAATAAATGCCTAGAAACGGAGTAAAAGTGAATGAAAATATTTGAATGACTGTGTACTCTTTTGAAAATATTCAAAACGATTGGCCAGTGTACTGGATATGGGCAGAAGAAATCTTAGAGGGGACGCCATATCGTTACACATTGTGAGAGATGAGAGCAGGCTGTGTTATTCAAAATTAAATATATGATAGCAGCCTGGACATACCGCAGATCAAACTGTACCAGTCATCTTTAGTGTGTATTTCCTTACGAATTGTGGTAAGCTAGACATTTTTAATCTGTATTTTATATGAAAATTGAATGTGAAATGATAAATTATGTCTGTATGTGTGTAGTTCAGTAGCAAACATGAGGCAAAGCCTAGATATTGCTCCACCATGTAAAAGATTGTCAGAGAGGAGTATAACTGCATATATATATTGGATTGCCATATAGTAACATAACACCTATCCTATTGTATGGAAGGGATTACAGCTGGAATTGCAGAGGCGTTGTAACCATTAGGGAGAGGAATACTGGTGTATATTGTCACATGAAAAGCTAGCAGTTGGCCTAAAGCGCTTAACTTTATGTTTGTACTGTCATGTACTTCAGTGTGGAATAATAATTGTATATTAGTTATGAAGAAGGAGGCACAACCTTCTCATTTCAGGGGCCGTGGTATAGATGGTGATATTGCATCGTCCGGTCTGAGGACTGCGAGATCCAGAAAGCTGGCAGCAGACTCCTTGCACAAGATAGCGGACATTGTCTATCTTACTATCAAACTGAGAAGCAAGCGAGCAGAGGATACAGGTTTCCTGCAACTGCATTATGAGATAAGAGCTTGTCAGCACGAAAAGACTCAACCTTGAATAAAATAACCCTGAGCTGAACTTTATTATATAAAAAGGGACAGAAATTTTAAAGAAACAGAATCTGTGAATCCTTCAATAAGATTTCCACCAGTAACAAACACATGAAGTCATGATGACAACCAACAGTCTAGCTATTAATGACAATATTACCTCATAATATTACACAACAACACCACACTCATATTGCTATAACAGTCTATGACTGGATAAATATCCAGTGTATAAATACTTGTATATAAATATTGTGATTACATTTTTATTGTGATTCCTGATTCACAAATACAATAGAATCAGGAAAGATATTGAAAGATCATTAATACATTTTAAAAACTTAACCCTTGACTTAATAAGATAGTCTTTTAGAGTGTTATGTGTTTGTGATTGTCAAAGTGCTGTAAATTGTGGAAATTATTAAAGCAATTGTGTATATGTCAGTTGGTTGTTATACTTACACTTCATCACTATCATAACCCTAGACACTTAACGAAGCTATTATTCATTATTCAAGAATAAGTCTGATTGAGATCGAAATGTGGTAGCAAGTAAGGTCTTCTGTATACACACCAAATTTATTATCTTCAGAAACCTTCACAGCTGATCTCATTCAGTACACTAAGTCCCCTATAAATATATTTATTTCCCAACTCACCACAACCATCATAGCTGGCAGACGCTGGAGTTTGGTTGGCCACGTCCTCAGAAGGGAACCTGGTACCATTACAAGAACAGCAATGCTATGGACCCCGAAAGGAAAGCGAAAGACAGGCTGACCAAAAACAACTTAGCGGAGAACTGTGGAGGCCGAGATGCAAAGAATGAACCAGAGTTGGGACATTGTACGAACGATGGCCGCCGACCGAACAAAGTGGAGTGAATTTGTTGCTGCCCTACAAGACGCCACCAGGCGTGATGGCCACTGACTGCTTTGACGGTTGGCGGCTATGGATCAATGAAGAAGAAGAAGATTGCAGAAAGAAGTTAACTATTGCAGCTAAGAGTAGAATTATCATTTATGAAAGAAGCGAGACCTCTACACCTCACGGTAGAAGGGGAACGACTAAGTAAGTAAGAAAGAAGCGAGTGTGACTCGTATATTTTTTGTATGACGTCACATTCTTCCAAACCCTCCCTCCCCCTATCATCACACAATTTTACCCCCTCCGCTCCTCACTGCGTGACTTCATATGAGGACGACCCCTAAGTAGTTTCTCATTGCTGGGAATATTTAGTTCTTTAGATACTAAATAAAGGGCCGACACTATCATTAGGCCAACTAGGTAGCCGTCTACGGCGCAGAGCTCATTTGTTTTTTTTTTACCCATGTAAACAGACAACTGACAATCACGTGCCTTTTTTGTGCCCTGCAATGAACACTCTTTAAACTTGGTAGTCAATGATGCCGCTAAGTGTTGTTTGGAAGCAACTAGTTTCTTCAGTTTGGGTCAACTGATCTATAATTATTTCTCTGCATCAACTCAGCGTTGGCAGACTCTAACTAACTATGTATCAGTGTGACATTACGGCTCGTTTGCGTTTTCGTAATTTCCTCTCATCGCCTTTATTATCTATTATTTCGGCATATTTAACGCACATAATTTCATGCCTATCCTCTACTCAGAATTATTACTCTTTTTTTCCCCACTATCGTTGTTCACATTTCACGCTTCGGTGCATGACAGAGCCAGACAATCACCCATCCCTGAGAGGTTAATTGAATCACTAACCGTGATCATTCCAATATGCTCCAGGTAAATTCTAGCATAAAGTGTTTGTTCAAGATTGCATAATCACTTCCGATCCGACAGTAGAATGGACTTGCAATACGGGTTTAATTGTATAGACCACGATTAGTCTAGACAGGCAGTCGGATTGCGATAAGTCATGTGATACAAGAGATCAACAGAGTCTGATAAGCGAAGTAATCGGACTTCCGAATTACTTGGGATAGGTGATTACATATCAACGCAACCTTGGAAGACATTTTGAAGAGTGAGCAGGAAGTGTGATATAAGTAAACTGTGATAACACTTTACGGAAATCGCAATTCCATATTTGGACAGTGGCTACTTAAATTCTGAAACGTATGAGTCATGCCGGACATTTCAGTAGCCCTACTCTATCATAACATGTACTTTGAATGCCATTGGTTTGGCAATTCGAGTTGTCATATACAATTGCTCTGATTGGGAGTTGCCAAGTAGCAGACAACAAGAGTGCGTGGGTTAAGTCTGAAATATAATGTAGAACATTTTAGACATACGGCACTGCATTTCCCGAATCGTCAAGTAGAAAGCTCAGACTGAAGCCAGGACAGAATAGAAGTTACGATTATGACTTTATAGTACCTGACTCAGAGGAACACTTCTGACCACTACATCAAGGAAACCCTGTTATTAATACAGAAACCGGACTTATTCAAGACTTACTCACAAAGGAAGAGGGATTGTTAATAGAACTAAATACCCCGACGTGTATTCTATGCATATATATCAAGTTACCAAGACTATTTGCCTGAGCAAGAAGTCTAAGATTTCTCAATTATTGAGGTGAAATGTAACATATTTTTTATGCTTTGAATTTGACATGTTTATACTTGCTAGTGGTGTTAAAGATTCATACTAGGCTGGAAACCTCATCATGTGAAAAGGATACATCCATGAACCACCACAGCAAGTGCTGGTGAGTACTTCATGCTAGTTCTTACGGAACAACCAAAAGCAGAGGTAACCCCAGACTCCGAATGGAGCAGGGAGTGAGTGATGAGAACCGTCTTCACCTCAGGCACCTTTAACTGATCATTCCAGTACTCAATCTCCTCAATTAGCAGCTATGTCTTTTGCCCTAGAATCCTTTCCAAGCCCCAATGAGAAAATTGACACTTATCTAGAAAAAATTGAGAGAATGGCAACATTGTATGGTTTAGAAAGTTCGCGATGGTGTTTGAAGCTTTCCCGGGCTTTGAAAAGTAATGCATATGATGTGTACGTTAAACTGGGAAGCGGCAATCAAGGCTATTACGACATGTTGAAGAAAGTTTTACTTGAGCGTTTCGAAATGAACGCTCGCAAATTTTTGCAACTGTTCCGAAACAGCAGGAAGGAAGGAACCGAGACATTTCACCAGTTCTCTTCACGTCTGAAGGGATATTTGACGAAGTGCCTGGAGCTTTCAGAGCTC
The DNA here is from genome assembly GCA_024509875.1 of Oreohelix idahoensis. Lineage (NCBI taxonomy): Eukaryota > Metazoa > Mollusca > Gastropoda > Stylommatophora > Oreohelicidae > Oreohelix > Oreohelix idahoensis. The sequence continues at coordinate 81,199 of JAMPIV010018597.1, read as the reverse complement.
CCTTGCACTTTTGAAGGGCTAGAAGAGTTTGTTCTAACCGAACAAATAAAAAGCACTTTGTCAAATGAAACCCGTAGATTTCTTGCTGAACAAGGAGCTGTAAAGCTGAACGGTACACAAATGCCTTAGCCGAGCTTCCAAGCTTAAAATGCAAACCCACAGAGGAGCCTTCTCGCAAAAAAAACATAGAGCAGTCTTCCCAGTCATTTTCCCATCAACACCCTAGGGATACTGTACCCCAGACACCCCCCCACCCCAAGGAAAATCGAAATTCTACAAATCTCGATATCCCACCAAACCCCATGATCAGCCCAACCATCTCTCATGGCAGCTAGCCAGAAAGGACACGACAAAGGGAAGACCCCTGCCCAAGGGACATCTGATCAGGGCAACCACACTGGGACAAATCGGATTGGTTGCTTGCAAACAGACTCACAAAGGAGGAAGAATGTCAGTGATTCTCAACCTGAGGGTGAGAGGCCTTCAACACAAGGAACTGTTTTATTGAACGGGACTTCAACCTATTGTCTGTTTGATACAGGTTTGAGCTTTGATTGTATTGTCGCAAGGCATTTGGTCAAACCTGGTCAAGAGACAGAAGAAACCGTCAAATTATGTGGAGTTTTCAAAGGAGATACGCCCATAACGCTTCCCATTGCACTGGTGGAGATACACTCTGATTTCGTCAGAGGTGTGATCAAAGCGGCTATAATGGATGATCCGATTTACCCAGTCATACTTGGTTGTAGATATGTGTTTATAGGGGGACCGAAAGAGCCGATTGTGGCAGCAGTAACCACAAGAGGGCAAACCAAGAAGGAACGGGAGCCTGCACCTAATATGTTACCTATGGAACTAAAAATGGTGCAACATAAGGACCCTACCTTGGAGCCCTGCTTTAGAAAACTGCCCATGGCGAAGGACCCCAGACACAATAGAGACATATTTTCTAAGGATGGAGTGCTGTATCCAAGAACGGGCGACCCTGAACAGGGACATAACCAGCTCCTAGTGCCGACGCAGTACAGAGACCAAATCTTAGAAATGGGGCACTCTCTTCCCTTTAGCGGACATATGGGACAAAACGCCACTATTCAGCTAATATCGACTCACTATTGGTGGCCAAAAATGAGCACTGATATCATCAGATATGTAAAATCCTGCGCCACGTGCCAACGTGTGGCACCCAAACATTGGACACCCCCAGTTCCTATGGGAGAAATGCCAATAGTGGGGACACGATTTGAACGGGTTGCAGTCGACATTATAGGACCCCTAGAAAGGACTAAAAGAAGGAACAGGTTTATCCTGACCTTAGTTGACACATGCACTATGTGGGCCAAAGCTATACCGCTAACATGCACGGATTCCAAGCTTGTCGCAGAAGCCCTAGTGCAGATTTTTACACTGTTGGGATTCCCTCAACAAGTTTCGATGGATAACGGATCCCAATTCCGTAGCCTGTTAATGGAGGAGATCTTTAAGATCTTGAGGGCCAAACACATCCACACCAGCCCGTACCATCCGTCCGGAAATGGGCTCGTGGAATGCTTTAACGGCAGCCTCACCATGATGTTACGTAAGCTGGGACCTTGTCATTCCCGCAGCCTTATTCGCCTACAGGGGAAGTCCCACAGGCATCTACAGGTTTACCACCAGCTATACTTTTATTCGGCAGACCTATTAAGGGCCCGCTAGAAGCCTTACTCCGGTCACTGACAGACCAGAAGGCTGATGAGACAGTTGTCTCAGCATTTAAGTATGTATCGGAACTTAAGGAAAGGTTACAACTAGGATGGGATCGAGCAACAACCAACCTTAAGCGAGCACGCATGAAGCACGCTACACGATACAACAGAGCAGTGAAAGAGAGAGAATTACAACCAGGAGAGAAAGTTTTGTTGTTACTTCCAACCGGAAGCAACAAACTACTATCGGATGGCAAGGGCCGTTTACCGTCCTTAAAAAGATCTCGAGAACTAACTACAAGATCTCTATTAAAGGAAAGGAAAAAGTCTACCATATAAATCTGTTAAAGAAATATTTGGAAAGACCGGTGCCTTCTCCCGAATATCTCTTGGCGGTCGCTATAGCAACCGAAGATGAGGAAGATGACGATAACTGCATGGAATATCCACTGCAACAAACGGAATCATTTAAAGATGTTAAATTCGGCGACACTCTCTCAGAAAAACAACAGACAGAAATGAAGGCGTTATTGAGACAGTACTCAGAAATCTTAACGGATATACCTGGTCGAACGCATCTCGCAGAGTTTGATATGAAGCTGACAAACGAGACACCTGTGCAAACCAGAGTTTACCCGATCCCGTATGCGAAAGCAGACACGTTACGTGGAGAGATAGACAAACTACGTCAAGCTGGGATTATTAGTGAGTCTACATCACCCTATAGCTCGAGCGTCGTACTGTTGCTGAAACCTAAGAAGGAAGTTCGGCTGTGTATTGACTACCGTTTACTTAACACAGTAACGGAATTCCAGCCTGAGCCCCTGCAAAACGCTTCGGAACTGTTTACCAAGCTTAGCAAGGCAAGATATTTCTCCAAGATTGACCTGAGTAAAGGTTATTACCAAATACCAGTCAAAGAGGAAATTAAACCCCTGCTAGCTTTTAGCACCAGTGAAGGACATTACACTTTCAACGTTATGCCTTTCGGTTTGCACAACGCACCAGGAGTCTTCACCAGAATGATGAAAAAGCTTTTAGAACCCTTGCAAAGTCCACACATCCACAATTTCATGGACGATATACTGATCGCAACAGACAACTACGAAGAACATATTGCTACGGTCGCTATGCTCCTCAGGAGACTAAAGGAAGCTGGTCTAACAGCCCGTCCTAGCAGATGTTTAATTGGCTTTGAAAAGCTTGACTTCCTGGGACATACCATTTCTCAAGGGTGTATGTGGCCAGTTGCCAAAAACGTAGAGAAAATACGTGCAGCGAAGAGGCCTAAAACAAAGAGAGACACACGTTCATTCCTATCACTGTATGCGTACTACCAAAAGTTCATTAAAAACTTCAATGGCCTGACAGCACCCCTTACTGACCTCACAAAGAAGGGAAAACCTGTTAAGGTTATTTGGAACGCAGAGTGTGAAAGCGCTTACGTCACTCTGAAGGAACAACTGTCCAAATACCCCACTCTAAGGTTACCTGACCTTAAGAAACCTTTCATTTTGCTTGTAGATGCCTCCGGACAAGGAATCGGGTCAACACTGCTTCAGGCAGATGACAGGAATCCGAACCTGTTATTTCCAGTTGCATACGGCAGCCGCAAACTGAATACAGCAAAGAGGAATTATTCGACCGTGGAGAAGGAATGTTTAGCACTCGTGAATGGAATAAGGAGACATCATGAATATCTATATGGCGTTTCATTCACGGTACAGACTATGCTCCATTAGCATTTCTTGGAGCCAATAAGGAATTTAACGCAAAGATTGTGCGTTGGACTTTGATGTTAAGCGTGTACTCATTTAAAGTACAATATATACCAGGAAAAGAGAATATAGGAGCGGATTTTATGAGTTGAAATTGGAGCAGGGAGGTGGATGATGAAATGGAAGGTAGCAATCACTCAGATGCTGCAGATGAGATATGAAAGGGTTTCACATCTTCAAAGCCCGGACGTACTGTGACATGGAATGTAAATAGTGATACAGTAATCTGACAGCCTTTGCTTTCCCATTTAGTGTCTACCATTTGCTAAGGCAAACCACGCTATTTTCTGAATGCATTACTCACATCTAATCCACGCCCTTTTTGTCTTGACATGTAAACAAACAGACATTTACCAATTTCCGTGACCTGCCGGCATAACAGGCAGCGAGCCCTGATTTGTTTACCTGAGTTTCTCACGCGAGCTGATTTGCCAATTATTGGTCATTACAGTTGCGCAGAGAGTGAGCGATAATGGCGAAAGACTGTTGAAGAGGGGATCTCCGCTATTTTTGTTCCGTCAGGGATGTGTAGTTCTCTTATGGTTTTTTTGTTTAGTCGAGATAATACCTCTAGTGTTTTCCCACATGTCGGGAGGCGTGATATTTCTGTGTATTTCATGAAAGCAAGGTTTTATGTGTTCTGAAAGGTTAGCCAAGGTTAAATTGACTTTTTCAATTAACTCTATCGCGTGTACCGAAAGTCGTCGTCACGAGTTGTTCTTTCCCAGCTCACATGTCGCTGCATTGATGCATCGGTTGATGCATGTACCAAGGACCATTACTTGCTACTTTGTTAAATGAACTAGGTTTGGAAAACCTTTATTATCTAGAGGATATTTTTGAGGACATTAATTTTACTGAGACGTGTCTGCAAGTCAAACTAAGGAGGACTGATAATCTAATAGAGGATGGCTTGTTCACCTGACTACATTTACAGCACTTTGAAATATAACATGCATCTGACTCATCATTGTAATGCTGTCTACCGTTTATTGCTGTATTGAATGTTGCTGTGATAATGACTGTTTGATGTGCCTACACATTTGCGTAACCATTTTGTCACTGTGGCGTCCAGAATAAATAATGAAGAAAAACGTCAACGGCTGTTTCAAGACTCATTGACTTTATACGTCGTGAGTTTACTGACGTCCTATGTGGATTGCCCTGTTATTGTTGCATGAACATTGTTTTGACTGAACACATCTACACACTACACAAAACCAGACATGCGGATGCCATCCATCATCATATGGCGTCACGCATCAGCAGCGAGCCCTGATTTGTTTACCTGAGTTTCTCACGCGAGCTGATTTGCCAATTATCGGTCATTAGACAGTTGCGCAGAGAAATAACGGACTGTTTGAAGAAGATACAGGGGTGATAATATTTTCCCCGTGTACTCTTTGATGTTTGCATGTGTCAGGAGGAAGTAATGTTTGATCTGCACAAGGGGACGTAATCTAAGAGAGGCTCGTGCACAGCCAGTCTTCTGATGTTGGTCAGCATCGCTGAGTAGAATGAAAGAACAAACCTTTGACCCGGGAAACGCAGTTCCTAAATTCCCTACTATACAGAAAGTGTGAATTGTAACGTCTTCTGGTGATGATAACACCATGAGCTGTATATATACCGCGCTCTCTAAAATTCAGTTATTAGAGTCACTCAGAAATTCTTGAATAATCTAAGTACGACGGACTAGAACCCTTTCTTCGCTAAATGTGTTAAATTGTCCCGTGGGGATTTCATTTTCTGATTTGTGGTAATAGAAATTGTGCTTAAGTGTTAAAATGTGTTAAGTTAACCATTTTTAAATCACTGTAATTCCTTAGTGTTTAAAACTAGTGAAATAACATAACGCATAGATATTTCTTGGGATAGAGTCCTCCCCGCTGCACTTTTCGCGTATCACGAAGTACAAAATGAGGCCACTGGATTTTCTCCTTTTCAATTGGTCTTTGGCGTTCAACCGCGCGGTCCTATGTCGTTACTACACGACTTACTTATTGAAGATAATATCACTGATGAAACTCAATCTTCTTACGAGTACGTGATTTCTTTAAGAAAAAGAATAATAGATGCGTGTAGATTAGCTACCACATCATCAGAACAAGCTAAAGAAAATGCTCGACTTTTTGCCAACAGGTATAGACGTCTCCGCCAACTTCTTCCTGGCGATGAGGCATATGTCTTATTACCTTGCAAAGACAATCGTCTCCTTATTACTTGGAGAGGTCCTTTTAAAATAATATCTAGGATCTCCGATGTTGATTATATTGTCGATGTCATCGGAAAGCATAAGACTTTCCATATCAACATGTTGAAGGAATATTACACTCGTCCTGACTATCTTCAGTCAGTATTTCAGGCAACCGATGAGCCTACACCACCTATCCAACACTATTCTTCTTTATCCTAATGAAAGTTGGAATGACGTTACTATTTCTACTGATCTGTCGGTGGATCAACATCAGCAAGTTTCCGCTGTTCTTAGATCTTTTCAAGATGTTCTCACTGACATTCCAGGTCGTACGTCAGTTATTCAACATGACATTCTATTAACTGACGATACACCTATTCGAGTCCGTCCATATCCTATCCCTCTGCACTTTCGTTCTCAGGTTGATAAGGAATTGGATGAGATGCAAAAGTTAAAAATAATTGAACCATCTACATCACCTTATTCTAGTTCTATGGTCATAATTAGAAAGAAAGATAACAATATCCGTCTCTGTGTGGATTATAGGAAGTTAAACAAACTTACCCAGTTTGACGCGGAACCATTGCCATTGTTAGAAGATTTATTGGTTAAACTGTCTAACTCTACTTTCTTTACAAAACTTGACCTCTCAAAGGGATATTGGCAAGTCCCACTGACAGAAAGGGCAAAGCCACTTACTGCTTTTTCTACTCCACGGGGGTTATTCCAATATAATTTCATGCCATTCGGTTTAGTAAATGCACCGGCTACATTTGTACGCATGATGCGTCGCGTACTGTCTCATCGTCCCGATGTCATTACATATATTGACGACATTTGTCTCTTTAATGACACATGGGATGAACACATTACTGGATTGAAAACATTACTGTCCACTTTACGGTCATGTAATTTAACTGCTAAGCCTTCTAAAGCTTTCGTGGGTTTTCACGAAATTTCATTTTTAGGTCACCGCGTTGGTCACGGTCGGTTATATACTGAGGACAGTAATGTCTCTAAAATCCTCAACATTTCTACTCCCAAAACTAAGAAACAAGTGAGATCATTATTGGGTCTGGTTCAGTTCTACGCTAAGTTCATACCGCATCTGTCCACTATTACTGCACCTTTCTCTTCGTTATTAAAAAAGGGCGCAGCTAACGTGATTCGGTGGTCGGAAGAACATCAAATCGCGTTGGACACCATTAAGGCATTTTTTTTCTAATTCTCCTATGTTATGACTGCCTAATGCAAAACTCCCTTTCATCTTGCGCATTGACGCCTCTGCTTACGGGATTGGAAGCGTTTTACTACAGGATTATGTGGGCACCTTGCACCCAGTACTGTTCGTTTCAAGGAAACTTACGTCGGCTGAACAAAAGTACTCCGTTCTAGATAAGGAACTTTTATCTCTCGTGTGGTCTATAACAAAACTCCAGCGTTATCTTCTGGGATCACACTTCTTTGTAGAGACTGATCAGAAAGCACTTACTGCTTTAAACACCAAGGACGTCAGGTCTGCAAAATCCACGAGATATGCAATTTCATTGCAACCCTACTGTTTCACAATCCGGGCAATACCTGGATCACAGAATGTTTTCGCGGACATTTTATCCCGCTGCCCGAGTGAATCATGTGACTTGTTACGCCATAAAAATGTAGATGCCTCTACACATACTGCATCACATGTGTAAACATGACGTTCTTTGAACATTACTGTGTGAATCATTAACATTTTTTGTGCATACTTAGTCAAGTGAATAAAGTTGTAACATTCAGTTGATTTGCTTGAAGCGGAAAAAAAGAAAAGAACAGTGAATTATAACAGTGATGATCACATAACTTCGTAAAGTTTTAACATTATATACTGAAAGATACATTAAGTATTTATATAAACATTAGTATATTGGGAAATATTTAACTATGGAATCTATGGTATTTCAACATACTAAAACTTTTACAGGATCTTCGTATTTATGAACTGTTTTGAGGTTAACTTAGAATCTTCGGGAACTTATTGAACTTGTAGCAGTGTAATGAACTGAAACATTATTCAGTACATTTTGATTAATAAACATATTTAATTAGTTTAATTAGTTAATATAATTAACTATAAATATTGTAATCCTAATGATTACATCGGGTAACTATCACTCATATTAGATAGTGATATGTCATTGGTAGTTATTTAATGATACTACTCATCTTTCTTCTTCTTCCGTCCTTAGCCAAAGACCGTCCAAGCAGTCAGAGGCCATCACGCCTTGTGGCGTCTTAAGGGCAACAGCAGATTGATTTTCTCTGTTGTAGTTTCCCATCACGCCTAGCGGCGTCTTTAGGGCAACAACAAATAGATCCATCTGCCGTTGTTTCCGTAATCGGTGTGACAAGCCAACGGGTGATCAGCCCATTGGGCTACTCATCTTTGGACACCGTTAAGTGTGTTGATGACTTCAAGTGTTGTATTCATATTCTTTGATTTTGTGAAGATTTTGTCACTTCTCATTTTTTATTTTTTATGCATTTTCATCTTTTCATTTAAATTCATGTATTACCATGTCTTTTTATTTTTTATTGCATTTGGGTTCAATTAATCATCCTTTATGCTTTTGATTTTATTTCATTTCTTCCACATTGTTCCAAAGTTGGTCAATTGTGATGATATGCTTTTATGCATATTTGTTGTTGAGTTGAGTTGAATTTGATTTTGTTCGTTCACTCTCCTCTTATTATTTCATATGCTTCTCATGCATTATATGTATTATTAGTATATAATACATATTTGTAAGCTTGTTTCACCTCTCCGCGGTAATTAAAAGAAAAAAAATTTAATAGAATTAAATTTTTTGCGGACGGTGTGAAGGAAGCTGATGCCTCCTTTATTGTATTCTTAACACTCACGGGTAGTCATCAGTTTCTAGTGAGTACGCACCAACTTATGTTGATGTTAGTTTTTATAAATGTCATCTGTCACGCACGTATTTGCACAATTGGGTGTAGATGAATTGGTGCGCGTTTGTGTCCAAGCAAGCGAGATGACGTCGGAGGTTAAAAAGGGAAGCCAGCATCTCATGCCAGACATTGAGTCTGTTGCCTATATTTCTATATATACCCAGTGTGTTGGGTTAAGTATTCTTCTGGTACAATGACTTCTTGGTAGAAGCCATTGTCGGCTTACACTACACGTAAGTCCGAACCAGTTTTGGTAAGAAGTGAATTGTTTACTTGAACTTTCGTGTCACTATCCTTCGTTGGCATCTAGCTAGCACCTTTCTGCAAAGGGGTGTTATAATGGATCAACGGGGACTTTCACTGAAAGCATTTTAATATTATAAAGGATTCAAGGCTTCATCCTTTACGGTTTATCGACTTGTAATATTATGTGGATTGCCGTCGCACGAGTCACGGCGACGAAGAGAGGTTAGCCAAGCACTAGGACATAACCTTCGTTGTTTATATTATATGCAAGTATGTATGGATCTGCCATGTCAGGGGTACCAAGCTACTAAAGTACCCGACCAGAATTGTAGGACAGAATCAATATATTCATTCCAAGATTTATAGTTGAATAGTCCTAACGGTCATGACATTGACGCAAGGTCAAACCCTGATCTTATGTGAGGAAGTTATTATGATGCCTGTACCATGCCTATATATATGCTACATGTACGTTTGCTGTGGAATCCATGTTGAAGTACTGTAACCTGTTGTCGTCAACTTATTTCGTCCTAAATAAATTATGATGTCAGTAAATATAACGAGTTCGTCCCTATACACATTGGCACTCGTTGACGAGCCTGTTTGTTACAGCTTATCCTAGCTTCACGTATCAGGAGAGAAACATTCGCGTTCTTATTCTCAAGTACAAAGAGCATCGCCCGTGTTGGACCGTTGTCACTACGACACCATCAACATCTTCTGGTCAGCGGTTCACACCCCAGTAAAAGCGAGGCTACAGATATCAACTAAATAACTTGGAAGATAAAAGAAAGAAGATAAAAAGAGAAGTTGTAAACTTAAATTATGTCACTAGGCCTGCCATCTACCACCTAGTTATATAGCGCTGTTACGCTTATTCTGTTATTTTCATATATCTGTAAACTTGATTTATTTGATTTCTCTATATGTTTGATGTTGTAAAAAAAGTTTAATGATAATAAACAAAAAGAACTTACCTGTGTGTGTTGGTCAAACCCACACCCAATTAACCATAGTTGTTCACGTTTGTGTGTATTGTTGTCACATAATTGTGTGTGTGTGGATGTGTTTAGTGTAACTTACATTTCATATAGGGAGAGAAAGGTTGTCTTATATTAAAATATAGTCGTATAGATAGGCTGGACTATAGAAACTACTCATTCCAGAGACAGATCTTCCTCTTACACTATTCCCTCGTGAAAATCTATTTCTTACACCTTTATTCTCACATATTTACCACTTTCACCTCTGCTCAGATGGAACCATAAATATCTTCTTACCTATCTTTAAAAATTTACGACACGTATACAAACTTATATACTCTCAACAATGTTGCAAAAGAGACTAGTTGGATTGGCACCTATATTAACTGAATATGCCCAAGCATCAGCACTTCACCTGAAGGAACTGGTGAGAATATTTGCTACGGAAAAGACACGCAAAGTGAGATTTTGATGTGTCTGAAACTGAAACTTCTAAGATGCTTACATTTTAACATCACAATTCACAAGATTATTGAAAATGATTTGTGTGCTAAAACATTTTCTTTTCCATTTGAGAAACATAATCAAAGATTGTTGTTATATTTATTCTTGCAATTTAACGTAAATTTAGCCGTTTCAAGTGTTGTTCTTCTGTCACATAATTATTTTTGGGTCGATCTCTGCTTCAGTACGGCCGTATTCTGGACATTTGTTGTACTAACTTATTACACTTTTCATGGTCGCCACCTTTTTCTTTCTCTGCTATGTAGCAGATATTTTGAAATTTTAACATTCTTACACTCCTCTCAATGTTAAGTCGTCATGTATGTTTGGTTACTAGTTCCTCCCTGCTTTGCAAGGAACGACTGAGATAATAATTAATCGACAACCATGTTGGTTAATCTTGGGTGTGGCCGACATCAGACAACAGAGTAACACTAAAATCGCCCAGCGCATTTGTTTAATTGCTGATAAGGCCAGTATGCGTTCTTTGCCAAGATGGTAAAGAGACGGATTTTGTGGGCTCAAGCGGCAGATAACGAGATTACTCATCTGTGCGACACATTTTGGACAGACATGCATGACATCATCGTTTCCTGCACACCTTGTGGCAAAGCAGGAAAGTAAGATGTTACATCTGGCACATATTATCGAATGAATTTACAGATGTGTTTGTGAGTTTGTATACAAGGCATCAGATGTTTTATTTCCATATATGGGAGAGGTGACCTTTTACATCACGGACATTATTTCAGGTGGAAATAATTTTGAACTTACCCCAAAAAACAAGTATTTTTGAAATGATTGGTGCTCTGATTAGCACCATTACAAACAAATGTGGGGGAAGAAGGGCCATATAACCTGACCTTTTTACAGTTAAGACACTGTGAAAATTCACTGTGAGTATCGCTTGCCAAGATGAAACCAGACTGCCAGGGTTAGAATTCAGAATTCTCTTTATCAGACCGGACTTTGTGGAACATCTTGAAAGACTTAAAGAGCCCAGGAAAACCATTTTAATAAGAAAGACCGGCATCTGAGGAAATTGAAACACGGAGTCATAGTGGGAGTTTAGTGCTAACATAACGACCCCCAAGACACGAGAAAAAAAGGCATGTGTCAGTGCTGTAAACCTACTTCTACGAGCAAACAGTCTGTGAGCCAAGATTGAAGTAAGTTGTACTTTTTACATTTTATATTTTTCATTACTAACGTGTGAACTAATGTGTATATATTGCAATGTAAATATTAATATGTGAAAATTGCTATTGGATGTCCAAGTCTTTTGAGGCTGGCAACCTCAGCATATAGAATGATGATTTCATGAACCATCACTGCAAGGGCTGGTGACTGCTTTATTGCTAGTTTCTTACAGAGAACTACAAGCATAGGTAGTCCCAAGTTCCATATGGAGCAGGGAGGGAAAAATGAAAGAAATGATGTACATTCTAATTATAATATTTATAATTACAAACCAGTGTAAATGTCTATGTAAACATATTCACTTTAAAATTAATGAAAGTTTTCAAGCTTTTCAACCAGTGTAGATGTAAATGAAAACATATTCTATCTATATTGTGACCATTTTTCAACCAGTGTAGATGTAAATGTAAAGATATTCTATCTATACTGTTAACCTTTTCATTTGAATGTAAAGTAAATATAAAGCTAGTTTTTTGCATAGTACAGCTATTCAATTTAAATGTAAAGAAAGATTTCTCTCAAGGAATTAAGCTTAATTCTTATCGAGCTTAAATTCTGAGGTAGATGGGATGGTGGAATAGGAAGAAGGGGACACATGACTATGTATCTGGAAACTCAATACTCAGAGGGTATTTGTTTCTATTCTTTTACCATACTAGTTGGTGGTACCAGTTGAGGGTACTATCTCTGGAACAAGAAGGGTACCAGTGACATGTAGTAAAAGCTAGATACCATCATCAGACGGGGCTTTAAGACGAGGGACCAACTTCGTAGACACTCCCTGAAACTTCTGGGAACGTGCTGCGCCCTACAACCTTGACCAGTGACGAGCAAGATCAGCTATTCAGTCTACCAAGAACCAAACACTCAGAAGGAGCAGAACCATCACTGATAGCTAAGTAACACATAAAAGCTGCCACGTGACCTCCTTTACAAACTTCTATTCCATCACACAGTGATGATAATTTTCTTATAAATAATTATTCATTTTTTTAAAAACCTTGTTAACACCTAAATGATTATTAAATCCGTTATTTGTAAATATACAAATTTAACGTCGATTTAGTCATTTTGAATGTACTGCATGTTTGTCTCAGTCAATTTACTAAGTACACTCTAAACAAAGCTATACCATAATAAGAAGAATTCCACTTAGTAAAATCAGGGTGGGGGCTTGAACGAGCTGAAATTAATAATTGCTTAATTCTTCATAAAAGGTGGCGGATCAGATATAAGTTAACAATTGCCCTGCCCAATGCAGCATTGTTCTTGACTTCTGAAATATCTTATGAAAACTCCCTTGAGATACAAGCATCATTATCCTGCTATCTCCAACTCTGCCAAGTGAAATCTTGTGCGAAGGTAGACACCTTTGAAGACCCATATTAGATACTCTTGAGTTTTGGACACTGTTGGACCACTACTGCAAAGCAGGGGAGGCAATTCCGTGACACATTCCCATAGTTAGTTATGACTTAAGGGGGCTACTACTAAATTTATTACACAGTTTTATTTTTCCTTTCTTCATCTATATGACTGCCTGTTTTCATAACCTAGGGCTCTGTCACGATGTTATATGCAACATAAAGCACTACTAGACACTTACTTCGCTAGAATCAAGAATGTACTCAATCGTAACTAAACGGCAATTTAAGGTAGAGTTACCAGACGTCGGTAAAAGAAGCACATGTCCTCCTGTTTAGTATTTACTCTCTCGTCCTTCATCCTGCAGGCGTATCTGAAGAACGTGATTTTGTCCGGCTTTTCACTGATGATTAAAATTTCAATTTTGTTTTCTGTCGCCCATTTGTAAGTTTCCACTTTTACCTTCTACCTTCTGTCTTCTTTTTTTTAACTTTTACAGCAATGATCGTGTGTTCCAACAGCGCGTGTTAGCACTTTTTGCAAATAGGTAATTATGTGACTAAAATATGGTGGAAAGTAAAATCTCTCCTCAAGATGCATGGCATTTGCAGGGACAATGCCCCTATTAACTGAACTGTTTAAACAGAAGAACTTTACTTCAGCATTTCTGGACACTGTGCTAACGTTGCTATAGTATTCTCTCTTATAAATGCTAAATGAAACCGCCAGTCAGTCTTGTCTATCGCGGTACTAATTCTGACGCAGCACTAAATGAAACATATTTCGTGTGAGGAACGTGCATGAAAATGAAGAAAATATGCACTTCTGATAAATATAATGATTAAAATAATAATAAGCCTGAATTAAATTACAGTACGACTGCATTTTCGGCGGCTGTTTACTCTTAAGACCACCACGTAAGTAAAAAAAAATGTCAATAGTTCAAATCTATTTCACATTATTATTTCACTAAATATATTGCAAAATCTACTGTGAATAGAAAATAAAGTTTAAAAAATGATTAAATAAATAAATAACACAAATTGCGATTTTCAGTTATTTAAAACGCATAAAATGTTGCGAAAAGAGACGTTTGTTAACATCTTAAAATGAACGACACCAGCCAGTTAGTATTACATCTGCATGCCTAGACATATACATGTATTTATTTTAAACGTACTTTAGTATATATATTTTCAACAGTAAAAGAATTCACACAAAAATAAGTTTACTTTAGTATATATATTTTCAACAATAAATGAATTCACACAAAAATAAGTTATCAGAAATCCACATAAAATAGGCTCTTATAATTCATGTTCCTTACTTGTGTACAAAGAAACAGAAACGAAAGTTTTTTTTGTTTTTGTTTTAAATCGTTACTCTCGAATTTTTTCTATTAAATTCGTGATTAATTAAAACATCTATTACTTTTACTGAGTTGTCCCATTTCTGCGCGTGTAGGCCTATATACTAAAGTTGCAAGTTTCTCGTATGTGTATTCTGGTTTATATATATATATATATATATATATATATATATATATATATATATATATATATATATATATATATATATATATATATATATAGAGAGAGAGAGAGAGAGAGAGAGAGAGAGAGAGAGAGGGAGAGAGAAATAGAGTGAGAGAGAGCGGCTCTACTCTACTTTTCGCCCTAATATGCTCTCAAATTCAAACTCTCCAAAGTTTTTCATATAACCGATTCTTAGTTAATTTCGCCTAACCTTGCCATGAAAAAAAAAAAAAACCCAGCACAGCCACTCCAGCGCCAACTACGAGATGTGACCGACAGCTCAGCACTAGCTGTGATTGGTCTCGACACAATACTTTGCAGTGAGACGTTTTACCAACTGAAAATCTTCAAACCCACCAGTAAATGTATTCATTTTTATTATGTCATTCGGTTCTACTTTTAATACAAAAAAATAACAAGTCGCTGTAATTAACAACACCAAAAAATAAAATATCTGAGCACAAGAAATGATAAAGTAATGATTAACACAGACCCTCAAACTCCTGTTTTTGTAAATCAGAATCGACCTCACTGCGCTCCGGGCAAACCCATAGGTGCTCAGTCTCCCTCAGCAAATGTTGAAGAGTATGAATGCCAATTGTACCTGTAGCACGCTGGTTGTACATACGACGGATGCATCCTCTTTCACGTCCATCTCTGCTAGTCCCACGTTTGATGCCAAACTCCAACAATCTCAGCCTTGTTGATTCATCCATTGCAGTGTCATTATCTAGCAGGTGATCATTAATTGCCCTTAGTATCTCTCCCTTATCCATGTCCAGTGTCCCCACTATGGGTGCTCTCGAGGCCAGTCTGTCAGCTCTCTCATTGCCACGTACCCCTGCATGACCAGGACAGTAGATTCACACCAGTTCTTGAAGACTTGAGGATTCTATTGATGTTTTCCATTCCTGCCGCAGCCATCCGTTTTGATTTTTCCGAAGCATGTCTTGAGATATAATATAACTGCCCTGGTTGACGGAGTTTCAGACAGCCACCTCAGTGCTATAGTAACCTCAAACTCCTGAATATATATATATATATATATATATATATATATATATATATATATATATATATATATATATATATATATATATATATATATATATATATATATATACCGTAAAATCTCGCGTATAATACGACCAATTTTACTCATTTTTGCCCGCTAAAACTCGGGTGCGTATTATAAGCGAGTACTAAAAAAATACGTCATTTTTTATATCGAAAGTAACTTACATTGGAAAGTCTGTCAAGTTATTGTCACAATTTGACAGTGAAAATGGCGCAAAATTGAATGTGCCATGTGTTTTCTTATATGTCAGACATTGTTGAAAAACGCATTTTGCACTCTTGGCCTTCAATCTGTTTTGATATTAAGCTTAGTTGTGAAGTTTGTAATTTTATTATTTTGAGCCCTAAAAATGAATTCGAGAAAATGTTATACTGCAGCAGAAAAGCTCTTAGTGGTAAAATATGCAGAATTTAACGGCAATCGGGCAGCAAGTCGACATTTTTCCATTAACGAGTGCAACATTCGATTATGGCGAAAAAACAAAGAGGCGCTGCAAGTGTTGCCTTGTAAGAAAAAGGCGAATCGTGGGTCACCACCAGATCTTCCAGACCTAGAAAAAACATTATTGGAGTGGGTAGTGGATAGAAGGCAACAAGGCATCGGTGTTGCATGCATTGAAATCTCATACAGGCACAACAGCATTTAAAGCGTCATATGGATGGGCAGTTCGTTTTATGAAGCGACATGGTCTTTCAGTTCGTCGAAGAACTACTATCGCATACTATCGCGCAGCATCTTCCAGACGCCCACTAAAAAAAGCTTATGGAGTTCCAAAAGTTCGTAATCAAAATTGAGAAAAGAACATATCTATGACCTTGCTCAGATTGGAAACGCCGATAAAACGCCTTTGACTTTCGATATGCCCTACGACAGGACCGTAGACACGAAAGGCATAAAAACTGTGTCTATACGTACAACTGAACACGAGAAGTCTCACCACCGTTATGTTAGCGTGTACTGCAGATAGAGGAAAGTTGCCGCCTTTCATAATTTTTAAGAGAAAGACTCTACCAAAAGGAGTACAATTTCTCAAAGGTGTACACATCTGTGTTCATGCTAAAGGATGGATGGATGAAGCACTAACCATTGACTGGTTAAAATGTGTTTGGGCAACACGTCCAGGTGGTCTCCGAAAACAATCTTCCATGTTGGTGCTCGACTCGTTTCGGTGTCATCGGATGCCTTCTATCCAGAAGAAAATGAAGAAAATCAAATCTGATCTGGTTATAATTCCAGGCGGCATGCCCGTCTGTTGCAGCCTTTAGACGTTGCTGTTAAGAAGCCGATGAAAGATGCTATCCGTCGTAAATGGAATGCATGGTTAAGCGACGGTAATCACACATATACTGCTGGTGGCCGTATGCGTCAATCGACTCTCACAGATGTCGCAGAGTGGGTACTTGCTGCTCTGCTTGGAAGGAATTAGATAAGACTATAATTCAATAAGGCTTCCTCAAATGTTGTATTTCGAATAAACTTGACGGCAGCGAGGACTACGTTTTGTGGGAGAAAGAACAGGTGTCATCAGATGAAGATGATGGCGATATTTATTATGATGGCACCAATAATGGCATTGACTCGACAACACTAGATGAGCTTCTTTCTAGTGAGAGTGATGACGAGGGAGTTCAAAGTACCTACAATTTAGGTTTTGTGTACCTATTTCTGTTTGTTATTATACTTTCAGTTTTTTAACAAATGTTTCATAAAATAAATCTTCAAAAATCATGGTGAATATTATACACGAATTTCATTTTACCAGAAAATTGTGGGCTAAATCAAGCATGCGTATTATACATGAGTGCGTATTATACGCGAGATTTTACGGTAGGTATATATATATATATATATATATATATATATATATATATATATATATATATATATATATATATATATATATATATATATATATATATATATATGTGCGTGTGTGTGTGTGTATATATGTATATCAGCCCTCACTTCCATTTGTGTATGTGATGAAACTGCACTATTACATCACTAGGAATTCGCCTAGAGAGCGAGAGACGTTAGCACTCTAGCCGAATATAGAAGTATAGTGACCCATTTCTCGGCGAATGACCTCGTAACTACCCAAGCCTGACACCGTTTCGTCCTTCTTGAATTGGTAACGCCAGCTAGTTAAATCAACTGTCATTCAAACTGGGCAGATATATGAACACACGAATCAGAGAACTTACCACTTGGCCGTCTATTCCAAGTAAAACCAAGCGACTGACCTAGTTTTTGACCAGGACAAAGCAAAATGCGGCTATGCAAAGGTCTACAAAAATGTCGAACTGGGTAAACCCGTATAAAAATGTCCCGGTTCCACACAAACATGTAATTATCTTCATTTACGACACATAAATATTAGACGTATATCTACTGGTGAAAATCAAAATAAACACTTGCCTTAAATCTTGGAACACAGCGTATAACACTCACCATACAAGCCAGGGATCCGTTTTTCGCCAGTAGGTGACCGACTTTTCTCCATCTCAATATGACCCACTTCTGTCTCTAGAAGGCCGTGTTCTGACCCCGGCGATCTCTTTCCCGTCATTCATCTAACAAAATGGTCGCCTACATGAAACACACTAATTTCCGTATTCACTAGGCACGGCATACTAACAGATTATGTTCGTCTTTGCCTGCTTGTTTCGGAGTTAAATGGTATATTAAAACATGCATTTAAGTCTCTTAGCGGAAGAGGTACCACCTCTACTAGTAGCTGTACCAGTTTTATTTCGGGTTAAAAGATAGGGCCTACATATCTGGCGCGAGGCATTTGGATTTGAGTTAGAGCTGTCTTGCAGCTACCACTTTGCAGCTGACTGGTTAGTATTGTGCAACTACGTGCCATTTATTTTCGTTATGTTTTGGAGTCATCATTTTTTTTTTTTTGGTAGTAGTAGGTTATGTATAGTTTTATTTAAACAGTAAAATAAAATCACACATCGTGAACATAAATGGGCTCTTTCTCCGTGTTTTTTCGATCTCCCTATGCTGTCTTACCCTGCTGATTCAGTAATAAGGACTGTTATAAATGATTTGACGAGATTTCTTCAGTGTGTGTCCTATCAGCGCCAACTATTTCTACCATCTTGTTCCATTGGTACAATAGCAAGTGCAATCAGATCATCATCAGTGTGGGCTCTAGAGGTGGCTTTAGGAATGCTACCCTTGGAATTAGGCCTACGGAGAAAGGGGTTATATCGGCAGTTGTTCATATTATTTGGAATTGAAAACAATATATATATAGGCCTACTAATTATAATTATAAATGCCGGAGGTGAAGGGGATATTTTTCATCATTAAGCAAACAAAATTTTTTTTTTAAAGTTGAGACAAAATTACATGAACAAAGTTATGTTAGATAAATCTCACCCAGCGTATAGCCTCTACTTTTACCAATGTCAACTAGCAACAGAGGCGTCCCTCAAGTATTTGGTACCCAGGAAGGATCATACCATTGGCACCCCCTCCCACATAAAGGAACACACTTGCAAATATATTTTTAACAGTAAATACTATCATAATAGTGTCAGATGGCACCCCATTCCTGGCTGTCACCCGGGGCGGACCGCCCCCCCCCCCCTCGCACCCCCATTAGTACGCTACTGACTAGCAACTCAGTTCAGTCCAATGGATACCACTAGATACCCTACAGGATAGAAGTGTATGGAGGAAATTGTCCACCTGAGTACTTTAATTACATCAATTAATAACAGTTGTGAATACAAGCCAGTGGTTCAACCCTGGGAGATCAAGAAACCAGACATGGACTGCCACCATGCAGAAATACTTAAGACAGCAAATAATGAAGAAAATGTTAAAAACACAGCCAAAAAATATATACAACAAATATCAAAGGAAAGCATTACTATATACACAGATGGATCCAAGGAAGAGGATGGCTATTTGGGGATAGGAATATATATTCCAATATGGAAAATGACAGAAGAGTAGTGTCACAGAATATATATCCATTCTCACTGCAGAGATGGTGGCAGTACTAAAACCACTAGAAATATTCTATAACAACCCTCCCAAGAAACTAACAATTTTAACAGACTCTCATTCAATAATTCAAGCACTAAGAAACTTACGAGAATGCAATAGACCTGATATAGCAGAGGAGATATTTCTGGCTACTTGATACTTATGTTCCACAGCATGTTCAGTCTTAATAGCTTGGATACCTTCACATGTTTGGTGTAGATGAAAAGGCAGATAAAGAAGCCAAGAAAGGTAGATCTGATGAAAATTAATAAATGTAAGGATGAGTAAATCAGAGATTAAAAGCTTAATTAAAGAAATAATAGCAGATGAATAGAAAGCAGAGTGGGATAAAAATCTGAAAGGAAGATGTGCATATAAGATGTTCAAGGCTCCAACAAGAAAATGTCAGATATCTAGGGAATTGAAAATTCCCAGTAATAAGAAACTTCTCAGACTACAGCTGGGAAAAGGCTGTTCCAGAATAGAAGAACCTTATTGTGCAGGATGTCTTCAAGACAATAGTATAGAACATTTTTTGTTAAAATGTAAGAGGTATGAACAAATGAGAATCCCAATACAGTATTAGACTATTTGTAGGCATCAAATTTACCTATAAATACAGAAGAGGTGTTTAAGAATAGACAGACCTAGGGAACTGCATAATATAGTAAGACTATTTAACAAGAGCAAAAGTTAATATATAGTAATTGGGAAGGTGAAGATCTGATGATGTTCTTACAGTGCATATAACTTATGGCAAGTGAAAGTCAATTAAATACCTAACTGGAAACACCAGGCCCTTATACCCCTCCCCTTGAATATTATTTTTGTTTGGAGTTTTTGTTTAGTTTTTTTTTGTTTTATCTCATTTTTGTTTGTTTGGTTGTTTTTTTTTTAATTTTTTTTAAAAATATACAAGCAAAATTAGTAATTTTGATTTGCCATATTTACAGTGATTTGACAGATGTGATGCCACTTTCCCATAACGGCAGCTATTCATCTTATGAAAACAAGATATATATCCTAATTATAACTCATCATAGGTTCAACGGGATATTTCTCATCAGTAAATTAAAAAAAAACACCATTTCCATCCTTCTCTTCTGTGCAAGCACCCATTTATGAAAGTGTATCTTTTTTGGTTGTGATTTTTTTTATTATTATCTATGTTTCAGAGCCATACAGTAAGACTGGCTTGACATTTGAGTTGAAGATTCTTAATTTTATGTCAGAAAAGATTTTATTTGAGTCCTTATATCTTCAGTGCAATAAGCACTCCTCTTGCCTTTTGGTATTATTTTAATATTACTGTCAGTTCCTGCAACTTTCTCTATATTGCTGCCAAGAAATAAGTATGACTTCTTATCTTGTAGGAATGTTTATCCAAGTGTATTTAGCTATCATTTGCTGCTTTAGTTCTCATAATCTTTGTCTTTTCCATGTGTATTGTCAAACCCAGTGTCTGTGACCTCTCATCGAGTATATGTAGGTCTATTCTCATTTTGACTTGCATCTGTTTATGGTTATGGGACAGAAGAGCCATGTCACTCACATAATCTAGACCCTGACGCTGTTTTGCCTGAGGTCACTGAATTCCATGTCTGTTGGCTAATATTGTTGCTTTCATAGCACAATCTGTAGCTAATAAGAGGAGAAATTGTGACAATAGACATCCTTGCCATACATCAGTTCTTACTCAAATGGTTCTGTAATTCTTCATGCAGAATTCTGCATTTCATGTCTCCATTTGTTTATTTTTATTAAGTTAATGAACTTAGGGGAATTCTATTGCCTCATGAGTTTCCAGAGTGATTGTCTACACCAGCATAGTCCATAAATCCACTCAAGCATGATGAGTTTACTTTCAAGCCGTGTTCAGCTGTTTTATGTACTGTGGTTGTCTTACCATAAAATCTACTCTAGAATCTTAGAGCAGAGACTCCGACGCCTAGCTGAGCCACAATTGGATGAGGTCCAGTGCGGATTCTGAGCAAACCGAAGTACTCAAGACCTAATCTTCACACTCAGACAGCTGAGTGAAAAGGCCCTTGAGTATAAGAGTGAGATCCATCTTTGTTTCATAGATCTGGAAAAGGCGTTTGACAGGGTCCCCTGGAGCAAACTTTGGGACTGTTTGGCAAGGAAGAATATTCCAGCACCTCAGATTCATGCTATACAGAGCTTCTACAAGTCTTGCAGAAATTATGTGAGGACAGCAAACCATAAGTCAGAAGAGTTCAGGACCACCACTGGTGTAAGACAAGGTGATATCCTTTCACCTTACCTCTTCATACTCCTTATGGACGATGTCATCAAGGCATGTAAGGAGAGAACAAGAAAGTATTCAGTGGGGTACTGGAAGATGAGACAGGTCTATATTTTGGAGCTGGCATTTGCTGATGATGTTGCCCTGATTGCTAAATCAGAGGCACATCTCCAATCCAACCTGCAAGTCTGGAAGGAAGAGCTCTAAAACAAAATCCATGGTGATATCACGAGAAGAAAGAAGACATCAGATTAAGCTGGGAGAACAGGTCCTGGAGCAGGTCAACCACTTTAAATACCTCGGAGCTATTATAGACCGAAAGGGAGGCATCAAAGAAGAGTTAGCTACTCGAAAAGCAGCAGCTGGGAGACTTTTTCAGGCCATAAATCGAGGATTCCTCAGCAAGAGAGATGTTGGTAAGAAAACGAAGATGGCTGTATACCGCTCCACCTATGTCCCAGTCTTGACATATGGATGCGAGTCATGGGCAATGACTACAACCCATAAAAGCCAGATCCAAACCTCAGAAATGAGGTATCTGAGGAAGGTGGTTGAAGTAACAAGAAGAGACATGGTACGCAACCAGACGATACGTCAAGGCCTTAAATCCTACCCCCTGCAGACCCAAGTAGAACAGTCCCAATTAAGATGGTTTGGCCATGTCTGCAGAATGGGAGAAGATCGGATACCACAACAAGCATGGGAAACAAAGAGCCAAGGATCCAGACCCCGAGGACGACCCAGAGTCCGCTGGGAGGACAACATTAGACAATCTTTGAAGGACCGAGGACTAGAATGGAACCAGGCCAGGAGGAAGACAGCCGATAGGATAGTCTGGCGCTCTCTCTTCCAAACCTCTACACCTCACGGTAGAAGGGGAACGACTAAGTAAGTAAGTAAGGTTGTCTTACCTGTATATGTTCTGTTTTATCGAAAACATTCTTGTTCTTCTCTCAGTTGTATATCTGGGATCTCTTAAGCATTAGTGATGATCCTGTTTTCTATTTGCACAGGCTTTGAAAATAACCTTATTCCTCTGTAATTTGTACTCTTGTAAATCTCCTTTCTTTGGCAACTTAGCTAGATATCCAACCATCTGTGATGGTATTCCTTATTTTATTCAATATGTTACCAAGTAATTTGTGTAATATATGGAGATGTCAGTGACTGCTTTAATGGCCTGTGCTGAAATGTCATTTGTACCAGCAGTTTTTCCATCTCTTAAAAGCTTTATGGCATTCTTTATTTCTTTCTTCTTTGGTTTGTCACAGTTAACTTGAAACTTCAGTTTTTCCATCTCCTAAAGCTTTATGGCATTCTTTATTTCTTCCTTCTTTGGTTTGTCACAGTTAACTTGAAACTTCAGTTTTTCCATCTCCTAAAGCTTTATGGCATTCTTTATTTCTTCCTTCTTTGGTTTGTCACAGTTAACTTGAAGCTTCTTTTTTTACTTTCTATTATCATTTTACAGCTACTCCCTTTCTACTAGCTGGATGTCTAGAGGATCCTTTGGAGCTGGTCTGATTAAAAGTTTCTCTAAATCAGTGTTTCTCAACCTTTTTGACGTCCCGCACACCTTTACAGTATCTTAAGAAGACTTGTACCCCTTTACAGTATCTTAAGAAGTCTTGTACCTCTTTACAGCATCTTAAGAAGCCTCATACCCTTTACATCATCTTGAACAGGCTTGTACCCCTTTGCAGCATCTTAACTCTTTCAGTCCTGTGACGATATTCTAAATACAATATCTAAATTAGAATATAACATTAAAGTGCATAAAGTCTAAAATAAGATAGAACTAAAAATTTGGTAAAGAATTGGCGTCTTCACCCACGCCGCCAGTGTATTAGTTTTGATAACGCCTTATGGCCGAATAAAATGTACTCAATGTTCCTAAGTGACCTTGAGATTAAATGTAACACTTTTTCCAAGTTCAAACAAATATTTGCCTAGAAGACAAAGTATATGGGAAAACGGGGGAAGAGAAGGATAGATGGCCCAATGCTAATTCGTTTCACGTTGATTTCAAACTAAAAGCCAATAGCAACGCAGTGGCAAGACTTGCCTTGAGCGATTTTCAAAATACGATGTAAAAGTAAGAACATGTAGACAGTTGGGTCACGAAAACAGGCTTAGCTCTTATTGAGAATGACGTAATTCTAACGTAATACGGATGATTCTCGTAAATAGGTTGAAAGTACATGGAAAAGAAGTGAACAGGTGGTAGTCTCTAGAAATAAACAACTAACATAGAAAAAAATATGGAATTCTGAACCAAGATACCTAGATCCATAAAAATTATATATTCGGGTGCCTTGGGACTTTCTGAGCAAGAATGTTATCAGTTACACAAATAGTCCACTAAATGACCAAATTATAGCCATAATACTATAGAGGATCTGACAGACTGTCAGGAAAAGTCATGCTTGCTTAGTTTTTTTATGGCATAATTTTGAAAACAACTTTGGGGAAAGAAGGTACGGGGAATTGGATTGGATAGTATTTAAAGCAAGGCGAAATATTATTGGCTGACCTAAAAATACAAATATAGTTGGTAGTAGTAACGCATAGTGGTTTGAGATTTTTTTTTTTTTTTAAAAGTTCATTCAAAATAAAGACATGCTTGGTCCGATTGGCCAAAGCCTTTTTATATTATCAAAAAATGTAGGCTGTTTGCTGCCATTTTTTCAAAATATTCTGAGGAGCAAGCAACGATGAGCAGACTTGTGCTTTTTTTAAAATACTAATAACAGAAAGCAGTCTGGACAGGGGCAGTGCTGAAAGTGTGCCATATTCTATTGCCTAGTCATCGTTTACTTGTTTATATTTCCTTGAATATGTGGTAAGATTGATTTTATTAACTTTTTAATTAAAAAAGGGTTGAGTGTAAGAAAAGGCCATGTAAAAAGATTGTAATTAGGTGGTTCCATGGCAGACTTAGGCATGGCCTAGATGTTGATCCATCATATAATGGACTATCCAAGAACTTTAGAACTACAGGACTATATATGATGGTCATACAGGAGCATTACACCTATCTTATTGCATGGAAAAGATTACTGCTGGAATGACAGAGGCGTAGCAGCCATTAGGGAAAAGAAAAGAAAACTGGTACAATTTGTTCCATCAAACTAGAGTGGAGAAGCTAGGTTGGTCAGAGAGAGCTGACCAAGTTCTTTTGTGTTAAATGTATTATTACCTGTAAATTGGGAGGAGTTAGTTTGATGTTAAGACAGAAACATAACTTTCATTTACAGGGGTTTCTGCTGGCACTTGTCTGGTGCTGGTAATTGCTGATTGAGAATTTATGCACGATTTCGAAGAGTCTCTGGTATCTGCTTATATTAAAGAAATTCAAACCAACTACAACTACTGTGATTCCAGGGTCCAGATAAGTCTTAATATCTGACCTGGGACAACTTATCAGTGACTGTGAAAGATCTCCTATGTATAAATAAACTTTCCTCCCAAAGAATAAAATAAACAATCATAGGTGAAACAAAAGAACTTTGGGATGATGAAAATCCCCAACCTGCCTCCAAGTACCAGTTAGTTAAAATAGATTAATTAACACTAATTGAAAATTTTTGACAATGTACTTTGGACATATTGTCCTTTTTATGTTAATATCTATATATATATGTAAATATATCTATCTATCTAATATGATTCTCATTGAGAGGTAGTCCTGACCAAAACAAATTTAGGCTCAGGACCAATAAAGATTAACAAAAGAAATTCTAAAATATAAAATTTAACAACTGGAGTTAGTTGAGTCTGTCATAGTACTTAATATATGTATGTGTATGTTTTTTGTATTGAGGTTCTTTAACATCACTCTTACATTACCCTAGACACTAAACATAGCTCTCAATCATACTAGGCCAAAATATAACTTTGAGTGAGATCGTAGGTGGTATCAGCAAGGTTCTCTGAAACACAGCTATAAATTGTCTACATCAGGGACCTTCACAGATTGACCTCACTCAAGTACAACTTTACTACACACCAACCTTCTTAACATCAAAACCCACCACAAGTCCCAAACAAAAAAGGCCACCCCAGTGTGTTTTTATTGTTGTTTGGAAATAATTTTTTTTAAAATGTTTATATGCATAAATAACTTTGTTGTTGTATATGAAACTGAAGGTAAATGGATGTACATTACTCTTGTGCTGCATGTATAAAATTCTATCAATAAAGTGTATTAGTTGTGCAAGGTAAAATGGAGGCTGAATAAGAAGCAGATGAAACAGTAGGTACATTTTAAAAATTATATATTCTTACCTTGCTGAGCTGCTCCTCTTCTGAAGATGTATAATTCATAAGAAATCACAAACGGTCACTCACAAATATATTCACCCTATGTATAAAGATTACTTTATCATGAAATCCTAAGTAAAAAATTTAACAAACAAAAAAAGTCCCTAGCATTTTAAAAAATGGAAATTTTAAATTGTAGGCCCTATCAAACATAGAAAAGGAAAAAGAATATTTACAAAGCTTATTCATATCTAGGCAGACCCTATATATATATTTTTGCTTATGATAAGCTACAAAGCAATTTTTTGTACAAAGATGGGGTGTGCCCGTGCATCCTAAATACACAAAACTTGATCTGCGACGCCTTCCATTGGCGCTTCAATGAACACAGGCTCTGTCCTTTCCATCATATTCCACTAGATGTCTAGCTCCAATCATCCGTTCCACTTCATTTCCTTTCATGGAGTGTTTAGAATTTTTGGGTGGACAATCTATTACACCACCTGGTGTCAGCTGCGCAGCTTCTTTGGACAGATCTTCAATCAACTTTGTTTAAAATCTTGAAGTGTGAGCTTCCTGTTTGTCGCACCTTCCTGACACAAATTGAATAGAATGTGGGCATTTACCTGTGTCACTTCAATCATCCAGTGGTAAATCTTTTTCCACCACTTTCTGGTTTGATGGTTGTGCATACTGTAGTAACCAACCATTTGATCCATCCTATCACAGCCATTCATACTCATATTGTAGTCATCAACTACCTTTGGCTTTATAACTTTGTTTAGACCCTTGCCCTTCTCAACCATTGCAACAGCTAATTTAGTTGAAACAATTATGCAGGGCTTTTTTATCTTTCCAGGCAACAGATATTGTTGTATTTTCTGAGTCTAAAAACCACTTCATCTCTTGATGGCCAAGCTTGAGATTTTTTATTTCAGGAGGAAAGCCGACAGGGGTTGACATTCAGGGTTTCCTGTATAATTATAATTGTGTGCAAGCAGATATTCAGTCCGAGCTTTAAATGAATAAAATTTATCACAAAAAATATGATGTCCTGATCTCAGTGGCTTCTGTGGTGAAAAATTCTAATACCCATATATAAATTAGAACATAAATGTAAAGCCGAACGAAAATAATACGATAGGAAGAAGAATGGAGAAAGACCATTGCTTTCCCAGTATAGATAACGCCTTCGTTGTATAACGCCTTAATGGCTAACACAAGATTTCTACTTGTCCTACTTCGTTCGTTGCTAAATATAATACTTCTACGATTAACAGAAGTTAGGCCCAACGATACGGCAATAACCGTAATTCTAAAAATAGAATGTGTAGTCAAATCTTCTAGACGACCTTGATTTTAAAAACTAACATTAGTGCAAAATCGCGCACAAGGTTAGCCTTGGAAAGACAGACGGGCTTAGAAGAAGAGAGAGAGAGAGATAGACGGACTGTGGAACACGGTCACACAAGCAGCTCGCCGTGTGTTTAAAAAATAAACCAACTCGCAGTGTGCATGGCCTGATTTTTTCAAATAAACAGTGATGACAAAAACTAACGATACGATGTTAGGTTTTGAAAACAGGTTTAATTCTTATTAGGAAACCTGATATTTTACGTAGGGCTCCTAATTTTATACTGATAGTACAGTCATATAGAATTGAACAGGTGGTAGTTGAAATTAAACACTTAACATCGAAAAAAGATCGTATTCTTAACTATGCCACTTAGCCCCTTGAAAATCTTATATTCGTGTACAGGAAGGCTAGGGGACTAGGAATATGTAATAAATTATCTAAAAAGTCCATGAGATAATTAGATATTGGTAATAAAACATATAGAGAACAGAGATACTGTCAGGTTTGGTTATATCTGCTTGGGATGGAATTCCCTGAATTTTGTGAAACATAGTAGTGACAGAAAGTCTAAGATAGTACGAGGGAGGCCATTGGCTGAACTTTGAAGTTAAAAGAAATTTAATTGGGTGACCTATGAATAACAAATAAATGCCTAGAAACGGAGTAAAAGTGAATGAAAATATTTGAATGACTGTGTACTCTTTTGAAAATATTCAAAACGATTGGCCAATATACTGGATATTGGCAGAAGAAATCTTAGAGGGGACGCCATATCGTTACACATTGTGAGAGATGAGAGCAGGCAGTGTTATCCAAAATTAAATATATATTAACAGCCTGGACATACCGCAGATCAAACTGTACCAGTCATCTTTAGTGTGTATTTCCTTACGAATTGTGATAAGCTAGACATTTTTAATCTGTATTTTATATGAAAATTAAATGTGAAATGATAAATTATGTCTGTATGTGTGTGGTTCAGTAGCAAACATGAGGCAAAGCCTAGATATTGCTCCACCATGTAAAAGATTGTCAGGGAGGAGTATAACTGCATATATATATAGGATTGTCAACTAGAAACACAACACCTATCCTATTGTATGGAAGAGATTACAGCTGGAATTGCAGAGGCGTTGCATCCATTAGGGAGAGGAATACTGGTGTATATTGTCACATGAAAAGCTAGCAGTTGGCCTAAAGCGCTGAACTTTATGTTTGTTTGTACTGTCGTGTACTTCAGTGTGGAATAATGTTGTATATTAGTTATGAAGAAGGAGGCAAAACCTTCTCATTTCAGGGGCCGTGGTACTGATGTAATATGGTATTGACTGGATGGAGCATTGCTTGATCCAGAACGCTGGCAGCAGAATTCTTGCCTAAGATAGCGGCCATTGTATATCTATGCTGAGAAATTGATAAGCAAGCGATCAGAAGAGACGGGTTTCCTGCAAGCTTTATTTGAGATAAGACATTGCAGCTCGAGACAGCTCAACCCTGAACTGAACTTTATTATATAAAAAGGGACAGAAATTAAAAAAAAACAAACAGAATCTGTGAATCCTTCAATAAGATTTCCACCAGTAACAAACACATGAAGTCATGATGACAACCAACAGTCTAGCTATTAATGACAGTATTACCTCATAATATTACACAACAACACCACACTCATATTGCTATAACATTCTATGACTGGATAAATATCCAGTGTATAAATACTTGTATATAAATATTGTGATTACATTTTTAGTGTGATTCCTGATTCACAAATACAATAGAATCAGGAAAGATATTGAAAGATCATTAATACATTTTAAAAACTTAACCCTTGACTTAATAAGATAGTCTTTTAGAGTGTTATGTGTTTGTGATTGTCAAAGTGCTGTAAATTGTGGAAATTATTAAAGTAATTGTGTATATGTCAGTTGGTTGTTATATACTTACACTTCATCACTATCATAACCCTAGACACTTAACGAAGCTATTATTCAGTTATTCAAGAATAAGTCTGATTGAGATCGAAATGTGGTAGCAAGTAAGGTCTTCTGTATACACACCAAATTTATTATCTTCAGAAACCTTCACAGCTGATCTCATTCAGTACACTAAGTCCCCTATAAATATATTTATTTCCCAAGACACCACATATATTGGGGGCTCGTCCGGGATTTGAAACCTCTCCTACCACATATATTGGGGTCTCGCTCCTGGGATTTCAAAATTTTCATAGCACCAATTATATTGGGTAGCTCACTTCTGGGATTTGTAAATTCTTGAAATAGAGGAATCTCATTAATATAAAACTAAAAAGTACTCTTTTGTGGAAAGAAATAGGGTTGAGCTATCAGTGCTTGTGGTTGTCCTTAGAATAATTAGAAAATAAAAGTCATAGATAGATTTGTTTAGTTAGACATTTTAAACTTTTGCCTGTTAGAAAATGGCAGACCTGGCAAAGTTTTGATCTGCGGCTGTGCAGACTGCTGGGAAATGCACATGGATGGTCAAGTCTTGATTGACTATGTGACCTCAGAATGTGATAAATTTATTGCCAGGGAAGAAAAAAGATTAGAGAAAGAAGCTGAAAGAAAGTTAGAGGCTGACAAGGAAATTAAGAGGTTGCAGATTGAGGCTGACAAAGAGGCTAGGGCATTGGAGGCTGAGGCTAAGAAGTTACAGTTGGAAGCAGAAGAAAAGAGATTAGCTGCAGAAAGAGAAGCAGAAGAAAGGAGACAGGCTGCAGAAAGGGAAGCAGAAAAGGAGGAGAAGAGATTACAAAGGGAACATGAGTTATGACTAAGGGAGTTAGAAATTCAAGGCCATGCTCCTGAAAATGGTGCCAGCCCTTTTACCTCCGATGCTAGTGCCAGTCAGGCAGCCTCAACCTCAGCTATGGGTTTTCATGTAGACCATTTTGTTGAGAAAGACGATGATATTGAAGGGTATCTAAGTAGATTTGAACTATTGGCTACTACTTATGGGTTAGAGAGAGAAAGGTGGAGCCTAAAGTTATCACAAGGGCTTCGTGGTACAGCTTATGAAGTTTTTGCCAAGATGAGCAGAGATGACCAAGACAATTATGACATGTTAAAGCAGGCTCTTTTGTTAAGATATGAAAAGAATGGAGAATTTTATAGAAAAAAGTTCAGGAATGCTAAACTACTGTCAGGTGAGACATATCACCAGTTCTCTGCACGGTTAGAGACATACTTGGAGAAATGGACTGCTCTGGGGAAAACCCAAGATCTTAAGGAAATGATCCTTATAGAGCAGCTAAGAGAGTCCATGGCTCCAGACCTGAGAAAGTTTCTCATGGAACAAGGTGCAGAGAGGCTGGGTGAGTTACTAAATGTCGCTGAAAGATATCAGGCAGCTCAAGCAGAGGTAACTGGTAATAAAAAGAAACAGGTAGACAATTTTAAGGCACCACAAAACTTTAATAAGTTTGATCATAGAGATCAGAACAAAGGTAAGCACCAGTTTGATAGGCCACGATATGATAATAAAAATAAAACCCCACAATTCGATGAAAGGAAATTTGATGAAAGAAAATCTTTCAACCAAGGAAGGAAGTGGTGTAAAAATTGTCGGATGGACAATCATGATACTGACCGTTGTAGAAGGAAACCTGTGTATATGGCCACCCTTCAGGTCAGGTCGACCTCTAGAAAGGAGGAGGATATTCTGATAGATACCACTCCAGATGAGATGAGGAAGGCGCAGGCTGGGGATAAGACCCTCAAGCCTTGTTTTAAGAAATTGTCAAATTGTCATACACCTCCAGGAAAAGGAGACTTCTATATGAAGAACAAACTGATATACAGGAAGGCCGGAACTAGATCCAATGGTCAGGGACAGCTGGTACTTCCTAAAAAGTATAGGGCAGAGTTAATAAGGAGCTTACATGTGAAACAAGATGGGGACCATGAGAAAATAGGTACCATCATCCAAAAAATGGCTCACAATTATTATTGGCCCAAGGCAATGATTGACATTGAGAATTTTGTAGAAAGATGTGGCATATTACATGAGGGAACACCCACAAGTGGGAACAGTGATCAGGACCTAGACACGCCACGGGGCAAACTTAGGCCTGACACTGAAAAGAAAAATAAATTTAATAAAGTGGACAAAGTGGAATGGGAGCCCCCTTTTCACGGACAGTCTTCACTTGGATGTTTTACAATGGCCACTATGCAGCGAGTACAAAGAGATGTCTTACCCCAGAATAGGCCGAAAATCCCTCAATCGGACTTATGTGAACTGGAGGAAGATAAAAGAGAGAGGAGATCTCTCACAAAGAATTTTAAGTGGGGAGAGAGCCCCAAGAAAAAAATTGGTAGCGGTCGTTTTGTGAATGATGATTCTGGGAAGAAAAATCATCACTACAGTGCTTCTAGTGGAAGAGACCATACCGGTGCATGGAAAAATAGGTCAACAATATTAAAGGTCCATATGTAGCCCTGTTAAGAACGTGGACTGATGAAAAGGCAGAGGAAAATATTACATCATCATACCAATATGTGAATGAGCTGACCACAACAGCAAATGTTTTTGCCGTTGCCCTAAAGACGCCATTAAAAAGACTGGTGTAATGGCCACTGACTGCTTTTACGGTCGGTGGCTAAGGACAGAAGAAGAAGAGAATACCAATATGAGAATGAGCTGACCACTCGTTTAAAAACTGGCTGGAAACTTGCCAATGAAAATTTGAGACAAGCCAGGAAAAAGCATGCTGCCTATTATAACAAGAAAGCAAAAGACAGAGATTTGGCTGTGGGAGAGAAGGTACTGCTTCTTCTACCCGGTAGCCAGAATAAGTTGCAAATTGGATGGCAAGGTCCATATACAGTTCTAGAGAAGGTGTCTAGAACAAATTATAAGATAGATAAGAAGGGGAAAGAAAAAAATCTATCATGTGAATCTCCTGAAGAAATATTTGGAAAGAGAAAATCAGGAAGAGACACATTTGCTGACCTTGTCTATTGCAATGGAGATGAAAAAAGAACCACTTTCATCATTTGAATATCCATTACACCCCTGTGAGACCGCTGCACAGGTGAAAATCAGTACACATTTAACGAAAAATCAGAAGGAGAGAGTGCAACAGGTTCTAGATGATCATACAGAGGTGCTAACGGACCGTCCGGGGCATACAAACTTATTAGAATATGATATGAAACTTGTAGACCCCACACCAGTCTGTATGAAAGCCTATTCGATTCCTTTCGCTAAGGAGAAAGCTTTGAAGGAAGAGATAGACTATTTGTTGAAGGAAGGAATTATTTCACACAGTGAATCTTCGTATAGTTCCAGTGTGGTTCTATTGAGAAAACCCTCTGGAGAACATAGACTCTGTATAGATTACAGGAGACTGAATGCTATCACAGAAGGTCAGGTGGATCCATTGCCGGATACAAATCAGCTGTTTGCCAGGCTGAATAAAGCTAAATATTTCTCAAAGGTGGATCTGAGCAAAGGCTACTATCAGATTCCAGTAAAGCCTGAGGTTAGACCTTATCTAGCTTTTAGTACCTCAGAGGGACACTATGAATTTAACAGATTGCCATTTGGATTGAAAAATGCGCCCAGTGTCTTCTCTAGAATGATGAGAAAATTGTTGGATCCCCTGAATAATCCATGCATCACAAACTTCATGGATGATATCCTCATAGCGACAGAAACATTTGAGGAACACATTAACTCTCTGAACATGTTGTTTGATCGACTTAGAGAAGCGAATTTGACAGCCCGACCAACCAAATGTTGCGTTGGATGTAAAGAATTAGAATTCTTGGGACACACAGTCCATCAGGGAAACATGACCCCTGACCCCAAGAACTTGGAGAAACTGAGAAAAGCACCGAGGCCACAAACAAAGAAAGACGTGAGATCTTTTGTCTCATTATGTGGTTTCTACCAAAAATATATCAAAAACTTTAACTCCATATGTGCACCGTTAACTGATTTGACACGCAAAGGAAATCCAGATCGAATTACCTGGACAGCACAGTGTGAATTAGCATACCAAGAATTGAAGGAAAAGCTCACAAGCAAACCTATTTTGAAATTACCTGACTTAAGTCAAGAATTCATTGTGAGAACGGATGCTAGTAATCTAGGGTTGGGTGCCACCCTGTTACAGAAGTCAGATTCACTGGATGGGGAATTAACCCCAGTGGCATATGCTAGTCGTAAGTTGAATACAGCTGAAAAAAATTATTCAACTAGTGAAAAAGAATGTCTCGCAGTGATATGGGCGATCAAGAAATTCAATATTTATCTGTATGGGAAGGCATTCAAGTTACAAACGGATCACAAACCCCTGGCTTTTCTAGCGCAAGCAAGGCATGAAAATGCTAGGTTATTGCGCTGGTCTTTGCTCTTACAGCCATATCAGTTCAGTATAGAATATATTTCTGGAAAAACTAACCTAGGTGCTGATTTTCTAAGCCGCCATCCGTGCGATGAGAATCAGAGTAATCCCCAGGCATAGATAGACATTTATCTATATGTACCTAGAATTAGGGACTGACTTATGATGTCTGTTTTAAGTGGGGAGAATTGTGGTGAAAAATTCTAATACCCATATATAAATTAGAACATAAATGTAAAGCCGAACAAAAATAATACGATAGGAAGAAGAATGGAGAAAGACCAGTGCTTTCCCAGTATAGATAACGCCTTCGTTGTATAACGCCGTAATGGCTAACACAAGATTTCTACTTGTCCTACTTCGTTCGTTGCTAAATATAATACTTCTACGATTAACAGAAGTTAGGCCCAACGATACGGCAATAACCGTAATTCTAAAAATAGAATGTGTAGTCAAATCTTCTAGACGACCTTGATTTTAAAAACTAACATTAGTGCAAAATCGCGCACAAGGTTAGCCTTGGAAAGACAGACGGGCTTAGAAGAAGAGAGAGAGAGAGAGATAGACGGACTGTGGAACACGGTCACACAAGCAGCTCACCGTGTGTTTAAAAAATAAACCAACTCGCAGTGTGCATGGCCTGAGTTTTTCAAATAAACAGTGATGAAAAAAACTAACGATATGATGTTAGGTTTTGAAAACAGGTTTAATTCTTATTAGGAAACCTGATATTTTACGTAGGGCTCCTAATTTTATACTGATAGTACAGTCGTATAGAATTGAACAGGTGGTAGTTGAAATTAAACACTTAACATCGAAAAAAGATCGTATTCTTAACTATGCCACTTAGCCCCTTGAAAATCTTATATTCGTGTACAGGAAGGCTAGGGGACTAGGAATATGTAATAAATTATCTAAAAAGTCCATTAGATAATTAGATATTGGTAATAAAACATATAGAGAACAGAGATACTGTCAGGTTTGGTTATATCTGCTTGGGATGGAATTCCCTGAATTTTGTGAAACATAGTAGTGACAGAAAGTCTAAGATAGTACGAGGGAGGCCATTGGCTGAACTTTGAAGTTAAAAGAAATTTAATTGGGTGACCTATGAATAACAAATAAATGCCTAGAAACGGAGTAAAAGTGAATGAAAATATTTGAATGACTGTGTACTCTTTTGAAAATATTCAAAACGATTGGCCAATATACTGGATATTGGCAGAAGAAATCTTAGAGGGGACGCCATATCGTTACACATTGTGAGAGATGAGAGCAGGCAGTGTTATTCAAAATTAAATATATATTAAGACAACTCAACCCTGAACTGAACTTTATTATATAAAAAGGGACAGAAATTTTAAAAAAAAAACCAGAATCTGTGAATCCTTCAATAAGATTTCCACCAGTAACAAACACATGAAGTCATGATGACAACCAACAGTCTAGCTATTAATGACAGTATTACCTCATAATATTACACAACAACACCACACTCATATTGCTATAACATTCTATGACTGGATAAATATCCAGTGTATAAATACTTGTATATAAATATTGTGATTACATTTTTAGTGTGATTCCTGATTCACAAATACAATAGAATCAGGAAAGATATTGAAAGATCATTAATACATTTTAAAAACTTAACCCTTGACTTAATAAGATAGTCTTTTAGAGTGTTATGTGTTTGTGATTGTCAAAGTGCTGTAAATTGTGGAAATTATTAAAGTAATTGTGTATATGTCAGTTGGTTGTTATATACTTACACTTCATCACTATCATAACCCTAGACACTTAACGAAGCTATTATTCAGTTATTCAAGAATAAGTCTGATTGAGATCGAAATGTGGTAGCAAGTAAGGTCTTCTGTATACACACCAAATTTATTATCTTCAGAAACCTTCACAGCTGATCTCATTCGGTACACTAAGTCCCCTATAAATATATTTATTTCCCAAGACACCACAGCTTCAAAAGAGTGCTGAACACTTTCACGGCATGAGCAGAACTGGGATCTAGACTAGGATCATAGGCTGTATTTTTTCCAAAATAAATTTTCAAATTAAAAACATAGCCTGTTGCTGAATCACACAGTCCAAATGTGTTGATTTAGTATTTGTGGGGCTTGGTTGCTTTGAACTGTTTGTGCCTAAACCTACCTTTCCATCCTACAACCATCTCATCAATACAAACCTGTTCAAACGGATAGAAAGCATTCTGAAATTTGGTCAGCATCTCAACAAATGGCTCAATTTTAGCTGCGTCCTGATCTTCTGGTTCACAAACATGCAGCATACTGTGATAGTTTTAAAACGGTTTCTCGAAAACAATGTGGAAACCATAGAGGCATATCCCTTCTTAGTGTCCCTGGTAAAATCTACCCTAGAATCCTAGAGCAGAGACTCAGACGCCTAGCTGAGCTACAATTGGATGAGTGTGGCGTGAGGTTTTTATTGGCTCTTGGATCCATAAATACCACCTGGTGTAACTAACTGTGATATTAAAAAACAAGGAAACAGATTTTACTTAACAATGATAAAATTGACAAGTCTTCAAATACAATTTCCGTATTATTTATTTAGTATATACACTATCTACTCTTGTGCTGAAGGGTGGATGTTGAAACAATGGAATGTAATGGATTTGTAAGTTTACAAATGATTCACATATATTTATATATATATTACAAGTCTTCCAATTATAGGAAACAAATTTATATCAGCTGGGCTGTTAATCACTTATAGTAAATGTATCAGCTGTGCTGTTAATTAAGTATATAAAATTTATCAGCTATGCTGTTATTTTTGTCTCTTGCTATGCTACTCAGTTTTTCTTCCTTGACAGTTTAATAGCTCACAATTGCCGACGGAAATGGTACGACTGTGTACTCATCTCTCAAAAGTTATGTCCTTCTTAGTTTCTTGCACACAGCACCCGCTGATGGTCGTTTCGTTAGCCCACCCAAGACTGAGGGGGACTAAAGAGGTTGATCCTGTGCAATCACTGTGCTCCTGCGACGTTCTAGGCAGCTGGATTGACACGACATGCGACCTCAGGTTTGATGACACGAATAAAACCTGTAACAAGTAAAAATAGGGGCTAATTTCTGTCATCAAGCCCACCTATTTCTAGTATGAAATTAACTACACCAATAACAGAGATGCAGAAGGTTGCTGGATTACAGACATTGTCCCATAGAAGAGACACAAAAACCATAATCCAGATGGAAAAGTACAACAGTATGCCAATGCACCCAATGAAGGCAAGACTAGATGATCTGGCATTGGGACGTCTAAAGCGTAGCAGCTTTGTGCATCGGGGGAAAAGACTTATAAGACAGCATCAAGAAGACCTATCCATGAAGACAACACCACTGAAGCCCACCCTATACCCTGTACCATGGGAGCAGGCCAGCAGTGCCCTCCAAATTAATACAACAGTCAGTGGTCTCACAAGTGGATGTGAGTATAATGATCTGCAAAAACGAACTGCTACATTGAGTATGATCCAAGAAAGCTATCCCGATCAATCATGGATACATGCCTATACAGATGGATCAGCAACTAATGCTGTTAGGAATGGAGGTGCCGGTATCTTTATCTCATATCCTGACAACCACTATGAGACTAGGCACATTCCCACTGGTAAATTCTGTTCCAACTATACAGCTGAGGTTCAAGCTCTAGAGCAAGCTGCAAATATGATTTATAACACCAACTCTGACTGCCACCAGGTAGTCAAACAGATGCACTGTCTGTCCTGCAAGCTCTCAAGGGTGGTAAACTCCCGCATCTGAGAAATGAACTAAACAAGGTAGCTGCCAAAAAGAGAACCATACTTCAGTGGGTACCATCTCATTGTGGTGTACCCGGAAATGAAAGGCAGATAAACTTGCAAAAAAGGGAGGAGAATGTGAACAAGAAGATAATGAAGTCACATACTTTGAGAAAAAGAGAGCTATCCAGACTATCAGAAGAGAACAGAACCAACCCAAAGACGACTATCACACTCTCGACCGGCAGGGACAGACAACTATTTTTCGACTCAGGACAGGGCATAACAAACTGAATAAACACATGCACAAGCTACGATTGTCTGCTTCACCACTGTGCACATGTGGATTAAACGAACAAACTGCTGAGCATGTTCTACAGGACTGTCCTCTGTATGACCAGTTAAGAAAGATATACTGGCCCAATGACTCAACACTAAACTCAAAGCTATATGGAGTTAAAGAGGAACTTCAAACAACAGTCGAATTCATCATGAGAACTCGTCTGACGGTGTAATCATCAAAGATGCGATCGCAAGAAGAAGAAGAAGAAGTATGAAATGAGCGTGTGTCTCAGGTGTCTGCATGTAGGATGAATGACAACATGGCTCAGTATGAGTTAGCAATAGCAAGACAAGACAGGTGTCTACTTGCAAAACATTCTTTCTGACAAATTAATACATGGATACATCCAATAAAATGAATTCAATACATGAATACATCCCATAATATGTACACCTAGGTGTGATACAACCATTTCCTTCCCCCTATAATATACCAGGCCCTCTCTGACAAGTGCTATACTAGCTGGTAACATATATCCTAACAATATTGTTATGTTCTTATGATAGGAGTATATGAGACGAGGACTGTTTGGTTATATTTCAGGTGGGAGTAATCTGAATAGACTGAAGTTATGTGAGACAATAGATTGAGTTATATGAGACAATAGATTGAGTCCTAACAAGGATAGTTTTGGTTATATTTCAGGTTGGAGTTAGATGAGACAATAGATTTATGAGTCCTAACAAGGACTGTTTTGGTTATATTTCAGGTTGGAGTTATCTGAGACAATGGACTGAAGTTATGTGAGACAATAGATTGAGTCCTAACAAGGACTGTTTTGGTTATATTTCAGTTGGTCTGAGATAATAGCTTTCAGTTATAGGAGACAATAGGTTGAGTCCTAACAAGGACTGTTTTGGTTATATTTCAGTTTGGAGTTATCTGAGACAATAGATTGAAGTTATAGGAGACAATAGATTGAAGCATGAGTCCTATTAGTCTTCGTCTTCATCAATCATATCAGGTAGTACAATCATTATACCTAATGCCCCAAGATACAATCAGTAACCTGATACGTTCATATTGAAACAATTTATATAAAATATATACAGGTGTAGGTAGTATAAATGACACACAACCAATACAAACATTATTTATCTGCTGTAGGCCTATTTGCCTACAAATAGTAAATTATATTTACCCTCCAAGATTTAAACAGGCCAGGTTTTGATCCGACTATTGAAGCAGGCTGCAGGTCAATGCACTCAGGTAAGCAATAAATCAAGGTTGACAGCTTCTCCTCTTCAGTCGGTCGGTATCTGGCTTGGTGTTGCGTGTTTTTGCATAAAATCTCGCCCGATTATATAGGCAGGTGAAGTAACTTCTACTGCTTAAGGAAAGCGTTTGGTTGGTTCCTGGCGGGGCAAGCTGATTGGTTGTCTGCAGTTTTGTACCATGCCTCGTACCGTCCTTGACCGAAACGAGTCCCAGAAAAACAGGGCTTATGGCTAATGTTATTCAGTTTTTCCGCCATATTGGGTGACAAGATGGCCGCAACCGACATCCGAAAAACAGGGCTTAAGTTTTTTCCTGGCGTAACTTCAGCAACTGTGCGTTGATTGGCTGGGGCAAATTTGTATCCCGACATAATGATTTAACAAAGTAGTGGGTTTACACACTCGTTTCACGACATAGCCCCATCCTTTCCTAGCTGTGACCTGTCATAGCTGACGTGTAAACCCCTGCTGTAGTTAATCATTTTGCGTCTTTCCTTCCAGAGTAATAGGGTGTCGACTTAAAAAATCCGCTCCTACATTGTCTCTTCCCGGAATGTAATTCACGGTAAAGGAATAAGGTGCCAGAAGCAGACTCCACCTTAACAATCTCAAATTTAACTTTCTAGATGCAGCCAAGAAAGTTAAAGGTTGGTGATCGCTTTGGACTATGAAGTGTGTCCCATACAGGTAAGGTGAAAATTTGTCTATGGACCAAATTAGAGCCAAACATTCTTTCTCTATGGTCGAGTAGTTCAACTCAGCTGCATTCAGCTTCCTACTGGCGTAGGCGACTGGTAAAAGTTCCTCCGGCTGGGCTTTTGATTTCTGCAAGAGAGTTGCACCAATACCTATACTGCTAGCGTCCGTCCTTAATACAAATTCCTGTGTGATATCGGGTAGCGTAAGGATTAGTTTGCTGGTGAGTTTTGCTTTTAGCTCTTTGTAAGCTTTTTCACAATCAGCATTCCATTGGATTTTGTCAGGCTGTCCTTTCTTCGTTAAGTTAGTTAATGGTGCACACAGAGAGTTAAAGTGGGGTATGTACTTCTGATAGAACCCACATAATGACACGAATGATCTCACATCTTTCTTCGTTTGAGGTCGGGGTGCCTTCTTTAACTTCTCTATATTCTTTGGGTCAGGAGACATATGACCTGTAGAAAAAGTGTGACCTAGGAATTCTAACTCCTTACAACCGATATAGCACTTGGTTGGACGTGCCGTCAATCCAGTTTCTCTCAGTCTATCAAACAACATGGCGAGCGCTTCTATATGCTCTTCAAATGTGTTTGTAGCAACAAGAATGTCATCCATAAAGTTAGTGATATGGGGATTTTGTAGAGGTTCCAACAATTTCCTCATCATTCTTGAAAAGATACTGGGAGCATTTTTCAGCCCAAAGGGTAGTACATTAAACTCGTAGTGTCCGTCTGATGTACTAAATGCCAGCATTTTCCTAACTTCTGGTTTCACTGGTATTTGGTAGTATCCCTTGCTTAGATCTACCTTCGATAAATACCTAGCCTTACTCAGTGTAGAGAACAGCTGGTTGGTGTCAGGTAATGGATCCACCTGAGATTCTGTGATCGCATTAAGCTTCCGGTAGTCAATGCATAACCTGTGTTCACCACTAGGCTTCCTTAATAGCACCACACTTGAGCTATAGGGAGATTCAGACTTTAAAATAATTTTCTCTTTTAAGAAATAGTCAGTCTCATCCTTGAGTGCTTGTGCTTGCTAGTGTTCAGTCCATGTCCGCTGCAATGCTTCCAGTGGACTGTGTATGGGGACGGCAATACAACAACGTTGCCGGACCCACACCTATTTCTATTGTAAGGGGCAGTATACCGAAGTGGGGCCTGTCTCTATCAACTGTTTGGTACAGCCCTGGTTCCTACCTCCTATGGGTCGGGTTTGTTTCTGCAGTTTTTTTAATACTGGTTGCTAACTAACCAAATTTTCCAAATGATCCAGGCCATGGTGTTCCGACAAATATCTAGTCGGGGTGGGATGTCTCTAGTCCCCTCTCTGTAAAATACGGAGAGTTGCCATGGTTACTGGTGTAACAGTAGACTTGTTGTGATTTTGTTTTCTCTTTATCACTGCTTCTACCTGTTGTTTTCTCTTGTGTGTTTTCTTGGTGGGCCTACGTCCGCAACAATGCTTCCCTAGGTCCTGTAACTGGTCTACGCTTCTGAATGAGGTTACCTGGTTACATTCTGAACAGGATTTCATATACCAACTTATGTCTTCAATTATTCCTGGCCAGTAATATCGCAATGCTATATTTTGACCAGTGGCCCCTTTTCCTCTGTGACCACTGCCTGATGTAGCATGCTCTTGCTCCATAATTTCCCCCCTGTAGAATTTTGGCACTACCAGCTGTCCATGCCCTTTAGGTCCTTTTCTAGCTTGTCTGTAGAGTAGGCCATTTTCCATATAGTAGTCTCCTTTCTCTGGAGGGTTATGGGCCTTTGGCAATTTGCCAAAACAAGGCTTCAATGTGCTGTCTGCTGTTTGAGCCTTTTTCATCTTTATATGATGAATGTTTATTGGATCTCCCTCCTCCTTTTTGGTGCTCGACCTGGTATGGTTTGCTGCCATGACAACAGGTTTTATTGGGTCACCCAAAAAGACATATTTACATCCTATTACCAGCGGGTATATAGGATCATCACTCACTGCTGCTCGGATCACTCCTTCCACATAGCGAGTTCTCACGTTGATCCTTGCTATGGGAAGTGTCATGGTGCCAGTTCCCTGCAGTGCCCTTTGTATGTCCACTGTTTCTGTGGTAAGTTGGTCAGGGTGCACTAGGGTTGCACTCACGACTGAGTCGAATTCCAAACCTGAATCATATAAGCACTGAATTTTAGTGCCATTACATGTCACTTCCTCACAGACAGGGGGATGATGGA
Source organism: Oreohelix idahoensis (assembly GCA_024509875.1). NCBI lineage: Eukaryota > Metazoa > Mollusca > Gastropoda > Stylommatophora > Oreohelicidae > Oreohelix > Oreohelix idahoensis. The sequence goes on along the minus strand of JAMPIV010018597.1, from coordinate 39,147 downwards.
GGTCATTCTGACTAACTGCCAGTTCATTCCTTCCCTTGTTCCCTTTTGTGAGACACGCAGCGTAATAAGGAGGGTTGTTCCTTCTGCAGTATTGTGGTTACTCATTAGACAAGTTTTACACCACTTTCCTTCCTTCCGGTAAGGTGTCTTATCCGATCTTAGAGGGTTTTTGTCCTTTTGGTCAAATCTTTGTTTGTTTCTTGTGGTATGGTCCTTTTGTTCATATTTGGAATAGTTTTGTGATGATTTTAAGTTTTCACCCTGCTTCTTATTTCCTAATAATTCTGCCTGAGCTGCTTGATATCTCTCAGCAACAGTTACAATATCTTCCAATCTCTCTGCTCCTCGTTCCATGATAAACTTCCTCATTTCTTGAGGCATGGACTTTTTCACTTGCTCCATCATTATCGAGTGAGAATGTAGATGTAAAGTACGCGAATGTGTGTATAGTTCTGTTGAGTTGACAAGTCACTCACTCAATCATAAGCAGAAGTCAATAAAGGGCAGACTACTGGCGTCATTTCATACATTTATTAATGGACGTACACTTCGACATCACGAGTACAGTCATTTGAACAGGTTGGCACACAAATCATCATATACTTGAAAAATGGGTGACAATATCAGATGTGCATTTATGTGGCGTGTCAATATAATGAACGATAGTAGGCAAACACTCAATATTCTGGTTGTCTATCGTTTCATGCTTCAACTGACTAATCGCGTCAGTTAAGGTGGATACATAAACATCAACAATGGTTCACTGTCAGAACCTTCTACTGGCTAAGTTTCTCAAGCCGTAAATTCATCAAAAGTTTATAGCAACAATATCAAACCACAGCTGTGGGTTATCATAATATGTAGATCTCTGTACCATCGTCAGATAATAAGACCTTTTCTGTTCTCCGACCATGATCCGCTTACAATGGCGGGAATCCAAAATGGCTCTCCTCCGTGAGCTTCGCTCACCCAGGATGAAAAATATGAAATAGAATTACTTCGTAATTCATACGTAAATGTCCTCATTGGGCTTCTATACATATCTGCTATCAAACAGGCTGGATACATCAAGTGATCTAGTGCTGCTAAATAACCCGACATCTTCATCTGTAGTCAACAATCCTAGATGTACGATAATACTTCTCTTATCTAGGCTTAGCAAAAAAGTTCAGCAAAAGGTTGTGGTTTTACCTGGCTTTAGGAAAAAACACACACAAGCGAATAACGCACGCCATTCCTAGGCGTTAATAATGGACATTAGGAGAATCTCTGATAATACCATCATGCAGAGAAACAATCTCCTTCCAAGAATAAATCACAGAGATCACATCAAACTTTCCAATCGACCAGCCATAGCAGCCACGACATGACAGCCTTCTCTGTCCACACAAAGAATCAACGCATGCGCAGAAAAGCCTTTCACCCCAGAGTTTAGCTCACAAAATAGTCCGACATAGAAATACAAAGATATAAAGAAATAAGACCGAATCACCTTAAATAGACAAGAAATAAATATAAATTCGGGCCATAAACATTTTAAGCAAGACCAATCTGTTTCTGGCCATACCAGACGAAAAATGACGTAAATCTATTATTCATACGCCAGATTGTGACACAAGAACAGATAACCCATAGAACCGAATACAACATCGATCAATCAGGGTTCTGTCCCTTAGACCAAGAATCATTGATTCTCAAATACCCTTCATCAGACAAATAGTTACACTTTGCATTTGCATGCCTACTAACAGTAATCTGTGCGTCACATACTAACACACAAAAGAATATGTGCGCAACAGACTACCACACCCCCCCCGGGGAAAAAAATGAAAATCATTTTTTTTTTCATCTGAGAGCAACATACAATAGGCTCACGACGCATGTATAATGCGCAGATGAAGAATATCAGCAATTTATAACGACAAATTAAGGCATAGTCGAAGTATAGCTCGACCGGTGAGAATATATCTCAACATCTCAGAGAAACTATTTCTCTAAGTATAAACATTTCCAGGGAGGTGTCACCAACGCATACTACAATACTGGCAATGACACAATGCATACAATAATTTCAATTACAATTTCATATTAAGTACCATAAGTTCATGATTGACAGAAGAAAAATCATCAAAAAGAGTAGCGGTGAATATACATTAGTGAACCGCTAAGTCTTTATACAATCACTATATCATATATTACAAATGTGTACATATTTTGATATAGAAAAAGAACTGTTGTAAAGTTAGACACATTAAAAAGTCCAAGATTTAACAGTTAGGTGGAATCATGTGGGCATCTAGACAGATTGTCTGCCATCACATTTTCTGAACCACGGATAGCTTGCACCGAGAAATGAAAAGGTTGAAGAGCAATGGCGTATCGAGTTGATCTCGAGCTCTTCAAGTTTTTACTTTGAATAGCTGTAAGAGCTTTCTGGTCAGTTTCCACTATGAAATGCGCGCCAAGAAGGAATCTTTGAAGTTTGAGAATTGACCAAACCATCGCCAAAAGTTCACGGTCTAAAACCAAGTAATTCCTCTCTGCCGCATTAAGTTTTCGTGAGATATACATTACAGGATGCAGAGTTTCAGAGTACTCTTGCATTAGCGCCGCTCCAATCCCAGTGGATGAAGCATCACTACGAAGAACAAATGTCTTATCTGTAGTAGGTAACATTAAAAAAGGTGGTGTTGAAAACACATTTTTAATCTTATCCAAAGAGTATTGGCATTCCTGAGACCAGTGGACCATATTAGGAGACCCTTTCTTTAGTAACGTAGAAAACGGTGCCATGATAGAGGATAGATTCTGAATGAATCGTCCATAAAATTGTATAAGACCTAATAGACTTCTCACTTGCTTTTTAGTCTTAGGAATAGATATGTTAATTATTTTACTGGTATTATGGTCCTCTGTCTTTAGGAAACCATGACTGACACGGTGACCTAGGAAAGAAATTTTGCTAAAACCAATACATGCTTTAGAGGGTTTCGCTGTCAACTTATGCTCGCGTAAGGTAGACAGTAATTCACCTAATCCCAAATAGTGATCTTCCCAAGTATCACTGAAAAGACAGATGTCGTCTAAGTACGCAATGACATCTGACCGATGAGATAGGATTCGACGCATCATGCGTACGAATGTAGCCAGGGCGTTCATAAGGCCGAAAGGCATGAAATTCCATTGAAACAAACCCCTAGGTGTAGAAAAAGCAGTAAGAGGTTTGGCTTGTTCACTTAATGGGACTTGCCAATATCCTTTTGACAAATCAAGTTTAGTGAAGAAATGAGATTTAGAAAGTCTAGTAAGTAGCTCTTCTAGTAAAGGCATAGGTTCGGCATTGAACTTCGTAATCTGATTCAATTTGCGATAATCAACGCAAAGATGTATGTTATTGTCTTTTTTTCGAACAATAACCATCGGCGAAGAATATGCTGAACTGGATGGTTCGACTATTTTTAATTCTATCATCTCATCCAATTCTTTCTCGACCTGTGTCTGAAAATGTATAGGTATAGGATATGGTCTGACCCTAATAGGATTATGGTCAGTTAGAATAATGTCATGTTCAATGACATTGGTTTGTCCAGGAATGTCAGTAAGGACATCCTGAAATGTTTGTAACATAGAAGAAACTTGTCGCTGTTCCTCTAGAGATAAATTAAGAGAAACAGTAACGTTTTTTCATGATTCACTAGAATGAAGTGGAATCACTGGAAATGGGAGATTTACATCCGAGAAACTTGTTTCTTCATCCTGTATTACTGACAAGGATGAGAAATGACCATGTGGTACTGGGGAATCGTCCGTTGCCTGGAAAATAGGCAGCAAATACTCAGGACGTTCATGGAATTCCGTAAGCATATTGATGTGGAAGGTTTTATGTTTCCCATCAATATCGACAATATAGTCAACATCGGAAATTTTCGAGATTATATCGAACGGACCTTTCCATGAGATAAGAAGTCTATTTTCCCTACAAGGTAGCAGAACATATGCTTTGTCCCCAGGACAAAGTTGTCGTAAGGTTCTCTTCTTATTGGCAAATTGCCTTGCCTTCTGTTTGGCAAATTCAGAAGAAGAAGTTGCTAATCTGCATGCTTCAATAATCTTGTGTCTAAGCGCAATGACATATTCGTAAGAAGATTTTGTGTCATCATCAATATTATCAGCTGTTATAAGATCATGAAGCACAGACATAGGGCTGCGCGGTCGCGCGCCAAAGACAAGTTCAAACGGAGAAAATCCTGTATGTTCATTGGGGACCTCTCTATACGCAAAGAGGGCCGCGTGCAAAACCCTATCCCAATCTTGAGGATGATCCTCAGTTATCTTCCCTAGTAAGTTTTTGAGTGTTCTGTTTAGACGTTCCACCATCCCATTAGACATAGGATGATAGATACTACTCAATGATCTATCTATCTTCAGAGTAGACATCACTTGAGACATGGTATCCGATATCAATTGGGTGCCATGATCTGATAATATTTCTCCGGGAAATCCCAGACAAGAAAATATTAGCCAAAGAGCGTCTGCAATATCGGCAGTGGAAATGCTCTTCAGAGGTATAGCCTCTGGCCAACGTGTGCACATGTCAACACACGTTAAGATAAACTGATGTCCTCTGGCAGATTTGATCTTAAACGGACCAATAATATCTATTGCCATTTTCTGAAATGGTCGAATAGGAATATCTGCAGCCTGAATAGGTGCAGCATGGCGTGGACCTTTGGATTTGACTTCTTGACATACCTTACAAGATCGGCAATAAATCCGTATGTCTTTGTTTAGGAAAGGCCAAAAGAAAGCCGCAAGAACTCTTGACTTAGTACAGGAAAAACCCATATGTCCAGCACACTGAGAGTCATGAGCGTGCTGCAAAACTTTAACTCTCAAATTCTTGGGAACAAGAATCTGAGAATGCATTGACGTAGTAGAGTCTTGGACCATACGCACAAGTACGCCATTCTTCATTGTAATCCAAGATTTTCGATTTGTATCTTTATTTGGATCACCTTTTGTTGCAAGAGTGAAGAATTTCTTTAGAGTGGGATCATCTTCTTGCTGTTTTATAAATGAGTCACGAGAAATTACCAAGTGATCATCTTGGTTATGCACTTCAGTATCTTCAGTAGATGAAGTTTGAGGCATATTGAGAGCTTGTGCTCTTGTGACTACTGCATTAGCAGTTTGCATATTTTGTTCTTCTCAAGCAGCAATTTGTTGCGGAGTGCATTCTTTGACTCCATGAATACGACCAATGATGAGATCAGCGATCGGATTCGGCAGAAGACATGCGTGCACATCTCCCGTAAAGAAAGGAGTAGCAATATTGATGATAGCAGTAGAGTACTTCTCTAAGGTGCCGCCAAATGTTACACATTTGACTACCTTGCCTGTGGCATGGGAAGGATCTACGAGTGACTGTCTAACACCAATGGTGGTGCATCCAGAATTTAAAAAAATTGAGACTGGGCTATCATTTACTAGACCTTTATGTAAGACAAGAGATCCTCTTCCATCATGCGCGACTGACGCAGGAAGAGCAGAAAGATGGTGACCACAACTTAAAGTAGACACCGTAGTTGGTTCGAATAATGTTTTGCATTGGGGGCATTGAGATGCTCTCCCAAAATCAAAAGCAGAACATGCCATATTATTAGAGTTTTTATTATCATTAGTCTGACTACAGGCTTCATGTGACTCTTGCTGCGCAGAGTTTGCCTGATAATGTGATTTATGTCCCTTGTATTGCGATCTACCTCGCTTATCATTGCCTCTCCAATTATTATTATTTCCTCTATTGTAACCTCTATTTGGGTTTGAGTCATAGTTCTCATGGTTACAATCATTATGTTCATTATAATGAGTATCTCTGTAACTATGGTCTTGTTGTCTCCATGACGGATGACTTGGATAGTTCCTATAATGACTTCCTCTGCGGAAATTCCTATAATTGTGGCAACCCCTGTATCAAGGGCTGTCAGCTCGTCTCCAGTTCTTCAAAGAAGAACCTTGAAATGATTGATTACCTTGATTTTGATAATTATTCGAGTTACTCTTTTTATCAAACCTGTTTTGTGGTCCTTGAAATTTGTGTGAGTAATTAGGGTTGTATGGTGTTGCTGAAGCAACTGGCATACTTTCCTTAACCTTAGCGTTGCTAATAGTTACGTCCGGATGTGCAGTGACGTATTGGGTACAATATTGTTCCATTTCTTTTAGTGTCTTGGGTTTACGCTCATGTAGGAATTCAAAGAATGGTTTATTTACACTTGACATAATCTTGTCTCTGAGCAACAAGTCCATAAGGGCTTCATATGTTTTTTCTGTTTTGGACAGCTCAATCCAACGATTTAATGTAAGACGTGTCCTTGCAATGAATTCTGAGAATTCTACCCCTGTTTCAGGTACCATTCTCTTAAACAAGAGACGGTAACCTTCCTCTGTCAATTGATATTTTTTTAATAAGGCTGCTCTGATAACATCATAATTATCCTGGTCAGCCTCTTCTACCAAGCTTAAACTAGTCAGAGTGTGCCCTTTCAGTATCTCTGATAACTGATTAGCATATTGTGATCTATCCACATTATGATTTCGACAAGAACGTTCAAACCTATCTAGCCAAACTGTTATATCATCACTGGATGGATTAAATGCTGGTAGCTTAATCTTGTAAATAAAAGGTTTACCACTACGACCAGATGACTGATTAACATTACCCATGTTTGTCAATTTCAATTTTTCTAACTCAAATGCTAATAGTTTTTCCTCATGTTCCCTTTTTGCCTTTCTCTCCTCGGTTTCAGCTTCTCTTTGTAATCTTTTTTCTTCAGCCTCAAGTTTTCTTTCCTCCGCTTGAAGTTTTCTTTCCTCTGCTTGAAGTTTTCTTTCCTCTGCTTGAATTTGCAACCTTAAATTCTCAGCATCTATTTTCTTTTGTTCAACTTCTGCTTTCAATTTATTTTCCTCTTTTTGTTTCTTTTCTTCTGACTTCAATGCCATGGCCCATTGAGCAGACGAGTATTCTTCCAATTCTTTACCAGACTTGCCTAGGGATTTCCCTATCTCAATAAAGTAATCTAAAGTCGACATAATGTTTAACAATATGTGACTAGTTACCTGAAAAAGTCAATGAAATTTATTCCACCGTAAATGAGAGCAAGTTTTAATAAACTTGAATAATCAGCTCCCTTTATCCCAATCTCTGTGGGAGACAAGCATTTAATAAGGTCTTGTATACTCACTTGTATAATAATAATAATAGTAATAAACTACAAGTTTATTCTATACTACAAGTGTACTACACAGCTAGTAGTGTATGATCAAATATACCTTATCTAGCGTATGTCAACCAACAACATAAACAAGGAACAAACAAGAAAGACAACATGAAAACATTCGCAGAAATCAAATAAACAAATAGGAAAACTGAAGAAAATAATCACAGAACCTGTGATGACAACCGCGAGGAAATAAACAACACAAATGACGTCACAGTGTATAAATATAACGTTGTATAGAACTAAATAAAAGGAAAGGGTAGACCTACAAGTACAAACAAATCAAACAAAACTAAAGAACAGAAAAAATATTACAAAAACAACGAAGAAAAACAACACGTCGTCACAGCTAACAAAAATAGCAACAAATTGTCGCTAGCAAATTTTCAATTAAGAAAATTCGCGCCTATAGAACACTAATATAAGCCCTCTATTACGTGGGAAATCTTATATTAGACACCTTACCCAACCGACCACAACATATACACAACACTATAACATGTAACACTTAAACATAAATATATATATGTCATATAATGTAATCATAAATACCTAAAGAAGAAATAGCATGACAATATGATGTGTTGTAAAGAAGGCTCAGTTTTAGAATTAATGGTACAGGTTCTAATTACCATTAACTAATGAATTGCCACTTTAATAAATAATTAATTCTGGCCTAAACTATTACAAAGTTCAATTTTGAGCAGCACACCAGAAGATCCACCGTTGAAATATATGCACTTCTCGCTAACACAGTTAATACCCTGCTGTGCCCTGGTGTCTGTTCTAACACAAATGTCAACAAGCGCTGACCTAGTTACTGCCTCTGCTTTGACAGGTCAGGTCACGTAACAAAACTGCTGACTAGCTGACATCGACTGTAAACTTGTACTGCTGGTGTGTATGTGTGTCGTATGCGGCCACAAGAAACGATCTGGTATCAGTAGCTGACTTCTGGCAATGTCCACTGTGCAGGTTAGACCCAGAAATCTGGCCTACCACATTGATAAGTAGCTTTTGGGGCCATCACATTGATAAAGGCATTTCTTTGTTGTGATGTTCCTGCTTTCATAGGGTCATACTGGACACGTAGATGGAAGGTCAACTCGTTCCGACACAGTGCTGACATCGAGTGAGAATGTAGATGTAAAGTACGCGAATGTGTGTATAGTTCTGTTGAGTTGACAAGTCACTCACTCAATCATAAGCAGAAGTCAATAAAGGGCAGACTACTGGTGTCGTTTCATACATTTAATAATGGACGTACACTTCGACATCACGAGTACAGTCATTTGAACAGGTTGGTACACAAATCATCGTATACTTGAAAAATGGGTGACAATATCAGATGTGCATTTATGTGGCGTGTCAATATAATGAACGATAGTAGGCAAACACTCAATATTCTGGTTGTCTATCGTTTCATGCTTCAACTGACTAATCGCGTCAGTTAAGGTGGATACATAAACATCAACAATGGTTCACTGTCAGAACCTTCTACTGGCTAAGTTTCTCAAGCCGTAAATTCATCAAAAGTTTATAGCAACAATATCAAACCACAGCTGTGGGTTATCATAATATGTAGATTTCTGTACCATCGTCAGAAAATAAGACCTTTTCTGTTCTCCAACCATGATCCGCTTACAATGGCGGGAATCCAAAATGGCTCTCCTCCGTGAGCTTCGCTCACCCAGGATGAAAATTATGAAATAGAATTACTTCGTTATTCATACGTAAATGTCCTCATTGGGTTTCTATACAGAGGGATGGTCATAAGCAGCTCTAAAATAAAATCCATGGGGATATCACGAGAAGAAAGAAAACATCAGATTAAGTTGGGAGAACAGGTCCTGGAGCAGGTCGACCACTTTAAATATCTCGGAGCTATTATAGACCGAAAGGGGGGCATCAAAGAAGAGTTGGCCACTCGAAAAGCAGCGGCTGGGAGACTTTATCAGGCCATAAATCGAGGATTCCTCAGCAAGAAAGAGGTTGGTAAGAAAACGAAGATGGCTGTATACCGCTCCACCTATGTCCCAGTCTTGACATATGGATGCGAGTCATGGGCAATGACTACAACCCACAAAAGCCAGATTCAAACCTCAGAAATGAGGTATCTGAGGAAGGTGGTTGAAGTAACAAGAAGAGACATGGTCCGCAACCAGACGATACGTCAAGGCCTAAAATCCCACCCGCTGCAGACCCAAATAGAACAGTCCCAACTAAGATGGTTTGGCCATGTCTGCAGAATGGGAGAAGATCGGCTACCACGACAAGCATGGGAAACAAAGAGCCAGGGATCCAGACCTCCAGGACGACCCAGAGTCCGCTGGGAGGACAATATTAGACAATCTTTGAAGGACCGAGGACTAGAATGGAACCAGGCCAGGAAGAAGACAGCCAATAGGATAGTCTGGCGCTCTCTCTTCCAAACCTCTACACCTCACGGTAGAAGAGGAACGACTAAGTAAGTAAGTAAGTAAGGGTTTCTATACATATCTGCTATCAATCAGGCTGGATACATCAAGTGATCTAGTGCTGCTAAATAACCCGACATCTTCATCTGTAGTCAACAATCCTAGATGTACGATAATACGTCTCTTATCTAGGCTTAGCAAAAAAGTTCAGCAAAAGGTTGTGGTTTTACCTGGCTTTAGGAAAAAACACACACAAGCGAATAACGCACGCCATTCCTAGGCGTTAATAATGGACATTAGGAGAATCTCTGATAATACCATCATGCAGAGAAACAATCTCCTTCCAAGAATAAATCACAGAGATCACATAAAACTTTCCAATCGAGCAGCCACGACATGACAGCCTTCTCTGTCCACACAAAGAATTGACACATGCGCAGAAAAGCCTTTCACCCCAGAGTTTAGCTCACAAAATAGTCCGACATAGAAATATAAAGATATAAGACCGAATCACCTTAAATAGACAAGAAATAAATATAAATTCGGGCCATAAACATTTTAAGCAAGACCAATCTGTTTCTGGCCATACCAGACGAAAAATGACGTAAATCTATTATTCATACGCCAGATTGTGACACAAGAACAGATAACCCATAGAACCGAATACAACATCGATCAATCAGGGTTCTGTCCCTTAGACCAAGAATCATTGATTCTCAAATACCCTTCATCAGACAAATAGTTACACTTTGCATTTGCATGCCTACTAACAGTAATCTGTGCGTCACATACTAACACACAAAAGAATATGTGCGCAACAGGCGTCTTCTTTCTCAACAAATGGGTCCAGATGAAAATTCATGGCCCCACTTGAGGTGCTCTGGATGGAGCTATTCTCAAAGTGAGGTGAGCTACCACCATTATTGCCAGTATTTGCCTGAATTTCAAGCTCTTTTAATTTCCACTGATGGTCTCTCTCTGCTTGTAATTTCCTTTCCTCATTTTCAGCCTCCCATTTCTTGGCTTCAATTTCTAATCTTTTGGTTTCTCTCTCAGCTTCCAGTCTTTTGTCTTCTCTCTCAGCTTCCAGTCTTTTGACTTCTCTTTCAGCTTCTGCTTGCAACCGCCTTTCTTCAGCCTCAAATTTCTTTGCTTCTCTATCAGCCTCTAATTTCTTTGCTTCAGTCTCTAATTGCAACTTTCTTTCTTCCCTATCCATGTGTTTGTCCACTTCTGTTGTGACATACTGAGTGAGAGCATCACCTGTCATATTTAATTCCTTACCCATCTGCATGATCGCAGTTCTGAACTTCACTAGATCAGCCATGGCTTTACTAAGAGAGGGTATGTAATTTTACTATATCCAAATATTTGTAATTAAACTTAATTAATTTAATTGAACAAATAATTTCCGTGCAACTTTGTGAGCATTAACTATTTACTGAGTACTAAATAGTACTCCTCCTAAGAAAATAGTTTTAAAAAAAAATCCTATTATGATTTTCTCCAAAAAAAAAACAGTTTTCCTTATGTTATCTATGGGTGGCACAAGATAAAGTGTAGATAGATGAATAGACTGAGTATGGTTCAAGATATACAGAAATATCCCAGGAACGAGCCCCCAGTGTGGCATGAGGTTTTTATTGGCTCTTGGATCAGTATAGTACTGACAATTACAGAAATAGAATTTCTGCAGAAAATGGTGAAGTCCCAGTGTCTGATAGAACTACTGGTATCACAAATTAGTTACGGCTGTGAATGATCTGATCTCGAAAAATTAGTAGAGAGGAGACCGACATAAATTGCCACCTCCGCTGTGTAACTAACTGTGATATTAAAAAACAAGGAAACAGATTTTACTTAACAATGATAAAATTGACAAGTCTTCAAATACAATTTCCGTATTATTTATTTAGTATATACACTATCTACTCTTGTGCTGAAGGGTGGATGTTGAAACAATGGAATGTAATGGATTTGTAAGTTTACAAATGATTCACATATATTTATATATATATTACAAGTCTTCCAATTATAGGAAACAAATTTATATCAGCTGGGCTGTTAATCACTTATAGTAAATGTATCAGCTGTGCTGTTAATTAAGTATATACCTTGTAAAATTTATAAGCTATGCTGTTATTTTTGTCTCTTGCTATGCTACTCAGTTTTTCTTCCTTGACAGTTTAATAGCTCACAATTGCCGACGGAAATGGTACGACTGTGTACTCATCTCTCAAAAGTTATGTCCTTCTTAGTTTCTTGCGCTGATGGTCGTTTCGTTAGCCCACCCAAGACTGATGGGGACTAAAGAGGTTGATCCTGTGCAATCACTGTGCTCCTGCGACGTTCCAGGCAGCTGGATTGACACGACATGCGACCTCAGGTTTGATGACACGAGTAAAACCTGTAACAAGTAAAAATAGGGGCTAATTTCTGTCATCAAGCCCACCTATTTCTAGTATGAAATGAGCGTGTGTCTGTTGCAAGTGGTCTGTTGCAAGGAGTGGTTTGGTTAGCTCTGAACAATGTTCCATGTAATGTCAATAAAGTAGTTATAAATTCTGGCCATTGTTTTATCTTCTTGATATTCTTGAGTGATCGTGTATCGTGCCTTCTATGTAAGATTACGCGAATGCAGGGGTGGAAGATTCTGAACAATAATTGAACCTTGGAATACGATTGATGTGACAAGTCGGTTCCATTGAGTCCACAATTATTTAATACAGATTACACGTCAAGACGATTCATGCATGTTGATCACAAAGGTACATATTATAACTTGAAAATATATGGCATAGATATGTAGATATCCTATCAGTCCTTGTCCAATAATCAAATTACTGTATGCAGATTGTCATAGCTGTATGCACGCGCGGTTGGGGTTTCCAACGGCCGACAGTGAGTCTATGAGTCTGGCAAAATCAAATACTATGGACTGTAATTCATCCTTCCTTAATTTTCACTTCGTACTGACCTTTAATCATTTCAAATCTTCGTAATAGCAATGGACTGACCCATGTCCGTACTTGCATAAAATATATCTGTATGGCAATACCATGCCCAACATTGGAAGGAAAGTCATACGCGTCTTAACAGCTTGACGGTCAATGTGAAAAGGGTAGCGTTTCTTAGTTACCGACTGTGTCCTAAACAACGCTATACACGTCATAATCGATCGTGTATAAAGCGTTCATTAATTGAAACATCTATCGCAATATATTAAATGTCTTAACCTTTTACAATTGCACGTCTGGTAACCTTTAGCAGACGGCGTTAATATCATATACCGTAACAATTCCCTGTACACCGGGGAAAAAAAAAATCGATAGATTTTTTTTCAATATCTATCCGACTTAACAATTTTTCAAAAAAAATTTAACACAATTGTGACATATGGCCGACGATGTTCTGAGTAGAACCGTGTTGCGGTCGTGTCAACTAACTATTTGTCATAGTCATCTAATCATAAATCACATTATATATCAATATTATACATGTCATTATATCAACTAAATAAATGTCCAATGTTAATAGTGAATGATAAAATTAAATTAAAGTAAGGTCTGTCGTATTAGTATGTCATATATGAATTAATTTGACTAATTAAAATTAAATTAATTAATTAAACTAAGAGTTAAATTATTAAGATTCTAATTTCACGCGATGTTATGAGAGAAGAAAAGACAAACTAAGTAAGAAGAAATAGAAAGAAATTCGAATATAAGTTTTAACTTAATTGTGTGTGTTAAGTGTTAGTGAATAATAACTAACTAACTTAACTAACTAAATACTGTATAGGTACATTAAAAAAAAATTATTAATCTAATACTTGTGTGAGATTTATTTTCTCTTTTCATAATTTCTTCTTTTTAGTATTTCGTTCTCTTTTTTTTTTTTTTCATTTAATTTTTTTTTTTCTCACCTTTCATTTTATTGATAATAATTCAATTAAGAAGTTAAGTTAACTAATTAATTAGTATAGGATATGATGATCCATCCGTAGTCTTGATCCTGATGAATTCTTTTAGGCAAAAGTGTTCAAATGTCCACGTCGGAAAGAAATGTCATTTATAACTGCATCGAAGAATTAAGAGTCCATAGGATAATAAGTTCGACTTGTCGTCAGATATTATTCCATGATTGTTCAATGATATTCGTATATCGTGTATGGATATTATACGAAGTTCGAATGTAAGTATATATACCTTGATTGTCTTGTCGTTCAATTCTGTGATGCATATAGTGTTTATAAAGTTTGAATTGAAGGCAAGGTTAGTTCCTTTATAGTTGATACTTCGTTCAATCCAATGTAGTTCTGATTGATATAGTTTAAGAGTGTCAATGTTGATTATTCGTCGTCAATAGGATTACGTGACAACGCATCTGCCACACAATTTTCAGTGCCAGGTATGTGTTCAATGGAGAACTCGAATGGCTGTAGGATGATTGAATATCTGGCAAGTTTTTTGGCTTTTGTGGTTGGATCGACGCAAGGATGCGACCGCACGTTGGTCCGTCTGTATGGTAAAGGGGGCACCGAGTAAGAATTTCTCCAGCTTCGTTATTGCCCAGATCACAGACAAAAGTTCCTTGTCGACTGTGGAATACTTTGTTTCAGCCGGCTTCAGCTTTCTTGATATATATAAGGTGGGGTGTAGAATGCCGTCATGGTTCTGGAGCAGGCATGCACCAATGCCGTAGTTACTAGCATCTGTTCGTAAGAAAAATCTTTTGGAAGCATCGGGAAGTCTTAAAATTGGTTCATGTGAGAACAAATTTATAATTTTGTTGAAAGTTTCATTGCATGTACCAGTCCATGTCACCTTCACCGGCATATCTTTTTTTAACAATGAAGACAATACAGCCGTGATGGATGACAAGTTTGGTATGAATCTACTGTAATATTGAACAAGTCCTAACAAACTCCTGACCTGTTTCTTCGTCTGAGAAACTGCTATGTTTAGAATTTTTGAGACTGTACTAGGTAACGTTCGGATATATCCCGATCCAATGATATGTCCCAAAAAGGTTATCTCATTACACGCGATTTGCACCTTTGTAGGTTTAGCAGTTAGATGATAATTCCTTAGAGTGTCAAAAACATATCTAAGTCCCGAAACATGTTCCTCAAACGACGAACTAAACAAGCATATGTCGTCAATATATGTAATAACGTCTGGTCTACCTGATAAAATTTGTCGCATCAGGCGAATGAAGGTAGCTGGCGCATTAACAAGCCCAAAAGGCATCACATTCCACTGGTATAGACCTTGTGGCGTGGAAAATGCGGTGTAGTACTTAGCCTTTTCGGTCAGTGGTATCTGCCAATAACCTTTAGTTAAGTCTATCTTACTAAATATAGTTGCGTTGGATAGACGTGGTAGTAAGTCGTCGATAAGTGGATGTGGTTCGCTGTCAACTATAGTCTTAGCATTTAATTTTCTATAATCAACACATAGTCTAATGTTATTGTCCTTCTTCCGGACAATCACTAATGGAGAAGAGAATGGCGAATTACTAGTCTCAATGATTCCCAGAGACAACATCTGTTCAAGTTCTTTAGTAGTTTTAGCAAGGAAATGTAAAGGAACAGAATAGGGATGTACACGAATAGGTGTATCGTCATTGAGAGTAATGTCATGACTGATAGCCGATGTGCGACCCGGAACGTCGGTCAACACATCTGGATAAGATTGTAATAGATTAGCAATCTGTAGACGCTGTTGCGGTGTAACCGTTGAAGAGATGGTTACATCCCGCCAAGATTCAGTAGGTTGAACTACTGGTACAGGTAACGGTAACTGTACCTCAGGAAAAGAAGATTCTTCTTCCTGGATGACAGATAAGTTAGTATAATGACAAGTGGATACTGTGTTGTCATCTAGTTCATGAAAAATTGACTGTAAGTGTTCAGGACGTGTATGAAATTGCTTGAGCATGTTAATATGAAATATCTTTTTGTGTCCCTTGATATCTAAGACGTAATCGACGTCGGAAATTTTATCAATGACTTTGTAAGGACCATTCCAAGATATCAATAATTTATTGTTATTGTGATTGTAGGCCATATTAGACGCCACAGGTAGAGGTTCTCTTAATGAGGAGTTAGAAATGGTTGCATTCGGGTGTGCCGAACAGTAGTTTAAAGAAATTTTTTCTAACTCATCCATAGTACCTGGTTTACGCTCCTGCAAATATGCAAAAAATGGCTGGCTAACCGAAGATAATACCTTATCTCGTAGTAGTAAATCAACTAATTTGTCGTATGATTTGTTGACTTCTGCCAGTTCAACCCATCTGTTAAATGTATTGCGTATATTCGCAATGAATCCTGCAAAATCCCTTGGAGATTCAGGTAAAATTCCCTTAAATTTCAACCTACAGTGTTCCTCGTCCAGGTGAAATCTTCGTAGAAGCAAGGACTTAATAGCACCGTAGTTATTAGCTATTGATGGGTCAGCATTTTGAGAAGCTGTCAGTGGTTCTCCAACCAAGAATTCATTTAACTTGAGTACCCATGACTCTTCAGGCAAATGGTTTGTTTTGCAAGTCTGTTCAAAACGTGCCAGGAACGATGAAAGGTCGTCGACGTTCAAGTTGAAAATGGGTAGTTTAAAGTTGTAGAAGTGTTTAGGCTGGCTGGATGATGATCCATTTTGTGCGTTATTATTCTGGTTTGCATCAGCATTTTGTGCTTGTAATCTTGCTGTCTCCAATTTAATACGCGCCAATTCCATTTCTTGTTGTAAAATAATTTCCTCTCGTTTCAATTTATTCTCTTCTTCCTGCCTGGAGATTGCTCTTTGCTCTTCTCTTTCACGTTGAGCAATCTCTCTCAACCTATTTTCCTTGGCAATTTGCTTCATCTCAAGTTCTGCTTCCTCTTTCTTTAATGCTGCCTTTTGTTCCTCTTCCTCTTTCTTTAATGCTGCCTTTTGTTCCTCTTCCTCTTTCTTTAATGCTGCCTTTTGTTCCTCTTCCTCTTTCTTTAATGCAGCCTTTTTCTCTTCTTCCTTTCTTTCATATTTTTCGAGTTCTGATTCAGCAAACTGACGAAGTTCTTGAGATTTATAACCATATTCACGACCAATCTTAACGAAATGGTCTATAGTAAGCATTTTGACTTTTATCTGTAAGTAATTATTGATAATTACTGATTAAATTAGTCAATAGTAGCTTCAGAGTAATTATTATACTTACTCAACTTAGGAATATTCAATATAGATAATCACAATAGTACTGAACTTAATGTCTAAGTTCAACTAATAGACAATATTTTGTAACAATATTGTATCTAAATAATACTATATCATAAATAGTTATGATATCTGTTAAATATAATGTAATTATATCACACAATTAATTTCAATGTCCAATAATGTTGGGTATAATTCCTAGTAATGATATTGTTCAATGTACTAAGTCACTCTCTTAGTACCAGAAAAGTATATTAAATAATATACAATGGGTCTATTACCTCAAAGGTAGCTATAAGATTATTTATTTTGTCAATATATATATTATATTATTATGCCCTAGGCATCTATGATAAATTGTAGTGCTACTTTCTTGGACTATCACTGCATAATTATGCAATGTCCCATATTACCCTTAAATTTCAGAAAAAATTAATTAAATTAGATTACAAGTGTATTATTGCATATAATAGCATATTATTAATGTAATATAAATATATATCATGAGGACAGACAAGCAATGATGCAACTAAAGGGTACAAACAATGTCAAGACGCAAACAAGACATTTTCACAATTAAAAATGAATTTATGAACTAAATAAAATAAGCGGAAATGTCACAGACCAAATGAAAGGTCATGGTCTGACCCGAGGTCAACTTAATATTCAAAGTACACAAAAAATAAAAATGACTGCGAAAAATGATGACGTCACAGGACTCATAACGGACGAAAATTAACAATCATAAAATAAATGATAGTCAGAGGAGAATGGACGAAATAGTGACGAACATGGTACAGAACTGAATAAAATTATTAACTGAATACGAATAAAATACACCAATTATCTACGGGACAGTACAGCTAACGCAAATTGTCAAACGGTAGCAAATTTGGACAGACTGTCCAATGGCAACCTCAATGGGCTTCCAAAAGTGCGATCGTTTAAGTTCCCTAAGAACGACTGAAATCTAGGTGGTCAGCTGTTCGCGACATTCCCAGAGATTTCAGTTCCCTCTCCAACCGGCCCACGAATTAACAACAAATACATACGATGGAAAACAAATTTAACATATATACATGAAAATACATAGACATGCCTAATCAAAGCGAAATGGACTCAGTATTACGGTTTTGCAATGACGACAATTTAAACAGCTAGACTTATCTTTCCCGTTGCTTCGGTCAGTGCTATAGGTCGTCAACAGCTAGGCTAATGCCCTTGACTGCCTGCTCCTGTAGTCCATTTCTTGTGTCTGCTTCAAATGACTTATTTTTCCCTTGGTTAGGCTTAAAAGAACGACTTCAGTTTTTCTCCGATAGTTTCACCTACACGAATTTCAGTGACGTCGCGTTGTTAGGCATTAGACTGAGTACTGCGTCATAGGTCATAATTCAGCACATCATGTGATCGTAACTTGATCGTAAACATTTCATTCGAAAGTCATTCAGAAATTTTTTTTTTCGATCCCCAGACACCGGACACCACTGTTGCAAGTGTTGTGGTCTGTTGCAAGGAGTGGTTTGGTTAGCTCTGAACAATGTTCCATGTAATGTCAATAAAGTAGTTATAAATTCTGGCCATTGTTTTATCTTCTTGATATTCTTGAGTGATCGTGTATCGTGCCTTCTATGTAAGATTACGCGAATGCAGGGGTGGAAGATTCTGAACAATAATTGAACCTTGGAATACGATTGATGTGACAAGTCGGTTCCATTGAGTCCACAATTATTTAATACAGATTACACGTCAAGACGATTCATGCATGTTGATCACAAAGGTACATATTATAACTTGAAAATATATATGGCATAGATATGTAGATATCCTATCAGTCCTTGTCCAATAATCAAATTACTGTATGCAGATTGTCATAGCTGTATGCACGCGCGGTTGGGGTTTCCAACGGCCGACAGTGAGTCTATGAGTCTGGCAAAATCAAATACTATGGACTGTAATTCATCCTTCCTTAATTTTCACTTCGTACTGACCTTTAATCATTTCAAATCTTCGTAATAGCAATGGACTGACCCATGTCCGTACTTGCATAAAATATATCTGTATGGCAATACCATGCCCAACATTGGAAGGAAAGTCATACGCGTCTTAACAGCTTGACGGTCAATGTGAAAAGGGTAGCGTTTCTTAGTTACCGACTGTGTCCTAAACAACGCTATACACGTCATAATCGATCGTGTATAAAGCGTTCATTAATTGAAACATCTATCGCAATATATTAAATGTCTTAACCTTTTACAATTGCACGTCTGGTAACCTTTAGCAGACGGCGTTAATATCATATACCGTAACAGTGTCTCATGTGTCTGCATGTAGGATGAATGACAACATGGCTCAGTATGAGTTAGCAATAGCAAGACAAGACAGGTGTCTACTTGCAAAACATTCTTTCTGACAAATTAATACATGGATACATCCAATAATATGAATTCAATACATGAATACATCCCATAATATGTACACCTAGGTGTGATACAACCATTTCCTTCCCCCTATAATATACCAGGCCCTCTCTGACAAGTGCTATACTAGCTGGTATTATATATCCTAACAATATTGTTATGTTCTTATGATAGGAGTATATGAGACGAAGACTGTTTGGTTATATTTCAGGTGGGAGTAATCTGAATAGACTGAAGTTATGTGAGACAATAGATTGAGTCCTAACAAGGACTGTTTTGGTTATATTTCAGGTTGGAGTTAGATGAGACAATAGATTTATGAGTCCTAACAAGGACTGTTTTGGTTATATTTCAGGTTGGAGTTATCTGAGACAATAGACAGAAGTTATGTGAGACAATAGATTGAGTCCTAACAAGGACTGTTTTGGTTATATTTCAGTTGGTCTGAGATAATAGATTGCAGTTATAGGAGACAATAGGTTGAGTCCTAACAAAGACTTTTGGTTATATTTCAGTTTGGAGTTATCTGAGACAATAGATTGAAGTTATAGGAGACATTAGATTGAAGCATGAGTCCTGTTAGTCTTCGTCTTCATCAATCATATCAGGAAATACAATCATTATACCTAATGCCCCAAGATACAATCAGTAACTTGATACGTTCATATTGAAACAATTTATATATAATATATACAGGTGTAGGTAGTATAAATGACACACAACCAATACAATCATTATTTATCTGCTGTAGGCCTATTTGCCTACAAATAGTAAATTATATTTACCCTCCAAGATTTAAACAGGCCAGGTTTTGATCCGAATATTGAAGCAGGCTGCAGGTCAATGCACTCAGGTAAGCAATAAATCAAGGTTGACAGCTTCTCCTCTTCAGTCGGTCGGTATCTGGCTTCGTGTTGGTGTTGCGTGTTTTTGCATAAAATCTTGCCCGATTATATAGGCAGGTGAAGTAACTTCTACTGCTTAAGGAAAGCGTTTGGTTGGTTCCTGGCGGGGCAAGCTGATTGGTTGTCTGCAGTTTTGTACCATGCCTCGTACCGTCCTTGACTGAAACGAGTCCCAGAAAAACAGGGCTTATGGCTAATGTTATTCAGTTTTTTCCGCCATATTGGGTGACAAGATGGCCGCAACCGACATCCGAAAAACAGGGCTTAAGTTTTTTCCTGGCATAACTTCAGCAACTGTGCGTTGATTGGCTGGGGCAAATTTGTATCCCGACATAATGATTTAACAAAGTAGTGGGTTTACACACTCGTTTCATGACAATGAGGTCCAGTGGGGATTCCGAGCAAACCGAATTACTCAAGACCTAATCTTCACACTCAGACAGCTGAGGGAAAAGGCTCTTGAGTATAAGAGTGAGATCCATCTCTGTTTCATAGATCTGGAAAAGGCGTTTGACAGGGTCCCCCTGGAGCAAACTTTGGGACTGTTTGGCAAGGAAGAACATTCCAGCACCTCTGATTCGTGCTGTACAGAGCTTCTACAAGTCTTGCAGTCAGAACAGTTCAGGACCACCACTGGTGTAAGACAAGGTGATATCCTGTCACCTTATCTTTTCATACTCCTCATGGATGATGTCATCAAGGCATGTATGGAGAGAACAAGAAAGTATTCAGTGGGGTACTGGAAGATGAGACAGGTCTGTATTTCAGAGCTGGCATTTGCTGATGATGTTGCCCTGATTGCTAAATCAGACGCACATCTCCAATCCAACCTGCAAGTCTGGATGGAAGAGCTGGAGAAGAGAGGGGTGGTCATAAGCAGCTCTAAAACAAAAACCATGGTGATATCACGAGAGGAAAGAAGACATCAGATTAAGCTGGGAGAACAGGTCCTGGAGCAGGTCGACCACTTTAAATACCTCGGAGTTATTATACCGGAAGGGAGGCATCAAAGAAGAGTTGGCAACTCGAAAAGCAGCAGCTGGGAGACTTTTTCAGGCCATAAATCGAGGATTCCTCAGCAAGAGAAGTTGGTAAGAAAACGAAGATGGCTGTTTACCGCTCCACCTATGTCCCAGTCTTGACATATGGATGCGAGTCATGAGCAATGACTACAACCCACAAAAGCCAGATCCAGACCTCAGATGACGTATTTAAAAGGAAGGTGGTTGAAATAACAAGAAGAGACATGGTCCGCAACCAGACGATACGTCAAGGCCTAAAATCCCACCCCCTGCAGACCCAAGTTGAACAGTCCCAACTAAGAAGGTTTGGCCATGTCTGCAGAATGGGAGAAGATCGGCTACCAGGACAAGCATGGGAAACTAAGAGCCAGGGATTCAGACCTCCAAGACGACACAGAGTCCGCTGGGAGGACAACATTAGACAATCTTTGAAGGACCGAGGACTAGAATGAAACCAGGCCAGGAGGAAGACATCCGATAGGATAGTCTGGCGCTCTCTCTTACAAACCTCTACACCTCACGGTAGAAGGGGAACGACCAAGTAAGTAAGTAAGTTCTCGAAAACATCTCATGGTACTAAGGTGTATAAAAATTTCCTGCGGTGCGTTAGTAGTCCTTGATTTTTGGTCTTCAATCCAGTCCCATCACAATCATTACAGCTGTAAACTTGAGCCATTCATAATAAGTGAATGGTGTCTATGAAGCAAATAAAGCGTACTTTCTAGGTGGGTTGTTTGTTTCAACAACTTTTGCAGCATAGGCATTAATGCTGGTTATTAAAGGGCTAACAACAGCAACATCGATCTAAATTTTTTTTAAATCAAGATTTGTGTGCAAACTATATAGAGCTGAATTTATGTTCTGTCTTGTCTGGCGGAAAGTAAAATTTGCTTTAGTTTCTCCAGCCGCCACTGAATGCCAAACCGCGTTGTTTGTATTGCTATCAAAATCAACATTACCATCCCTCTTGATTCTTTTTTCTGTTTGGCTCAGACATATTATACGAATTTATTACAGTCTGATTACATGCTCCTGTATCCATAACTTTATTATCGACATGAGACCTTCCATTATCATCCTCGGTGTAGCGGGAGGTTATTTAAAATTATTTATTATGTAAAAGTATGCCAGTAAAGAGTTCTGGTCTTACAAGTAATACCCCAGTCTTAGAAATAAGCACTGGTGTATTGTTATCATAAAAATAGTCAGACTGTGAAAACCCTGGCCCAGTTGGTAAGAAGTAGTACCAGGATTTAAGGTGTCTCCTCCCTGTGACTATCTTATGATTACTTATATTCTAGGGGATAAGTAAAATGAACATTCACTGAAACCACAAATGGAAGAAGTGAATAAATCCTCAGGTACAGTTAAAATAGTTTAATAATTACACTAATATTCTATTTCTACTAGTTGGAAAAGAGTATACACATATATATATAAAAATATTCACACAATTACTATTATTGTCTGTTTAGACTTCAAGATCTTAAATAATAAAGTTACTGAAATCACTGTTATTAGTCCTTTGAATTTAAGGATAACTGTCATCAGTTGACTGAGTTTATGTATGGTTACTTATTGTTTTCAACTATTGGCTGTTTCACATGTATAGGTGGTCAGTGTCAAACAGGACACTTATCTTTCCAACTTGATACTGCTGAAACTGTCCTTTGCTGATATCAGACTTGGTAGGCCCAACAGTAGGGATGCCAATGACCAGTTGAAGTTCACTCTTTGGGGTCCTGCACTTTTGTGGGATTGCCTCGGATGAACTACACCGGCTTCTGATACTGGACAGTCTGGTTTGAGTTATTTCATGGAACCTGCAACATATCAGCCTTGGCTAGTATCTGGCTAGACTTGTAGCTGACTAGCACAGATGTCAGACCAGTCAGTCATCAGATGTCACCGTTATACAATCATAGTAAGTAAGGACATCATTTCAGTGATATAGCATTAATATTAACATTTCAATTAAGTGTAACTGACTAGCACATAAGTCAGACAAGTCAGTCATCAGGTGTCAAAGTTATACAGTCATAGCAAGTAACATCATTTCAATGATACAGAATTAATATTAACATATCAGTAATAAACATCATCTGGTTTAATCCGCTCCTATACATCCCTTCATATTCTATAACTTGATCCTTCCAAATCATATCAAGTACAAATTCAAATCTGATGCTATCTTAGCAACTACCCAAAATTAATACATAAAATAAATAGAGTGAGTGACCACGTGATCAGGTTGCTTTCTACTGAAACTGGCTGTAGAACACTCCAGTTTACCAGCTGTAAATGGGTACGAAGTTGTGCGCTCGAACTAGGGAAGGCAAAGGCAGCGAGGAAGGGGACTAGTCACCTAACCTCGTAAAAGCGGTATCTTCCATGCTGAAGCTTCTAACAATTTATTTCCCTAAGACAATCTCTGGTCATGGGACTGCCTTTATCTTCGTAAGCGATAATGCATTTAATATCGACGAGATACAGCATTAAATATAATAAATATTTCTATTTGGCTGTGGGGCTAGTTTTGATACGTTTTTGTACAAGCAACCATCTTCCACTAAGCACATGAATAAATCATATTAAAATAATAATACGTTATATCAATGAATATTATACAGGCATATTTTGTGAATTCTAAATGAACCTGTAATACAAAATAAAAGAAATTATTATACAGGATAGCTATCGTAAATTCGCTTACCCTCAGACTCCAGACACTTAGACTGAAATTTTCTGGCGATCCGCTCACACTTCAGATGGATTTAGAGTCGTGGCGTTATCTGCCCTCAGTCTTGTCTCAACCTCTTGCGTTGGGTCTTCTCAGAGTTTTACCGAAACGCTTTATATACGATAGCGCGAACGTATCGGAGAGCAGATACGTCACAGCCTAAGACTAGACCTGAAAAAATCCTTCCCGAACCGTGATTTCAGCCGATCTGTGCGTCGACTGAAATTTTGCCTTTCTCATTCTCGGCATATATAATATCCATATTGTTCCATCTTATCTAGTTTTATACAGCTGATAAAACTCTATCTTCCTATCCATGTAAATTCCCAAACTGTTATTTGTTGATTTTAATATTTAGAACAGAAGTGGGTTTACATGCTTTTTGCGTAACTGTGGGCAGCCGAAATACGCATATATCTCCGTAAATGAGAACTTCCTACCGTTCCATCTTATATGCAGTTATACACCATCCTTCCCTGTACTGAAATGTAAAATCCTTTTCATACGGATTCCCTTCTGTTTTTTATTTATCGTTGGCGATTTCCTCTGTCCGATACACATTTCGCTGATACGCCGCCATTTTGAAAGCGGTCGTTCGATCGTAGATGGGTTTATAAATCTAACTGAACTCATTTGCAATGACTTGAAACCAATTTTGCGACATAGCTCCCCCATATTTTAAGCTGGATGATATCTAGCTTAACTATTGGGTACAAGACAATTGCAAATCGACCATTCCGAGGTTAGTTTTCCTTCTTTCTATCCTCCTCAAGCTCTGTGGGATGGCGACTTAGAAAATCTGCGCCCACATTCTGTTTTCCAAGAATATATTCATCCTTTACTATCTCTCTCCTTCCTGTTCGGCTTTTCATCCAGGCTCTTACTGCTGGTGAAACGGGGTCGGTAGGTTTCCCATGAAGTTTACCGCCCTCTTTTCGTTGATAGTTGGATGTGGTTTTCCCTCGCAAATCCGTAGGTGTTTGATTTTCGCTACGTGATTTGTTCCTTTTTTCCAGCGCATGGGGTTCAGACTGCAATTGAACCTGTGTGGGATGTTTCCTTTCCCCTCCCGTGCAAATCTCGGGAGTACCCCTGATTGCTGGTTTGCTTGTAGATTTTTGATGAAGACTCTTCCGTCGACTTTCTGAATCTACATAGGTGCACTCTGGACAGGAATTTACATACTGATTTATGTCTTCCGTAATACCTGGCCAGTAGAACTGGGTGGCTATTCTTTGTTTTGTGGCACCATTACCCAGGTGTTCACTCAAAGTTGATATGTGTCCCCAGCCTATAACCTTATTCCTATAGGTGGATGGTACAACAATTTGACCATGACTTTTCGTCCCTCTTCCAGCTTTCCTGTACAAGAGTCCATGTTCCATATAGAAATGTCCTTTCCTTGGAGCTTTATGTGTTTTTGATAATTTGCCAAAACAAGGCTTCAACGTGCTGTCTGCTTCTTGAGCCCGTTTCATTTCAGTTGAATGAAATTTTACGTTGGTGTCCCTCTCTATGTTCCTGGAGTCAGCCTTGGTCTGGATTCCTGCCATAACCATAGGTTTTACAGGGTCTCCTAAGAAAACATATTTACGCCCCAACATTAGGGGGTAAAAGGGATCATCTATCACAGCTGCATTTATCTCCCCTTCCACATAGCGACAACTGACATGAATCTTTGCTATGGGTAATGTAAGGGGTGATGTTCCTTTTAGTGGCCCTTGAATCTCTACTGTTTCTGTGGTGATTTGTTCAGGGCACACCAGAGATGCACACACGACTGCGTCATAGGACAAACCTGTGTCATACATTCCTGTGACTTGTTTGCCATTCACAGTCACTATCTCCTGGGTAGGTGGGTGATGGAGGCTATTCTGACTCACAGTCAGTTCCTTCCTAACAGAAGTCCTCACCTGTAGACATGCAGCATGATGAAGGGGTTTTTTCCTCCCACATTCATCAGTGTTGTGGTTGCTCATCTTACAAAATTTGCACCACTTAGCTCCCTGTTTGTAGGGTTTATTTTCCTGAGTCTGAGGGTTCTTGTCCTTATTATCAAATCTTTGCTTGTTTCTGTATGGTTGATCCATCTGGTCAAAATCGGTATTCTGCGGTGGTGGCTTATATCCTTCTACCTGCTTCCTTTTTGTTCCTACCAATTCAGCTTGAGCTGCTTGGTATCTCTCTGCACATTTCAAAATGTCTTCCAGCCTCTCTGCTCCTTGTTCCATAAGGAATTTCCTCATTTCTTGAGACATGGAATCTTTCACTTGCTCTAACATAACCATTTCTTTCAGATCCTCGTAGGTTTTCTGATACTTACCTAAACTACTCCATTTCAACAAATACGTTTCTAGCCTAGCTGAGAACTGGTTATATGTTTCTCCAGGTAGAAGGTTTAGAAGTTCTAAATTTCTTCCTATATGCCTCAGAGTTCTTTTCATACCGGATCAGTAAGGCTTGCTTTAGTATTTCATAATTTTCCTGATCTTCTTTGGGGAGTTTCAGAAACACATCATATGCAATACCTCTCAATCCCTGGGATAACTTTAGACTCCATTTTTCCTTTTCCAGTCCATATGTAGAGGCTAGCCTTTCATACCTATCCAGGTACGACTCAATTGCGTCCTCCTTTTCAACAAATGGATCTAGGTGGAAGTTCATGGCCCCATTTGCTGTGTTCTGAAAAGAGCTATTCGCAGAATGAGGTGAGCTATTACCATGGGTGATAGTCCCAGCCTGAAGTTCAAGATCAAGCTGTCTCATTTTCAGCTCATGGTCTCTCTCTGCTTGTAACCTCCTTTCTTCTCTCTCAGCTTCTAATTTCTTGGCTCTCTCTCCGCTTCTAATTCTAATTTCTTGGCTTCTCTCTCTGCTTCTAATTTCTTGGCTTCTCTCTCTGCTTCTAATTTCTTGGCTTCTCTCTCTGCTTCCAATTTCTTGGCTTCTCTTTCTGCTTCCAATTTCTTGGCTTCTCTTTCTGCTTCCAATTTCTTGGCTTCTCTTTCTGCTTCCAATTTCTTGGCTTCTCTTTCTGCTTCCAATTGCTTTGCTTCTCTCTCGGTGTACTTTTCACATTCCGTCGTGACATACCGGATCAGAACGTCACCATCCATGCCAAGCTCTTTTCCCACCTGCAGTGTAGCAGACCTAAATTTGACCAAGTCAGCCATGATGTATCTGTAGTCTAGTAGGGCAAGCGATCTTACTCAAACTAATTTACTACAATATAATTAACTTATTTAAAATTAAAGTTAATTAAACTGACTTCACCATATATGAAACAGCTTTCTTTATCTGTACTCAATGGTACTCCTAAAAAATTATATATTTCCTACTATGTTAACTCTTTCCAAAAATTTTCAAAAAAGAAAAAAAAAATTTTCTACACAGCAGAAATAGAAAGTTGGCTCAGGAATATCAAAGATATATCCCGCAGACGAGCCCCCACTGTAGCGGGAGGTTATTTAAAATTATTTATTATGTAAGAGTATGCCAGTAAAGAGTTCTGACCTTACAAGTAATACCCCAGTCTTAGAAATAAGCACTGGTGTATTGTTATCATAAAAATAGTCAGACTGTGAAAACCCTGGCCCAGTTGGTAAGAAGTAGTACCAGGATTTAAGGTGTCTCCTCCCTGTGACTATCTTATGATTACTTATATTCTAGGGGATAAGTAAAATGAACATTCACTGAAACCACAAATGGAAGAAGTGAATAAATCCTCAGGTACAGTTAAAATAGTTTAATAATTACACTAATATTCTATTTCTACTAGTTGGAAAAGAGTATACACATATATATATAAAATATTCACACAATTACTATTATTGTCTGTTTAGACTTCAAGATCTTAAATAATAAAGTTACTGAAATCACTGTTATTAGTCCTTTGAATTTAAGGATAACTGTCATCAGTTGACTGAGTTTATGTATGGTTACTTATTGTTTTCAACTATTGGCTGTTTCACATGTATAGGTGGTCAGTGTCAAACAGGACACTTATCTTTCCAACTTGATACTGCTGAAACTGTCCTTTGCTGATATCAGACTTGGTAGGCCCAACAGTAGGGATGCCAATGACCAGTTGAAGTTCACTCTTTGGGGTCCTGCACTTTTGTGGGATTGCCTCGGATGAACTGCACCGGCTTCTGATACTGGACAGTCTGGTTTGAGTTATTTCATGGAACCTGCAACATATCAGCCTTGGCTAGTATCTGGCTAGACTTGTAGCTGACTAGCACAGATGTCAGACCAGTCAGTCATCAGATGTCACCGTTATACAATCATAGTAAGTAAGGACATCATTTCAGTGATATAGCATTAATATTAACATTTCAATTAAGTGTAACTGACTAGCACATAAGTCAGACAAGTCAGTCATCAGGTGTCAAAGTTATACAGTCATAGCAAGTAACATCATTTCAATGATACAGAATTAATATTAACATATCAGTAATAAACATCATCTGGTTTAATCCGCTCCTATACATCCCTTCATATTCTATAACTTGATCCTTCCAAATCATATCAAGTACAAATTCAAATCTGATGCTATCTTAGCAACTACCCAAAATTAATACATAAAATAAATAGAGTGAGTGACCACGTGATCAGGTTGCTTTCTACTGAAACTGGCTGTAGAACACTCCAGTTTACCAGCTGTAAATGGGTACGAAGTTGTGCGCTCGAACTAGGGAAGGCAAAGGCAGCGAGGAAGGGGACTAGTCACCTAACCTCGTAAAAGCGGTATCTTCCATGCTGAAGCTTCTAACAATTTATTTCCCTAAGACAATCTCTGGTCATGGGACTGCCTTTATCTTCGTAAGCGATAATGCATTTAATATCGACGAGATACAGCATTAAATATAATAAATATTTTCTATTTGGCTGTGGGGCTAGTTTTGATACGTTTTTGTACAAGCAACCATCTTCCACTAAGCACATGAATAAATCATATTAAAATAATAATACGTTATATCAATGAATATTATACAGGCATATTTTGTGAATTCTAAATGAACCTGTAATACAAAATAAAAGAAATTATTATACAGGATAGCTATCGTAAATTCGCTTACCCTCAGACTCCAGACACTTAGACTGAAATTTTCTGGCGATCCGCTCACACTTCAGATGGATTTAGAGTCGTGGCGTTATCTGCCCTCAGTCTTGTCTCAACCTCTTGCGTTGGGTCTTCTCAGAGTTTTACCGAAACGCTTTATATACGATAGCGCGAACGTATCGGAGAGCAGATACGTCACAGCCTAAGACTAGACCTGAAAAAATCCTTCCCGAACCGTGATTTCAGCCGATCTGTGCGTCGACTGAAATTTTGCCTTTCTCATTCTCGGCATATATAATATCCATATTGTTCCATCTTATCTAGTTTTATACAGCTGATAAAACTCTATCTTCCTATCCATGTAAATTCCCAAACTGTTATTTGTTGATTTTAATATTTAGAACAGAAGTGGGTTTACATGCTTTTTGCGTAACTGTGGGCAGCCGAAATACGCATATATCTCCGTAAATGAGAACTTCCTACCGTTCCATCTTATATGCAGTTATACACCATCCTTCCCTGTACTGAAATGTAAAATCCTTTTCATACGGATTCCCTTCTATTTTTATTTATCGTTGGCGATTTCCTCTGTCCGATATACATTTCGCTGATACGCCGCCATTTTGAAAGCGGTCGTCGATCGTAGATGGGTTTATAAATCTAACTGAACTCATTTGCAATGACTTGAAACCAATTTCGCGACACTCGGTTTCCGAGGACTCGATATCAGGCTCCTACTGAAAATCTGAGTCGTCTTCGCTATCCTGTGAATAAATACTACAATCTGAATTATTATCACTATCTAGAAGTTCTTCAAATAACTTTCTAGCTTCATCTGAAGTTAATCTTCGAGGTCTGCCAAAAGTAGTGGGCGTGGCCATTTTATCTAATGAAATATGCACTTTAAAAAAATGTAACTTAACACAGCGAAACGTTGTATCTCTCACGGCAGAATTTGAAAATTGACGATTTTCTTTACGGAAATGACTGTTTTGGGTTGTTAAAATTGGAAAACAGCTCTAGAAAGTAGCAAAAGATACGAAATACGATATAACGTTGATCAGGTCGAACCGGAAAACCAATACAAAATTGATCGGGACTTAAAGAGTTAAGAAGCCTCGCACCCCTTTACAGTATCTTAAGAAGCCTCACACCCCTTTATCTTCTAGCTTGCAAAACATACCAGAAATGCTAAAAATAGAGATAAAAGTTTATTTTGAGAAAATTTTATTACAGAATGTTACTAAGGTTCAGTATCTAATTCATGTTGTCAATGTTCTATTTTGTACAAACACATTTGAGTTCCGTGTTTATTATAATTAACCTCTACACCTCACGGTAGAAGGGGTGTGACTAAGTAAGTAAGTAAGTTTATTATAATTATACAGCTGTATAATTTTTAACTGCCATCAATGGTACCTATACCTTGTAGCGGTATGGCAGCTTGCGTACCCTGACAATCCCCAGAGCTATGCCAGTGGGAGTTTTACTCCTGGTAGGTTCAACCAAGCTGGACTGGTCTGTGTGGGTAGGGTCAGACAAAAGCTGGTACCCTGGTCCTCCAGGTTGGGGGTTTTAGCATAGGGCTGACACCCCTGTCTATGTAAAAAAAATAATGAAGTTACGGAAACAACATCAAATGAACAAACTTTGCTGCGGGATGGACATTCGGAGTCTGTGGCTCGTATGACTGTCAGTGGTGAAAGCCGAAAGGAAGCCACTGACATGAAAACGGATGTCCTGACCGCAAAACAGGATACAAGAATAGGATTTTGGAATGTCAGGACAATGTACGAGACAGGTAAACTAAGACAGGTCACGGCAGAAATGAGAAACTATAGGTTACACATCCTGGGGATAAGTGAGAGCAGATGGACAGGGGCAGGAAAAGTTAAAACAGCAACAGGAGAAACAGTACTTTACTCTGGAAGAGAGGATGGACAGCACAGTGAAGGCGTAGCCATTATTCTACAGAAAGGGATAGAAAGGACATTACTGGAATGGAAACCCATCAACAACAGACTGATACGATTGAGATTGAGAGGGAGATTCACCAACACTACAATAATACAATGCTACGCACCAACGAATGATAGCGATGAGGAGGTCAAGGATGAATTTTATCAACAACTGCAGAAAGAAATGGAAGACACACCTAGATATGATCTTGTTATAGTAATGGGAGACCTCAATGCGAAAGTTGGTACACACAATACATATAAGGAAAGAACAATGGGGAAATGCGGCAGCGGAACAGCAAACGAAAATGAGGATAAGCTAATAAGTTTCTGTAGCATTAACAACCTGGTCATTGGAGGAACACTTTTCCCACATAAGGAAATTCACAAGTTAACATGGGAATCACCAAATGGTCCGGACAGAAACCAGATAGACCACATCATGGTTAACGGTAGATGGAGACATGCATTACAAGATGTGAAGGTAAGAAGAGGTGCAGATGTGGGAAGTGATCACCATTTAGTAGTAGCAAAACTGAAAATGAAACTAAGAAGGGCTGGACCAACTGTAACTACACAGAAAAGGTTTGACATCAGCAAATTGAAGGACCCCTTACCAGAAAAGCTGTTGTGGCCGACATTAAGAAACGATATCAATTTGCCAAAAGCCAGGAAAAGACATTGACTGATGATATAGACCAGAATTTCAACACCATTTCAACAGTATATAAGGAAAGTAGCAAATCATGCTTAGGATTCCAGGAAAGGAAGAAGCAAGACTGGATAACACCAGAAACACTAAACACCATAAAGATGAGAAAGGAAATGAAAAGAAAGAAAACAGAAGCGAAGTCCCCCAGGTTAAAGCAACTATATAGCGAACAGTACAGCCAGCTGGACAGGGAAGTTAAACGCCAAACCCGAGCCAACAAAAGGAATTTCCTAGACGATCTTGCAAAACAGGCAGAAGAGGCAGCACTGAGAAATGAACAAAGCACAGTATACAAAATAACTAAATTCATCAGCGGAAAACAAGGTGCAAACAATATTACATTAGTAAGAGATAAGCAAGGAAATCTCAACAAGACAGCAGAGGGACAGGAAACAAGATGGGCAGAGCACTTCAGAGAAACTCTGAACAAGGAAATACCAGAGACACAATTGAATGTTCCTGAGGCTGAAAACAATCTAGATGTAAATACAGACATTCCACGAAAAGAAGAAATCATCACAGCAATCAAAGGGTTAAAGAACGGTAAAGCTCCGGGCCATGATAACTTAAATGCAGAGCTATTTAAGACAGACCCTGAGCTAGCAGCAGAACTATTAGAACCACTATTTGCACAAGTGTGGAAAACGGGACAACACCATCAAAGTGGAACAAAGGAATAATTGTCAAATTGCCCAAAAAGGGAGATCTTGCAGACTGCAATAATTGGAGAGGAATCACTCTTCTCTCAGTTCCCAGCAAAATACTAGGCAGGATAATTATACAGAGAATTTCAAAGGCAGTAGACTACAAACTGAGGAAAGAACAAGCAGGATTTAGAAAGAACAGAAGATGTGTAGACCATATATTCACTCTCAGGAACATTATAGAGCAGTGCTCAGAATGGCAAAGACAGCTTTACATAAATTTTGTTGATTTTGAAAAGGCTTTTGACAGCATACATAGGGACAATTTATGGAAAATACTGAGGGCTTATGGAATTCCAAGCTGCATAGTGGCAATCATAAAAAGCCTCTATGCCAACTTTACGTGTAGTGTTGGGCAGAGCAACCTAACCTTCGAGGTGAAGACAGGAGTACGACAGGGATGCCCCTTATCAACCACTCTTTTTTTAACAGTCATAGACTGGGTGATGCGCCAGACAACAGAGGGCAGTCCAAGAGGAATAAGATGGACTACATTTTCTACATTGGAAGACCTGGAATATGCAGATGACATTGCACTGCTGGCACATTCACATCAACACATCCAGGAAAAAACGGATAGACTTAATAAATTTAGCCAGCAGGTGGGCTTGAACATCAATTTAAAGAAGTCTGAGGTCATGACGCTCAATGTGAGCAACCCTGAGCCCATATCAGTAAGGAATCAGCAATTGGTACAGACAGATACCTTCACATACCTAGGAAGCATAGTAACACCAGACGGTGGGGCAAGCAAAGACATCAACATCAGAATGAATAAGGCAAGAACAGCCTTCTTTAGCCTAAATAACATCTGGAAGTCCTCCCAATACAGCACAAGCACAAAATTAAGATTATACCAGAGTTGCGTGCTTTCTGTGCTTCTCTATGATGCGGAATGCTGGAGAGTCACAGAGAAGGAAATGTCAAAATTGTCCTCTTTTCACACAACATGCCTAAGAAAAATTCACCGCATCTTTTGGCCGAATACCATCACCAACCAAGATCTGCTTACTCGTAGCAAGCAAGAGGACATGCACACCATCATAGCAGGCAGACGCTGGAGCTGGGTTGGTCATGTCCTCAGAAGAGACCCCGATGCCATCACAAGAACAGCTATGCTTTGGACCCCTGAAGGAAAGCGAAAGAGAGGCCGACCAAAAACAACTTGGCGGAGGACTGTGGAGGCTGAGATGCAAAGAATGAACCAGAGTTGGGGCACTGTACGAAGGATGGCCACCGACCGTGCAAAGTGGAATCAATTTGTTGTTGCCCTACAAGACGCCACTAGGCGTGATGGCCACTGACTGCTTTGACGGTCGGTGGTTAAGGATCGAAGAAGAAGAAGATAATTTTTAAGATAATATGTTTTCTTAAATATCTGGCATGTTTCGCACCCCAGAAGGTGCGTGCACCCCAGTTCAGAAGCACTGCTCTAAATGTTGTCTCCATCTCTTCATTTGCTCTTTAATGTTCCTAAATAGTTTCCATTCTTATCCATGATGAGGCCATTTGATTGCATGTATTTTCCTGTTAGCTCCTTTGTTTTGCTATACAGATCTCTTATCTTTCCTTTAGCTGCATCTTCCTCTGCCTCTCTTGCCAGCTTTTCATAATATTTCTTTTTTGTTCCTCTGATGCTTCTTACTTCTTAGTTTGCTTTTGTGTTTAGTTCGTGTGTCTTGGCTCTGGAACTGTTGGTTTTGCTTCTGTTTAAATCTTTCTTACATTTTCTTTCCTTTATCTTATTAGTAGTTTGTGTTGTTATCCATACTTTGTGCTGGCATCCCAGAACTTCTCCACATAGCTCATCTAATAAATTGTCATGATGCCACTGTTATTTGTTACTTCTTGGATATTGTAACTGAAAATGTTTCTATTGTTTCTTGTTCTTCTATTGTATCCCACATTAAACTTTGTTTATACGGTAGCTATTTATTTATTGTATATTTATTTGTTTTATGTTTATTGTTCCTAACAGAAGGTAGTGATCTGGTGTGACATCTGCTCCTCTTCATACTTTTACATCATGTAATGATGCACCAAACTTCTTTTTTTTATGCATGCTTGTATGATCAGTCTAATTCCCTGTCCTGTAATCTAATGATATCCATGTTGTTCATGCATTCTTTTATGCAGAAACATAATTTTCTCTTATAGCAAATTGATTTGAGGTACCAAATTTTATGAGTATTTCTGCATTTTCATCCATTGTTCTAAGTCCATGTTTTCCCAGGATCTCTTCAAAGCTCTTTTTGTCTGTTCCTATATTTGCATTTAGATCACCTTTCAAGGTTGCAATGGATCGGAGTGGCTAAGAGGTATGGCGTCCGCCTCGAATTCTAGAAGTACAGGGATCAGTTCCCAGTAGAGTGAAAATAATTTATGGACATGTTTTTTTCAGAACCAGTGGTCCTAATGATGTCATACCCCCCCCCCCCCCCCTAGTCTTCTAGGTAGTGAGATCGGATGCCTAGCCTTCTCGGATAAGGGTGAAAAAATAGGAGGTACCATGTGCAAGTTGCGCACGTTAAAAATCCCACGGCAGTTGGAAATTGTAAAAAATAGGCCATAGGGCCGCTGCTCTGGCAAAAATGTAAAATTAGAAACCTATCCACCACAAAAATATTTATAGAATATGTGATTCCTATATACACACATTGGGATTCTCGCCGGTGCTACGGAGTTTGTGCACTGTGCTGAGATCCTCATTGTGTGATCTAAGGGAGGAGATTGGATCACTGATGGAATTGTCCGTGTGCAGTGAAGGTAGTCTTTCAAACCAAATCAAAATTGCAATATTTTTATTTTTATCCATGATATTTTGAAGCCTGATGTAAAATTCTTCCTATTCCGTGAATGCTTTCTGCACTACCTTATACAGCTCTATAGCCATGTCATCACTATGGTGTGAGCCTTCTTCCTCATGTCCTGAAAATAGTGCCATTTTTTTCTGTTTTTAATTTCTTTCTGTGTACTTCCACCATGTTTTGCACAGTTCAAAGATGTCAGTTTTATAGACTCTCATATACTCGTATTAAGGTGGCTGTCTGAAACTTCATTAACAAGGGCGGTGATTGTGTGAGTCCATGCTTTGGAAAGTCCAAAATGAATGGGCAACCTCTATAGAAGCCTCGAATCTTCAGGAACTGGGGTGGATCTACTGCCATGATCTGCAGGGGTACGCGACAATGGAAGAGCTGATAGACTAGCTTCAGGAGCACCCATAGAAGGTGCATTGGATATAGATAAAGGAAGAGATACTGGGGACAATTAATGATCACATATTAGAACTCTGCAATCAGTGAATCATCTAGGCTAAGATTGCTGGAATTTGGCATCAAACGTAATACTAGCAGTGTTTGACATATGAGAGGATGCATTCGGCATGTATACAACAACCACGCAACAAGAAAAATTAGCATTCATATGCTTCGATGTTTGCTGATGGAGACTGGGCACCTGTGGGTTTGCCCAGAATGCTGACATCAGTTCTGATCAACAATAACAATAGATTTTCATGTCTGCTACTACATAATCTGTTTCTTCTTGTTCATTTAGTGTTCATACATTCCAGATGCCCGATCTGGAGATTTTTCTAGAAGAAAAAATAGGTGAGTCAGCAGCCCAGACTTCATTCAGCTTTCTCTAGGTTCAGTATTGGATCTCCTTAACTGAGGATCTTCTGTCTCGGGCTCATTCATCCTGTTACGGTGTTTCTGTTGTTTGAAGACATTTGTGAGGTTGTTATAACAATCAGGGCTGGTAACGCGAATATAAAGGTTCAAAAGTCCAAGATCATTAAAAAGTCCAAAACAGCACACCATAACATCTAGAAGCTTGAATGAATAAAAATCAAGATGAAGCCGAGGACCACTGTACAGTTCAAACATGTAATTGGGTGCTCCATCTCACAAGTATGACATCATAATGAAAATGCACAATATGTAGTTCGTTGTCCGTCCAGTCTCAAAAGCATAAACTGCATACAAATGACTTTGACCGTTTCAACTAGATGTTAGTCCACGTCCGACTTGACCGAAGTCCTACGGCATATTAAAATTGAAGGCATTTTCACAACATTTCATAATAATCGGTTGCAAGACTTATCTCAGAAGCTGCGAACCATAGTGGCTTGACAATAATATCGTGGCGGCCGATCTCGAATAAAATAGCCACGGAATAATATCTTGAAAGTCTCCACTGCTTGGGAGCATATATAACAAACATCCTCTCACTTCGACGGACAATCGAGAAAGTCCCAGTAAATTACATGTAACGGTTAACCTACATAAGCAGACGATACTTACGTCACTTGGTTACCAATACGTCATATCGCTCGCAAATGTTGCGTCGTTCAATAATAGTGCTTTATCGTACAAAAACAGCTAATGCATACATCTGTATCTCCGAAAATAATGGGTATACGCCCGTGTGCAAAAGCATGACATAACACCACTCTTTCTTCCCGGAAGAAAAAAAACTAAGTTTTTTTTCCGGAATTGAAACGGACAAAAAGGAATATCTCTACAAAATGTAGTCATAGCAATGTGTAGTCCGGTTGAGTCGAGGTCAAATCATAGTGCATGAAAAACAATGAAAGCGATTTGAAAAAATCTGTCAACAGTCATGATACTAAGTGAAAAGTTTTTTTTTTTCTTTTAAATGCTAAAGAAATTTATGGTCAGAATGGAAATGATAACAGAAATCTTAAAATGTATATAAGAAAGAGTGAAATATAACGAAAGATCAATGATAGGCAATAAGACACATCTATAATAAGGGAAGTAACGTAATGTAATCTGAGTAACATGAAAGGTACTTATGTACCTGTCATAAGAGGTTTTGATGTTACTAAATTATAGGCTATCCTGGACAAATAGATGTATCAGAGGATACCAGGATAGTGCCAGATAAGAGACTGGTCTTATAAGTAATACCCCCTTTTCTGAAAAGAGCAATGGTGTATAGACATCAAAGTGGGGTCAAGCTATGAAAGTTCTCAGAGAAGATGATGATGTAGTACTCTGAGTCCCTAACTGCTACCTCTTGAGATCCCAATTTGGTAAAGGATTAACTGTGTTATGTTATTTTATTTGGCTACGTCTAGGGTAATTTATCTACTATAACAGTTATTAATTTCACAACAGAACTTTAACTTTAATAAAATTATTAAGCAAGACTGTATGAAATTTTATGTACAATTTAATTGTCCTGAACCTCAATCTTTTCAGGTCAGGAATACTCAAAAGCAATAGAATGATATTTACAAATCAAAATCAATAAAATGAAAATCCTTTTTATTCTGGAATAACTACACACATTTTCTGTTCGTATGAGTGTTAACTTCTGCTATCACTATGCTGTAAGTTTTCTTTATTATTTTGGAGGTCTTTTGTATTCGTCCTAAAAAGGGTTGTAATCCTAGTTTGATTACTCTTTAGTGAATTGGTGGATGAATTGTCACGGGCCTTTATAAAGGACTTATCTTATGATGTTGTTGCTGATTTTCATACACCACTGCAGGATCACAAACTTTGTAGCTCCTGACTGAGAAGATGGGATCTGACTCCAGTTATATGAGGAACTCTCATCACCCACACACTTCCTCTCAAGTGAATGCAGCCACGAGGTACTTCGTGATATAACCTGGAAAAAAATGACAACCACATTCCATGTAGAAGTCTGCCTCAATCCACTCACCCACAAACAATATCAAGACCTACCCTTTTTCAGTTATTGTGCTAACAAGTTGCACAAGACCTAGAATTTCTTTGCCTACAGTCCGTTCCATGTAATCATTCCTTCTCTGTTTTGATTCAATGTTAGTGTCCTTAGTCCATGCTTGGCTTCCGTACAATAATCAGGTTAAGTACCAAACAGCATGTGACCTATTGATTACTTCATTCTAACCTTTCCTGTACGTTTATCACATGATCTTTGAACAGTGTGTCACTCCAGAAGAAAATACCAATTTAAATCACTGCTAACACTTACTGTCGTAATTTGTTGCCATATTTGCAAACATTATACACATTTTTTTCATTTCGAACATGTCTGCAAAATTACACACAATCATAAATGTATGGCACAACACATTAGTTTCACTTTCCACTTAGCATTAACAGTACTCTGGCTATACACAGGTTAATAATTAACAAAATATGCAAATAAATGTATCTTTCTTACCCTCAGGCAAATATATACAAACACACACAAGCTGAACTGGCCCTTAAAGGGATCTAGAGCTGCTCTCAGATCAGAAGGCAAAGACTTGGTCGTTACTGTCTTTTAGATTCTGTCAGCTAGATGCGATTTTTCAAATCGAGTGGCCCAGATAGTACCACCTTGTTACTATTTATAGAACTACATCCGACCAGTCGGAGGCAAAGTCAAAAAGTCTTTCTAGGAATTTTGACTTAGGTGCTTCTGAGCTCGCTTGTATAATCTGACTAATTTTAAATATTTTATATTATAGTCATTAGTGAACCAATTTTAATTATCAAACGTGATAATTAAAC
Source organism: Oreohelix idahoensis (assembly GCA_024509875.1). Taxonomy (NCBI): domain Eukaryota; kingdom Metazoa; phylum Mollusca; class Gastropoda; order Stylommatophora; family Oreohelicidae; genus Oreohelix; species Oreohelix idahoensis. Next base: position 204 of record JAMPIV010018597.1, on the reverse strand, counting down.
GGCCAATTGTTCTCTATCGCTCTATATCGATATTCCTTAGTTATTTCTTTGCATTTCAATCTGGGTAATTTTTAAGTAATTAAATCTGGCATTACCCTGAAGTGAAAATATCACTAAAATAAATTTTTCTACTACAATAAAATTTTATCATGCGTGAATATTTATGCTTATGTGTTAAGCAATATCAGCGCTATAATTTGAGAT